>CM067222.1:72785379-73385379 GCA_034190945.1 Octodonta nipae
GTTCGTAGTTTGATCAAATGCATGTCTGTTCTTGGGTTTTCACCAAATATTTTTATAACTAGAAATACGTTATTATATCTTATCGCCTCTATTATATGATGATTTACTTTAGATATTTTAGAACTTAGGACAATTCTCTATAACTTTACAATTTGTTTTTTCACTTCCTGCACATTTCAATTTGAATTATATTTGATTGTTTTAAAGTAATTGGCTATAATTTAAAAGAATTCGATTGAACTGATTTAGTAGTTGAATTACCATCGTTATTCATTTTACTTACTGTAGGCAACAGATAAAATACTATAATTTACCCATTTCTTTTTTAGTCATCTTCTGTAGTAGCAAACAACCAGTCGATTTTCGAAAGACGAATATCTAGATGAGTGTTTTAATAATTAATAATTTAAAATTGAGTAATTGTTGAAAGTTCCAAAGAGAAAATGCAAGGTCCCTTTTTGCCAGAACACATATCATAGGGGTTTGAGTAATATAAATCAAAAGCATTTTTTTTATTTTCCTAGCAATTTAGAAATGAGGTAAAAATGGTTTGACATAATTAATGAAAACTGTTCAGATCTGGTTTCATTTACTCATACTTCTGTTTTTATATGTGAAGACCATTTTGAGCCAAAATACTTTACAAGTACTTTAAAAATAAGGCTAATTTGAAACATTTTAAAATATCAACAATATTTAATCCAAGTAGTGTTCATGAATCCAGTATTAACAGTAGTATTTCTAGTCCCTTAAATGAAAATAAACCTATAGAAAGTAACTATGAACCTGCAGTACCTTTAAAACGACATTACTCTTTGGTAAGGTTACATGCAACTGCAAAAATTTCAAAAGTATGTGATATTTGTACAGGACCATCTTCTAGTAGTCAAATATGCAGATGTTCATTTACCAGCCCTTCCAGGGCAGTTAAGCAGGGTATTTTGACAAAGATTAAATGTACAAAAGAAGTCTCTATAAAATTAACCGTCACCACAGTCCAAAATTTGTAAATTAAAATCAAAGTTATATCTTTAAGAAATAATCAACAATTTATTCTGTCAAGTTTAAACAAATCTTTGAGTGCTACAGGTATGGATTTTCTGAATTTACTATTGATAAATGCACCAAGGAAAAAACCTATTTGGAGTTTAAAGAATAAAGCTTTTGCGTTGGCATTATATAAAAGGAGACCAAAGTCTTCATACTAAAAAGGCCAGGCAGCATCATGAAGAATTAAAATTTTAGACAAAACTGTTCAAAATATGTTTGCATTTTCATTATTGGATTGACAAAAATCATTACAAATTTGTTTAAATATATTTTATCATTGTTTTTGTTTCATAGTTTACTCAGAATGTATATATGTTATCTACATACATATCTGTTAATAAATTTGGTATGATTATGATATGTGTACTCGCCATTTATAATGAAATGCTGTGCTTTTATAATTTTTGGCAGTTATTTTTGTTTTATATAATTTGCACTTCTCTTGCAATAATATGTAAATAAACTTGATTATGTGATATGTCTGCATATATAATTTATAATAAAACCTGGCCGTTTGTATTGGTTCTCAGTTGTACTATTCCATTTAACCTAATTTTTCAAAATTGGGTTAATATAGATATTTTTCTATTTTATTAACACAATAATGAAAATAAAATTGTATATTTATTATTGAATTAATAAAATTGAAAAAATCTATATTTGTGTACATATCCGATTTTTATGACAAATTGGTTTAAATGGTATATCGTACAATCTGAGAAAATACATAATAGACATTCAAATAAGCCGCCAATTTTTAGTTCGACCTGTCCCTAACAAAGAGGCGCTAGTGCTCGTGTTTCCATCTTTTTCTATTATTTTCGTCACCTCTCATTTCGTTTTCTCTAGTTACTAGACGGCAGGTGTGAGGTGTCAGCTTGATAATTTCATATATGCGGGATTGAGAAAATTCTCCGTCTCTAAAATTATGTACTCCCTGTAATTCTTAACAACTCATTGTGTTTTATTAATTACCAGCAGCTAGTAATTTTTCAATCTAACTGCCACTTTGACATTTTCCTCAAACTGTAATTTTCTAACCACACAATTCTACTTGTTTTTCATTGAATATTTGATCCTTTCATGTCAAATTCGAAGATATCATTAAGCATATGAAAAGAAACCGATACACGAACTCAACTCCTTTAATAATTCAGAACGTAGCCTTCAGGCGATTCCTCTATAACGTTCTGTGAGTCCATAATTAACAGATGAATAAATCAGAACAAAATAAGCCAATTTGTTACCCGAAATAACCGACGGCATGTTTTATTCAGCGCCTCACTTTTTCCTCTGTCCGTATCCTCGCTGTGACATGTCAAGGCGTATCTAAAAAGGGAAACTTTCCTAAAAATGCATAGGCTGTTATTCATCCACGGAGAGAATAAACCTTCCTTGACACGAGAGAGAGTTCCTGAATCTGTTTCATATTAATGAAATTTTAAAAGTGATTTCTGGAGATAGACCTGCCTGTTTAACTCATTCTTTTGAGGGTAGAGAGAGAAAGAAAAGAAATAGGAATTCAAAATTGCAGTGTACCGTTTTCTGATAATATTAACTTGGCAGTTAACATAGGTGGCTTACCTGGGGGCAAAGGAGGCACTTGGCACCCCAACATTTAGAGAGTAAAAAGATGTGTGCCTACACAGTTTGATCCCATGCTACTCCTTTGACATGTTAGCAGTAAACCGTTAGATTTAATTTTCTATCAGTTTGTAACATTTACAGTACAGTTTATGTGTATGTGGTATTGTTAATCTATTCTTTAATAAGTGATAGTCCGGCTCTGTATTTTCTGCGAAGTACATTTTCGTCATACGATGACGTCGTGAAACGTTTGTGCCGTTAACTGAAGAATTCCAAATTGATACTATTATCATTGTCTTGCTTGCGAAGGCCTATAACAACAGGGAAAGCTAGTAACATAATTGCTTTGAACGGTTCAGATATCCTTTAAATTTGTATCTCATGAATTCTAACCTGGAAACCAAGAACCTTCAGATAACTGTATAACACTAAGCAAGACATCACTATTCAATTGGTGATTTTATAGCTAACAAATGGAAGTCCTAGCAATAATCAATATACCTACATATTCTTACTTTGGCCCATACCAGCACAGACCCTGGAAAATTCCGATTGGCAAGACGAAAAATGAAAGTTGAAAAGTGCAATATTAGGTCGTTCACTAGGGAAAGAACACAGAAATTAAATACTGACCTCTGCTAACAACATATTACTATTAATCCAGTAAAACAACAAGGCACTCCCTATACAATCTATAAAAAATTAAAAGTGAACTAATATAAAACAGCCAAACAAGCCTCAGGAACATCACCTAGTGATAAACTCTGGTTTACTACAGAAGTAGACTCAAAGAAATGAGACATGCATTGAACAGCTGAGAGCGCTAAATTTAGGCTATCGCCAGACTGGCGGGATTTCACTCACATAGTAGGCCACACCAGCAGCTCTACCCTTGCCACACACCCCGGTTGCAGTCATTCGCGTGCCTTCTGTTTGGTCGAGCTCCATGACGAAATGAATAACGCGTTGTTTTCTTCTGTTGTGGCTACTCAACACAGCGTGAAATAACACAGAAAATGGAACCAATCCTATCTTTCGGCAGCTGATCTTGAAGATGCGCCCGACACCAATCCGTTAGGTGGAAAATCACACCGCGTCTGGCCTCGCCGATTTGCAATAGTACGGCCTATTGTTTTTGCGTTTTTTCCTGTCGAAACGCGGCGTGAAATCCCGCCAATCTGGCCTTAGCCGTAGAGAGTATACAAATAAATAAATAACATTGTCCCATTTTACCGGTTGCCGTTCTGCACATTTAATCCTAATGTGCAATTTTATTCTTAATTTAAAAATAACTCCAAAGGAACATATGACTTGTAAGTTAATTTTTCATTATAATATAAAATTTGTTCAATTATAAAATTTCAAACATATCCCCAGACTAATCTCTTCGAGGTGTCATTCCTTTGTACGCAAGACAATATATATTACATATTATATATAATATATATTGTTTCTGGTCAGGGAACCTTCATCAATTGCGCTTCCCACAATTGAATGTCCTCTCGAACACTTCTTTATGTATTTGAGACATTTCGTTATATTTGAAGAGGCGACATGTAAGAACGAAACTCCTAGATGTCGGTCTTACATCTCGCGTCTTCAAATATCTCCTGACTATTATCAAAATAGTTGTAGCAATTTAGTTTAATCCAATACATATTAACAAGTGTCCGTCATAATGTATTCAATGTGGCGCTGATGTATCAAAATGGTGGATTTTAAACACAAAGCCAACAAATTTAGAATATCTCATAGATATTGAGAAAAAGGATGTACATTTTACATACTACAGCTGAAAAAAGACAAAACCGGTGGCTTAGCATTAATTAATATTATCTTAAATTCAGCAATTCACATTATACTCTCTTTCTACACCTGGGCCATTCTTGAACTTGTTATTTAATGCGTTCAGCTGGTCACTTTTTCAGTTTAATTCCTTATATTTGTCATCCTTGCCTCTACCATCTATAAACTTGACTTTTTATATTATTCCGACATATGTCATATCTCTAATTTAAAATATGACACAGAGAATTGGACTGTTTATTAGAACGCACACACAAACTGTGTGCAGATATTGTTATATTTGTTTTATTTTTCTACAATTTACTAATTTTCTATAAAGCAAGTGACTCTTGTTATATTACCATACTTATCTATTTTCTGCTGTGTAAGTGTTGAAAGTTTTCGCTTCATAAATACCCGTTAAAATATTTTAAAATCTCATACTTCTTTAATAAAATGGAGGAACTCAGGTCCTCAGGTGTTTCCCATTTCCGTCTATTACTACCGTTTACACATTATTAATACGGTAATAATTATTCTTGTATTCACACGTAACAGGGTAATCATCATAATCACCGTATAATACCGCACACCTGGAATGACGCTAAGTGATGAATGCAATCTAAACACTTAACTGATTGTTGTTGAGCCTTCCATATTGAGCCGACCGCCCGACCACCCACCCCCGCGCCTATCCGTGCAGATAAGTGGGCGTCTGAAAGATCTCAGAGTCGGATTTAACTGACGTTTAAATTACTACTGTACGGAAGGTAATAATGGTATAATATTGATAATTCTGTCTTTCAAAGAAAGTGTTTGGACCGGTCGACATCCGAGGGTTTTTTAGAAATACTTGTATCTGTTGCAAGATATAAGCATTGCCCTAGATCTTGTTTCGATCAAACTAATTAATTGTTAATTAAGATTTGTTAGAAATGTACGTCAGTCGGTATAATAATAAATCGGTAATAATAGCACTTAATTAGTAAACATGAAGCTGACGGTTTCTATAAGAAAGTCTATCGAATATTCAATTTTCTAAGAAACTATCGCACAACCCAATGACTTGTCAGAAGTAACACTATTAAAGGGAAAGCTCACGGAGGCCCACACATACACATACGAAAATAGATGAGTATGGTAGTGAAAGGCAAAAATTGCCATTGTTTTTAGAATTCGTCCCGACCGACCGACCGACCGACCGGTACGACTTCTTTGACCTTGAAATATCCATACAACTCAGTTCTCTATGTAAGAAATAGGGACCAGGTTATATTTTAAGATTCTCTTCACTTATGGAAAATAAATAAATTATAGCACATAAACAAATATTCTAAATAGTTTATTAGCATAGAATATCCGCAGAAAATTTGCTTATTGCTCTAATAAACATTCCAATTCTCTGTTTGCGATATGTTAAATCAACAACTTGACAAACGTCGGAACACTACAAAAATGGCAACCTTACAAAGTTTATGGACGGTAGATACAAAGATAACAATCTAGAACTCTACAAAAATAAGCAATGTTACCAAGTTTCTGGATGGTAGAGACAAGGACAAACCTATATGGGGATTAAATTTAAAAAGTGTCTAGCTGAAAGCATTAAACAACTAGTTCAAGAAGTGAACAAATTTGCTCTGATGTAGAAAGAGACTACGATTTGAATTGCTAAATATAAAATGTCAATTTAATTAATGGTAAAGCGGCTGTTTTGTCTACTAAATTATATTTAGAATTATATTATATTAATATTTGATTCGTAACAAAATAGTGACATTTATTTTAATTGTCCGGAAATGTATGTTCATTACTAAAAATAGCATAATGAAATACAGACAGAGTGATAATGAGAGACGGAAAGTATTTTTCGTTAGAAGCCTTCACTTCCATCGTAAAGTCTCAAATGTCTGCCTCTTTTCTATTAATACGACAAAATATATATAATTTAGTCAAATTCTGTCAAATAGGAGGTGGACTCGCATTCTATAGATTTCAGATTTGGTTTCCCTTAATACCCCTCAAACTATGCGTTTGTTATTATATATATATATATATATATATATATATATATATATATATATATTGTATGCAGTTTTCTTCGACCTTATTTATATTATAAAGTAGTTTATTGTAGCTTCGTAATATTCTAATCCTCCTCTATCCTCGTTACGTACTTTGTCTTTGGGGTTACCGGTTACGTTGTCTATAGTTTGAGTGGTGTTGAAGACAGTCATTATTTGATTTCGGTGTAAAATCCGTGCTATTTTGTCAGTGACTCCTCGAATGTACGAAAGGACGGCTTTTCGATGTTGTTGGTCTGTTTCTGACCAACCCATACCAATCGATACTTAAATGCCCAATTACACCACCACCCTGCCCAATTGAGTTCTGTAATGAAATCTTTGACACTTAGATCTATTCGTTTAACAGATATTGATAATAGACAAAACGACCTTAATAATCTTCAACAAATCCTTCGACAAAACGGTTATCATCCGAACCACATTGCGCGTATAATTCATCAATCTCAACATCCCGCAATCACGCCAACTCCGTCAGAAACAGACTAACAACATCGAAAAGCCGTCCTTCCGTACATTCGAGAAGTCACTGACAAAATAGTACGGATTTTACACCGACATCAAATAATGACTGTCTTCAACACCACTCAAACTATAGACAACTTAACCGGTAACCCCAAAGACAAAGTACGTAACGAGGATAGAGGAGTTTACGAAATTTCATGTCGCGATTGCCCACAAAGCTACATCGGTTGTACCAATAGGCGCGTTAACCATCGAGTATATGAACACTCTCTGTCAGTTCGTAAAAAAGATCCGACTTCAGCTCTCGCGCATCACCATATCCAAACAGGACACTCTATCAACTTCGAGGACAGTAGGACTATCATATTTCTCAATTCTCTTAGGGCATCCATCCACTATTCGCGAAGCCATCGAAATAGAGAAAAGACCTCTCTGTCAAAATATACGTGATGACAGCACTCGCCTTCCCACAGCTTGGACCTCCGTAATTGCCAGATTAAACAAACCAGACACGTCCACCAACACCCTACCAATCACCGCACAGCCACTTCATCATGCGACATCCCCTCCTAATCGACCGCTAACTATAAATAAAAGAAGCACCGCAGGTTCACCTTCAGTTCAGTTACCTAGTGACCCTTGGGGAGTAAGCAGGTTGGGGTCCCGAGTTCGATCTAGACTCTGAAACTCTTTTTCATTTTTTTTTCTCTTGATAATGGCTCCAAAGCAGGAGTCCAAACGTCGAGTATTTAATAAATTCAGACGCGGTTCTCACCCGGAACATAGCTTAGTTCATATATATATATATATATATATATATATATATATATATATATATATATATATATATATATAGTTTTATTCCTCTACTTGTTTTTTCTCACTGCTAGATTTCTTTAAAACATTTATTTATTTTCACAATTCAAAAATTACGATGATAATGAATAACTAAAACTAGTCTGCGAAGTAACGAAATCAAAAAATTGGATAATTACATAAAAGAAACGACGGCCAGTACATGGAAAAGAACAAAGTAAGCTGTCAACAAGCGACACAACCTAAATGGAGAACGAATAGAGATTCAAGCTTGAATGATGCTACAATATAAAACGGATATATCTATACTAATATAATAAAATTTGTTTGTTTGTAGGGGCTACTGAACCGATTTTAAAAATCCTGTCACCAATAGAAATCTACTTTATATGTGAGTGACGTTTTGGTTAAATATTTAATTACTGTTTGGAGGACAGTCGGGATTTTTATGGTTTTTAAGGAAACAGAAAGTGATACAGGCGTGAAGTTTCTCATATATGCTCTTTTCTCCAAATGAATAACAGCGACTTTAATCACTTGGCAAAATTTTTTGCTTTTTAACAGGGGGTAAGTGAGGAATTATTTTTTAAGAAATTGCTATTTCTGAGTAGCTAAAGGTAATACAGAGCCAAGAAATAACAGGTTGAACTCATTTTTAAGTGAATAAATACGTGTTTGCCATTTTTTGATAATTGAGCAATTGAATCATGATTTTTAAGAAAATTTACTATCTCGGAAACATACAGTGAACATAGCATGACTATTGATTGGTTTATCAATTCGTATCTAAAAATAAATGATTTAAAATTAAATCATATTGTGAAATTTCTATTATCCCACAGAAGTCAGGTGGGGTATTTTGTTAGAGAAACATTTATTTTTCGGAAACCAAAAATAATGCAGCCTATAAATGATGATATTAATTTAAAAAAATATATAGATGTGATCTGTTTTGTGTGAAAATTTTTTAGACTGGATAGAGGGCCCGATTGGTCTAAACGAACGAGCCAATAGTAACACACCACCTCTCTCGCATAGGTAAGGACGCGCAGCAATGTAATAAGCGTGATGTCTTTTTTGAGACAAACTAACATACACGAGATACCCAAGAACCTTCACAAACATATATAAAAGGCTTTGCCCGTAATGAGTATTACCAAGTTATGTTACTGTCACCTACCCTGTCTTAATTGCCACGAGTCGCCACTAGTGTAATAAATAAATCTTGTCTATTTTCGCCCGGATTAAAACTTTGTTACCTTTCTTCAGAACTTTTCCACATTTTTACTTAAAAGGCTCTGGGAAAATTCTCACAGACTTACACAACAGTTTCGTTTATTCATTTTGGACAGCTTTCATCCCCCAAACGTATACACACGTTCTCAACAATCGTTACGAAATCACCAAAACGACTAGACATTATTCAATTTGCATGCTCCTTTTCCATTAATGAACGCTCGAAGCACATTTTCGGAACACCGAATATTCTGGCGTTTTTTAAACAGCCACCGGAGCATTTATAAGCTAACACTTTTTCACAAAACCTCCCGAACGAGTTCATTGTTACACGGACGCGGTATTCATTATGCAAAGTTTAACGCCTCTGTGGCCGTCATAATAATCACGACATTAAGCTCGTAACTGATGACACACGATGTTTTTTTTTCTTTTTTACAACTGTCAACAGAAGGGTTGTATTTTTTAGGACGGCTATTAAGGGCTGGTCTATCTTGGAATATTTGTTGGTTTATGTAGGCGGCATTTTCCGGGTTCATCACATTCGCATACTTTTAATTTCGCAAATTACATCGTTTGGCTTTATACTTGACTATATTAACGAACGAAGCTTTTTGTCTATTCAGTATTATTTGGAATTTCTCGGGTACGAAGGACCTTTGGCATAAATTACAAAATAATCAGTATGTTGTTTTTTTAATGTGATTTTCAATTATTCAATTTTTACTTATAATTTGAAGGTTCAAATATTTCTTCGTTTCATTTTAGATTTTCCTATTCCAACATATTCCTATTACAAAAATATTTCTCAGGCTATTAATATGTACTGTAGCTTAGTACTCGATATAATAATAGTGGACATAAATACACCTCACCAGTTTTTATTGAGGAAAATAGGTCCAATTATGTGGTTTCCCAAAAAGCAACAACCACCTTTCTGGAAACTGAGTGTGTTTGTTCACGAAGATTCGTCAAATTGGCCTAAACCCAATCGACATTAATTTGACTGAGTAGGTATTGTCAATACCTTTGAAATGAGCTATCACGTGCTATAAGATCCTATTTAAAATTAGTGGCCACAGTTGCCGTGTTACATCATCTCTCTAATTTGTATATTTTTGTATATTTTCCACATATTTTATAACTTTTTTATTTATTTTCTTATTCGGACCACTGTCTATAAGTGTAACTCTAATTCACCCTATATTTCAAAAACCGTGTAGGTATATGTTTCTGTGTATTAGTCCCTGAATATAAATTATTTGTCTATCATTTTCTGAATCACCCTTTACAACTAGAATTTAACTCCAAACGATGTTGCAACCGCCTTGTATAAATATTAATCCTCTTCACCCTATTGACTTTCTATTTTTTAATGTGTAAATCACTGTATACCTATAATTTTACTTTATCCTATATGTCAAGTATACTATTGTCTAGTCTATATAACAAAATTTTTCATATCTATTTCAATAACTCAGTATATGCAATTGCTTCTAAATGTTTTTGAACCCATCTCTATAAGTATATTATTCACTGCGCCATAATTCAAATATCCTAACTATTTATGCTTATATAACAAATTTTTGATACACCCTGAATAACTATTATTTTGCTCCACCCTTACTTCAACCACCTTATGTTCCACACTATATAACATTTATATTCCAACCATGCTGTATATACAACTGCTTCTAACATTTTTTTAACCTTCCGCCGTATAACTAAATTATCCTTACGGCGTATACTTATTTAAGAATATTTTTAAAGTTTTGTTATAACTATAGTTTTACTCCACTCTTATTTCAAGCACCTTGTATATGCAACTACTTATGTGCCACCCATAACAACATTTTTGAACCACCCTGTATAACTTTAATTCTACTCCACCTTATATTTCCACAATCCTGTAAATGCAACTGCTTGTGTACCACCCAATATCACATTAATTTGTAAGATTTTTTGAACCCACCTGTATAACTGTAATTTTTCTTCGCCTTATATTTCACCTGCACACATTGCTTGCTGCTTGAATTTCGATGCACATACACACACTCACACACAAATACATTCGCACCTCCCCATACCGTATAGAAAAGATCGCTGACATAACAATGTTTCTCTTCGATACACAAATGGAATATTTTTTGCATTTCACTAGACTGCAAGCCCCGTCAAATGAAAATTGTTTCATATACTTTTATGGCAAATCTTGACATTTAAGATAGATATTTATGATAAAAAATTGACATTTACATTGAAGCACTTATTTTTCCGATTTTCAGAAAAGGATATGTTTTACGTTATGGAAAATTATAAGGAATCAAGCTGGAACATCTCGTTGTAGAATACAAATTAAAATATTTGATTGAGCCGTTTTAGAGAAAACAGTTAAGATTCATTGAAATATAGGCCCTTAGTTTCGGTTTTTTCTGAATTACTGGAAAAACATAAATCTCACGTTATAGAAAATTATATGGTACCTTTCAATAATATTTGAATAATGACTGAGCGTACATAAAAATAATTATAGTTTAAAAAAACTAAAAAATACGCTTTAATAGTAAAGCGAACTAAAACGCAGAAAATATTTTTTATTTATGATCAGTTTAGATTACAGTAGTAGAAAGGAAAAAGCGTGGGGAGCTTGAAATATTAAATTCTACAATTATTCTATTGGCAACTATTTATGAGAGGAGAGTTATGCAAATATAGTGAAATGCACCCCACGCTTTTTACTTTCTACTCCTGTAATATAAACTGTTTATAAATAAAAATTATTTTCTGCTTTTTAGTTCGGTTTGCTATTAAAGCGTATTTTTTAGTTTTTTTAAACTATAATTATTTTTTAGTCTCATAATGATGTATTTATAATTAAAAAGTTTACTTCATGTTTGCGTAACCTTTGCATTTCATTGCATTTCTACTACTACTACAAAATTGAACTTAAAGAATTGTATTGTCATAGGCCCTTGACACGTGTGCCAAATTTCAACTTAATTGGACTTCTTTAAGTTGGTGAAAATTACGTTAAAAGTTTCCGTTACATAGATAGATACATACGTACACATCGACCTAATAAAAGCGTATTAAAAATGCCAACGAATTGATAACCTCCTACTTTTTGAATGTCAGTAAATAATATTGACCAGTAACTCAGAATTTTTTAATATTTATGAATTGTACCAAAAAACTTCAATTCAATTATTTTTTTATGTATTTTGAAAGTTCCCAATTCCATACGTTGAAAATTTCTATGGAATATTTTCTTACTAACGAAAACCCATAATAAATTAAATAATGAGCTATTGATAATACAACTTGCTTTTTAAGATTTTTAAAACTTTTTTGCATGGATTTGTTCAGTACTTATTCAGATTTATTAAAATTTCCAGCATTCTATTTGTCACCCGAATGTCCATGAAATAAAGTTAAATTAATTTCTGTTTTAATCATTATCGGAGGCATCATTATCAATAATGTGCTTTACACCTATTTGACATTTTATTCGACCCTCTATAATGTTATTCGCAAACTATTGTATTATTCCAACCATTATCAACTAAAATTAACAATTCAAAAGACACAATACGTAAATGCATATTCCTTGTAGGTTTCCATTGATACACTACGCTTGTCTAATGCATCAGCAGAGAATTTTCGACGCGATGGGTAGTAAAATTTCGTAAATACACGAGTCTTGTTTCCGTACACCAGATCGTAATGGACTTTACGACTAAGTTTCAAGGAGAAAGTGTTTCAAGACAATACCTTGTTTATACAGGCGACGATACCACGAAGTGTACGGCGCCGTTTATTTTGTCCGATAAGGATAGAAGCCTGGGGCTAGAAATCGTTGTCATTTTTTTGTAGTGTTTTTGTTATCACACACTATGCAGTACAAGGTCTTACTACAAAAAATTTTAGTTTTAGTTACTAGTCCAAATTGCACAGGTTGGCATACAAAGCTATACATCATTCACAGTTTACCCATAAATATACAAGATTTCCATACTTTCCACCATAAGATTCTACTAAACTCGACTTATGTATAAACACACAAAAGTAGGGGTCAGAAACTAGATACTAACAAATGAAGAATGGTGTACCTCAAGACACAATTTAGGGACCTCTATTATCCATCCCATACGTTAATAACCTCCTAACTATTATATCTGATGAGTCAATAAATACATTAAGAAAACAAAAACCGACTTCAAAAAAATCTTAACTGGAATCGGTGCCAAGTTGAACAGTAAAGTTATAAAGTACAACTTTTAAATGTATTTCCCAAATTATTGTCACTTTAACTTGGTACCGAGTTCAGCAAAAGTATTTAATAGTTGCAAAATTTTTTTTTACTTTTTAGTCATTTTTTTATTGTATTTATCTTCAACTTTTAGTGGTCTAAAAAGTTAATGTAATGATTGCAGTATGCGTTTCAGACTTTAGACCATGCAAATCTTATTATGAAGAATTTTAATACAAGTAGTCGTCAGATCTGCTTTCCTCCGGGATTGTGACGACCTTGCGGGTAACAGTGGGACCGTCGCTTGAGGTGTCGGGCCATCGCCCTGTAAGGGGAGCGACCTAATATTCGAGACGAGAGCCTTTTGCCTGTTACTCTTAAAACTGGGCCAAAGCGTCCCGCAAGTAGAGGCACCTACACCTCGAAAGCGGATGTCGGTCTCGTCCAGAAAAGTAAAAGAGGTAGACTTGTAGGAAGTCGAAAGTGTCACCCATCGGTGTGTACATCTTAAACGAACTGGGGTGTTCGTAAGATTCCAAAATGGGAGTGCGGGTGGAGAGATGAACCCCCACTGGGTAAGGTTACCTTTGGCTCTCCATACTGGGTTGGCCTGGAACGGGCAATGGCTAAAAGCTCGATTGTACCCCTGGGTGGATGGTCGGTCCTCGTTGGTCGCTCGTACGAATTCATTCACCCTTGTAGCGTGGAATGGTAGACGACGGCCATTTGAGGTGTCGGACTGGGGGAATGACCAGTCTAGGAGCCGCGGCAAATCCTACCATAGTCCACATCTGCAACCTCAGCAGCTTCTAACTAAGTTAAAGCTGGCACTAGAATTCGAACAGACCCCCCGCTGTGGTCGTTACTATGACTGTCTCAGGATCAGTTGGTCTTGTCTAAATTTAAAATTAGTTGGTTCTTAAGCAGCCATTAGAGTTTCTTCCAATGTTTTTTCAGAAGCTATAATTTGGCGCCCCCTTTAAATGCCGTCCTGGCAGGGACCCCGGTTTGCGCCCTTCCCTACATCCGGTCATACGTCAATAAATTGAGGTACATATGTATGATATATGAAGAACTGAATCAATCAGTTATTTATGGATTTCTTCGAAAGTAACAAAATGTTCATGTTTAACTTTAGGGGTCGGTCAGTCCGATCAGTCAGCCATAGGCTTGTTTAACTACTAATTATTTACTATCAATTATTAATATTGAATAATTTTTTGTTCTTCTATACTAACAATTGGGGAAGATTTTTTATTGTTCTCTTTGTTTGATCACCAAACTGCTGTTTGCAAATGAATGGTTAAATTCGTTTGATTGAGAACTTTTAACAGTTTTTTCATAAACCAAACATTTTTATATATGATATAATAAACCGATGGGTGACACTTTCGACTTCCTACAAGTCTACCTCTTTTACTTTTCTGGACGAGACCGACATCCGCTTTCGAGGTGTAGGTGCCTCTACTTGCGGGACGCTTTGGCACAGTTTTAAGAGTAACAGGCAAAAGGCTCTCGTCTCGAATATTAGGTCGCGCCCCTTACAGGGCGATGACCCGACACCTCAAGCGACGGTCCCACTGTTACCCGCAAGGTCGTCACAATCCCGGAGGAAAGCAGATCTGACGACTACTTGTATTAAAGGCTTAACAAGTCGGCCTCGTTCCCTTTCGCTCAATCCCGAAAGAAAGTGTGTCCGGCGACTACTTGTGTAAAGTTTTGACAAGTCACACTCGAGGGTGAGGGCCCTCTCCTTCTCTAGTAACTAACGGGCACCGCCTTGTGGCCAGAAACGAGGTCTGGAATCGACTGCCATAACTCCGAAAGTTTTATGGGTAGCCACCGGGTAAGTATTTTTGACTTGTCTAAACTTATCCAATGCGATAAAAAACATGCCTCTAAAAAATTTAGGGTGAAACATTTCAGATTTGCGTAAAATTTTAACAATAGTTCTTATCTAAGCAACGTGGAGATAGTCATCACCAAAAGTAGCAAAGGACAATAAATCACATTCTCATCAAACTACCCTGGTAATATAAAAAAACAGCCAATGGTTATGAAGCATTTCAGCATATAACAAGCGTGCTCTTTCGACTTATTCGAACTTAGTAATTTCATAGATCAATGTATGATGGAGGTTATTTGTGTATACTTACGAATGCTTGAATATTAATTTGAAATTTGCATGTGAATATAATCTAAGGAACTCGTAATGACGAAATGAGAAACTTGTTAGTGGAAAACAATAAGAGTATTGACGATTTCACTAATGTTTATTTTACCTGAATGTGTGACACGAAGGTCATAGGCTGTGGATAATGTACAAGAAGACGATAATACTGTATACAAACAATAAAAACGTCATTATTGCTTAATGAATGCGGTGGAATTATTATTCGAATGTGTTCTGCCCGCAAAGGTATCATTTTGTTTGTTTGGAGAGACAATTGTCAGTACAAATTAATTTCGTAACGACTGTTCAAACAATTTCAAGTTTATGTTAGAATAACATCGGCATACCCTACGAGGCCATACCAACTGGTTTAGGAGATGTATTGAACACAAAAAACGTTTATGTTTAAATAAAATCTTTCAAAAAAAATTAAGTGATATTATTTAATGCTTATGATGGAGTAAAATGTACAATTAGCGTCATTGGCTTGACTCTACAACACTGCTGTAATGGGCAAAAACAATAAAGATTACCTACCATTTATTACGACATATAATATCGAGATTGTACAAAACTCACCATGTTAATAGGAAGATAAGAACATGTACTATGACTCAGAT
Organism: Octodonta nipae; assembly: GCA_034190945.1. Lineage (NCBI taxonomy): Eukaryota > Metazoa > Arthropoda > Insecta > Coleoptera > Chrysomelidae > Octodonta > Octodonta nipae. The sequence continues at coordinate 72,801,445 of CM067222.1, forward strand.
TGGGTCTGAGTTACATGCTGTTTCGGCGTTATCCACGTGGGCAACGTTATAATTCTAATTATTGTATTTCTGCATTTTCTATCAACGCTTTACTTTGTACGTTTAATTCTGTTTTATTCAGTATTGCATTGGACTGCGAACAGGTTGGTGAAATAAAGTTTTTTAAAAAGTTCAGGTTCATCTCCCAAGTTGTTTCTGGCGGATAGTTTTCGGGAGCACAATTTTCTTGAATAAGATTATTCACAAAAAATGAAAATTCAACTCTCTATGTTTCAACGTTAACAAAAACATCGTAGAACTTGACGGTACAGCTCGATAGCGTACTAAAACACAACACTATTTCCAAAACGCCTTGAGAAAGACAAAAATCACAGAATCCAGATAGACATCGGAAGAAGACAAAACTTGCTACTTCTGGTCTAGGATAAGACAAATGGCAGAGGACAAATATAATCGAAACCCAGTTTAGGAACAGAAACGCAACTGGTCGAGGACACGCATTACCTAAGACCCAGTTTAGCATAAGGACGAATTAGCAGAACAAACCTTCATCCAACGAGAAAATGAAGGTGAAAACCATTCCATTTTAATCAAGTTCGTAACAATTAATATTTTTTCGCTTAAATTAAGAATATTTCATACTATATGTACATAATTGATTATTATAAAGAAGTATTTATCCTGGAATTCATCCGTTCGTTATTTTCATTCATGTTTGAATCTTGCAGACATTTCGACAAGGTCTCACTTGGCATTCTCAATGCGTTGTTAAGATGAACTGAGAGGTGATCTACCTGAGCTTTTTATTTTACGTGCCTCCGTTCTTCTGCAGCAATGGCAATGGGATCCCAACTATCACCAGCGGTGGCTAATCTCTTTATGACCTATTTCGATGACAAGGTACTGCAGACAGCAAATCTGAACCCAAAGTTATGGATAAGATACGTCGATGACATATTTGTCATCTGATCTTTCGACAAACAAGATCTGCCTAAGTTCCTGGAGCAACTAAATTCAATATATCCCAGAACTTAATTTACATTAGAACTTGAAGAAAACATCCAGCTGCCTTTCCTTCACGTCCTCGTAAGGAAAAACCCCAAGAATAGGAACTTGTACCACACCGTAAATTGAAAGCTTGCACACATGAAGAGATACCTAAACTATAAATCCCTTCACCACCCTTCTCAAATACAGGGAGTTGCCAACACGCTAGTTCCCAGACCTATAGGACTGACAATAGCAAAACACACAAATTAAACAAGATAACTGCCGCTTTACGACAAAACGGATACACAAACCACACAATCAAAAAGGCAATTGCACAACAACACCATGAGCCAAAACCAAATAACGACCTTCAATGAGTACCCCACGGTATTTTATGTGGTTAGTTCTAACTACATTTTCTTGTATTCCATCAATCATCAGGGGCCCCAAATTTTCCCTTAATCTAGCCACGTTAGGTGCAAATGCAATGTATTTAGATTTAATTATATTTGGGCTTAAATGATTTCTGTCAAGCCAGATCTTAACATCTTTAAGTGCTTGTTGAGCAATTTGACAACCTTCGTGCCATGATTTACCAAACTGAAACAAAATTTATTAAAAATTATTACCAAGGAAATAATTTTCACAAATATAATTATTGCTAACAAGAATTTTATAATAGTAATATATCACAAGAAACCCAAACCCCATAATAAATATAATATATCCAAACGTTCACGATAATACACTATAAAGGATAATAATTTCTAAAAATTTAAAATACGTGAGGTCAAAGTCCACACAAAATGAAAAAGTAATCTTTAATTTTCTATAAAAGAATATGGAACAACATACTATCATTATTTTTATAGTGAAAATCAATACATTCAGTTTTCAAATATTTGTAACAACCATTTATATTCAACTGCATTAAAATTAATTAGATGCCCTAAAATGGTAAATACGAAAAGACAAAAAGAAGAACAAATCATGTTAATCAAATTTCAGCATGAAGGAAAATACAGGAATTTAGGAAACCCTTGAACAATTAAGAAGACGTTATTATTGACCATCTATGTGGTCAGACATTACTGATTTTATAAATTCATGTATTTTATGTCAAACAGCAAAATATGATACAGATAAACTTACTCACCGATAAATATTACTGAGACATCCTCCAAACCGTTTCAAATTATTCATACCCATGTTTTTGTATTTGATGAAAAAGATTAATTTTTGATAAATTTTCCAAGCAAGGACAAACTTTCTTTAAAAAATCAACATCAGTTATTGAAGTCTCTAATTCATTATTAAACTATTTTACCTTTTCCGAAATTCCAGACAAAACTGTATGCGACAATGGAAGTGAATTTAATAATGATACGGGCAAAGAACTTTTAAAAGTACATAAAATAAATATTCATTTTACTACACCTCAACATCATGAAAGTAATTCACCTCTTGAGAGGTTTCTTTTACATTAATAGAACATTTAAGAATTTTAAGAAACAAACATTAAGATGACCCAAATATAATAAAATATGCTATAATTGCCCATAATAGTTCAATACAGTCTACACAACAAAGTTGACCCCTTATGAATTAACGTTAGGGCATACTTCTTCTAGAGACCCTAATGACCTATTAAACTCAATTTACTGTACTGACTATGTGAATAACCACAAAAATAAAATAAATCAAGATTATGAAAAAATATATAAAAAACTAAAAAGAAAAATCGCTAAAAAAGGAAATGATCAAAGAAATAAAGAAAAAGAGAAAACAAATTTAAATGACCATTAATCTATATATAAATAGGCAAAGACAAAACGATTAGGTACCATTTTCTCCTCTGTCTGTCAACCGATTTTCTTCATTTTTGTTTTGTTTAGTTGCTACTGACGACCTTCAGTGCAGAATTCTAATATTAATTTATAATATTGGTTCATTCATTAAATAAAATATAATAAAAATTCATTATTTACGTCCATAACGTCAACGCCAAACAACTGAATGTGACGCCGCCGCCAGACTCAAAACATTGAGTAATTATATATAGAGGTATCAATGCTGTTATATACTTAGAGAATGTACTACAGGAAGTGGCATGCAAGCGTTGTTATTGTTTAGTGGTAAAATAATCTTTGTATATTATAATTATACAGGGCGATTCCAGAGGTGTTAGAAATCTTTTTTTTTTGTGGGTGGCACATAAGCAGTTGCATATATAGGGTGTTTAAAATATAGAGTAGAGTGCAATTATAACTAATAAAATAATTATATAGGGAAGCTCATTAGCGGTTGAATTTACAGGGTTCTTGGAATAGAAGGTGCAGTAGAATTACAGTTAAACAGGGTGGTGCAAAAAATATTATACAGAGATGCATATACAGGGTGGCGGAATTGGAAATGCAACATTTCGTAACCCATAAGCAGTTGCATATATAGGGAAGATGAAATATAGGGTGAGAGGAATTATAGATATACAGGATGATGATAAAAAATGTTCCATATATATGATAATTTAAATAAAGGTCGGAGTAGAATTATAGTTACCGAAGATGGTTAAAAATGTCATAAACAAAAAGTGGTTCAAAGATGTTAAAAAATATTATGCCTGGTCCATGAGCAATTGCATATACAGGGTGGTGGAAATATATAATGAGATGACATTATTATAATGATGATTTTAATAAATGTTAGAGAATTGAGTGCCATTATAGCTATACAGGGAAGTTAGAAAAAATAAATATGTAGGGTAGCCCATTAGCGGTTGAATTGTCATATTAAATTGAGAATTAGAAATTTGAACACAAATAAAGTCCTATGAATTATATCTGCAAAAAACTTGAATTTCGTTACTTATTTGTAGAAGCAAGATGTAAGACCGACATCTAGGATTTTCGAGGAAACTATCACACAGAGGTTCCGAATCTGGAGCCGTTCCGTGTAGTTGCTGTTCTCGCTAAAGTCCTAGGATAGAAAATTTTGAGGTTACTTAACCTGCCAGAGATATTAACACAATTGGTCGAATTTCGACCACTAGGCGACAGCTAGTAAGTATCAAAATTCTAGAAAATATCAAAGTGAAGTGTCAAACGAAAAATGCCAAAACAGAAATTATTCATGTCAAGGAACTAAGAATCCCTGTTTCTATTTCAGATTTATAATAATCTGAGCAGCAAGTATTAATGCTGAAGTCCAACATTTTATAAACTAGAGAAAAATCCAGGCTGGTCCAACGTAAATTAGGATTAGTTTAAATTTTAGTTTTATCCAAATAACAGATTTAACTGACTTAATAAATGAATACAAAATTTTAAACAACTCTGCAAATAAACTACAATCTATATTTTTAAATTTTAATAAAAATGAAGAATCCAGAAAAGAGTTTTATAACTCTTACCATTTAGTAGAAAACTTACAAATGAAAGTAAAAGCTTGTTAACTCAAATAAATCCTTCAATGTTTAATGAAATTAATTCAAGGAAACAGAAACGAGCTTTACCTAATCCCTTAAAATCTATGGCAAAAGCAATCACAGAAAACTAAGGTAATGAAAATGCTGAAAATATGATAAATCAAGAAATGAATTAATAAGAAATAAAAATATATGAAAAATGTCATAAAAAATCAAATTGTTATGCTAGAGTCATGAATTAAGAAATTCAGTAAAAGTATTTTAATACTAATGCATTATAAAGAAACTATTAAAAATAAAATTTTTGAAGCTGAAAATCATGTAAGAAATAAGGAAATTGAAAACTAAAAATTATATGCTAATTGAAATTGTTATTTCTCAAATAACTACTGAATAGCAAATAATTATTCAAATATTGGAAACTGTGGAAACAGGAGTTACTTTTTCTAAGTTAAATATTTTACACAATTCAATCGTTTAACCTGACGATCTTATCACAGAAATAAATTTAATTGAAAATCTTATTCAAAATGAACATAAACTACCATTTCAAGCTAGTAGAGAAAACATTCTTTTGTTTGAGCAGATAACTACTGTTTTAAAGCTTATCATAAGTGAAATCAAAGCCAGTATGAACTGTTTCTTCTACCAATAATTAAATCCATTTTTCTAAAATAATTATTCCTAATACCATACATATCTTCAATTCAAATCAACCATGCCAAACTTAATCAATAATCAACATATCTGTGAAAAAGAAAATTCAATAGAAATTAAAAACTCGCCTTGTGAAGTGAACTTATTAAAGTTTAACCAAAATATAAACTGTAAAAGTGTTAAAGTGTTCCAATAATCCTAAATGAATTTAATGTTCAAAAACTTTCAAAAAATAATTTTTTAATGAGTTTTCCAAGTATAACCTTAGTTTCGTGACCCAAAGCTGCGGATTCGAAAAAAACAAATTTATGTTATATGGACAGTATGTCATTGAACTGTTTCCAAGCTTTCAAATTTATATGAAGAGCCTTGTATTGACTACATATGAAGAATCAAGAGTGAAGATAGAAAATATTAATTTATTAGAACTTAATAGTGACTTATAAATTAATCATTTCAATGAACTTTCAATTAAACCGTTAACTTTAAATAATTTTGATTTCATTGATTAAAAAAAAGCTATATCCAAATATATAGTGGACCCATTAACATATATATTTAATCTATGTATTGAATTGTCTGTATGGCCAAATGACTTAAAAAAGGCTGAAGTAGTTCCAATCTTTAAAGTCAACGATAAAAGTCAAGTAAAAAATTACAGACCAATATCATTAATATTTTCCCTCAAATCTCAAATCTCAAGGTCATTGAATGGGCTATTTATGTTGAATGCGCGGAAGCGCTACTCACCTCATATTATTGCAATAGTTTTGAAAATAACCATTTGAGATGGAATACCCTGTATATATGTAATTGAGTTCAGGAGAACGGTTCTAACGATTTTGATGAAATTTTCCCATTTGAAAGTTTCGATGGATAGAAATCGATTGGTGAGGGTCTCATCTTTGGGAAAAATTGTTTTATTGAGAAATTAAATTATAAAAAAAATTATTGACATTTTGTGACAATCAAGGCGGCTGCTTTGTAATTTGATTTGGTAACCTACGTAAGAATGGGACTCCTGTTGTAAAAATTCTTTCAATACAGGGTGATTTGGTGATCTATTTAAGAGTGAAACTGTTCTTGTAAACATTCTTTCAATACAAATTGTATTTGTATGATACCAACATGTAACTATTTTATGCCTCCTTCATATTTTCCTAGCATTATATTTTTATAGCTGGATATTTCAAGTTTTCAAGGTTAAAAAATTGACACGTTAGACGATTTTTGATAAGTAAGACCTTATGAGTTCGCATGTTAATTTGATGCACATAATATGAATTGGTGGTGTGAAATTATATTATATGAGAAATTCAAGAAGTGACCGGAAGTGAGCTGATGTAGAAAATGGGTATAACGTGCATTAAATATATATTTTCCTTAATATATGTGCAAAGTTTTGCAGAGCTGTTTAAAATCCACCCACTTGCTACATTAACGGCACCCTAATTTAATGTATTTTGACGGAAACTTATTAATATATATTAGATTATATTACAACAGCTATATATTTTGAAGAATAGTCTGGAAATGCTTTGATATTTAAAAAATGTATACTTAAATAGCGTTGCCTTAATTCAATCAGTTAATTAAAGTGACCTCGTTATATATTGCCAGAATATTAAGTAGATGAAGCAGGTTTGAATTATTATAATTCAACAAACTTTTTCTTTAAATTAAAAATTAATTTACACATAATATGTTTCTTTGAGGTTGTTGTAAATTATGAACTAAATTACACATTGGGGTTAATACTTATGTCATAGCAAAATATTAACAATTATTTTAATTCTCCTAAATGACACAAAAAAAAGAGAAACAGTGATAGAGAAATAACGAGAGAAATGAAGTATGGGTACTTCATAGGTAATCTGTTGCGTAACGTTCTGATACTTTTCAAGTCAATTTTTACCAGTTTGAAGCATTTTTTTAGTTTTGTCTTTCACAGATACAATTTTGGTTGGCATGGAAATTTCAACAACCAGAATCATCCAGGCTTCAATGAATTTAATGAAAACCACATGATATTCGTCATTATTAAAACTGAAAAAGTGCTACTTTCAAGTACTCTGTGTACATAAAATTTGTATTCGTCTCAAAACTTCCAATGAATTCAAAGAAAACAATTGTAGACATTGTTGCTTCCAACGCTTCTCCGATCTTTAAATAGACACATTCACTCGGTTTCGCGAAACCCTTCTAGTCGACGGTAGTTGAAAACTATATTGTGTTCGGTAAATATTGCTGATTATTTGTAAACACGAAAGCATTTTCGCGCTGATACTCCTTGTTTGAATAGCACAAGAGTCACGTTGAGCTGCCGCCCCTTTTTTACACTTCTCAACATAATGCTCATTCTTCAGTATGCAAAGGTCCATTATAAAGATGAATAACATTATGGGTTCGTTCACATTTAGTACGAGCGCGGAAAGGTGTTCCTGAATAAAGATTTTACGTTTCGTCGCTCGTTTGTATAGATCGTCTTCATCGCTACTGCTATGACTTTAAGGAGTGAACGAATGAATGGATATTCTTTAACGAATTTGTTATACAAGATGGGTGTTTGCTTTTTATGGTTACATCGCATTAACTTGCTACATACAATACATGATTTATTTGAATTTGTTAGTCAACACTGTATTTGACATATAAATATAAAAAGAGAATTTAATAGTCATAGCTGCAACACGGAGTATTTAAAACTGGAAGCAGTAGTCCGGTAATGGATAAATACCATTCCATTCATTTAATGGGACTTGATTCTGAAAAAGATATATTCACTCCTTTCCTCCACATGACAACTTGTGTTTACCACATTTTGGGTAAGCTAATAGTATGTAAAATACGAGACTCCAATGCCAATTAATGGCAAAATGACCGGGAGCTTCATCAGACATTTTCAAAACAAATAAAGGATTTCTACCTCATCCAAACATTCGAAGTAAAGGTAGAATACACAAAAAAGCTCTCTTTTCCCTTCTCTTCACCTTTCTTACTTCACTATTCTCTGTTCTCTCTTCTCTTTTCTCTCCACATTTGTACAAGAAAAAGACAGGTAGGCATTTGGTACTAAACAATGGGAGCGAAAGCTTTTTACGAAATATACTTCCCGTTTCTCGTTTTCTCCCCGTCTCTGTTTCTCTTAGTAATCTATACTATTATAAAATTGTAAGTTTCTCTGTTTGTTTGTTTGTTTGTTTGTTTGTTCGGGCATCACGTAAGAACTACTGAACTGATTTTGTTGAATCTTTTTTTGTAGCATAGCGTATAGTTTGACTTAAAATATGGTAGACATTTTATCTCCCTAAATTGACAGAAACGGTAGATATAGCGAAAAAACTTCTACCATGTTGGGTAATACAATTACTCAATTGACTCCACCGCACGTACATAATATTAGATACTGGCATCAGCTTAGCTTTTATTCAAAATTCGGTATGTGCCAATGTAACATGTTTCGATTTCAAAAAATCAACTGATATAACAAGCGTAATTTTAGAGGGTGTTCTATATATAAGAAAGTAGAATTACATGGATTTAAAAAATCTAAAAAAAAGTTATATTTGGTGTCCTATAAGCAGCAGCATATATACAATGCGGTTGAAATAAAAGAGAGTGGAATTAGTTAAACGGGGTGGTCTAAAAAACTTTCAACTATAAAAAGGTTTTATAGTTTGGATAAAAAATCTTACAAAAAATGTGTTATGTAAGCAGTTAGGATATTTGAATTAAGTTCATAAGATATTATAGTTATGAAATAGGTTGAAGAAATGTTAAAAGCAGTTGTTTACATAGGGTGTTTGAGATAAAGATGGAGTAGAATTATAGATTATGTTGTGATTAAAAACTTGTTTTATATCCTCAAGTAGTTGCAGATATAGGATGAGAGAAATATATATTGCGGAGTATAATTACAGCTATACAGGTGGGGTTAAAAAATAAGTAATATAATAATCTACATGCTGTTCCATTTACCGGATGGTTGAAATATAAGGTGGAGTGGGATTCTAAGAATATAGGGTGGCAAATAAGTAGTTTCATATAAAATATTGTTGAAATATAGGGTGGTGTAGAGTTATAATTATACAGGGAGGGTACAAAATGCTAGAAAAATTGTGTTATATAGCAGTTGCATATATGGCGTACCTGAAACATGGGGCGCAGTACAGTTATAGTTATACAGTGTGATTCAAACAAGGTTAGAAAAACTTGTAAATGAAGGGTGGTTTAAATGAAGTGTGGAGAGAAATTATACTTTATAATGTTGAAAAAATATGAGGAAAAATTGTGAAATAGCGTAGTTCATAATAAGTTGCAAAGATATGATAGTTGAAATTTAGGGTGCAGAAGTGTTATGGTTAATTATTTAAAAACGTTATATTGGTTATCTAATAACCAGTAGCGTATACAGGGTAGTTGTAATACATACAAGGTGATTCAAAGACATAGCGTAAAAAATGTTATATACGGTGCCCAATAAGCAGTTAGGATTTTGGTGAAATATATTGAGCATTATTGGATTTATAGTTATACAGACTGGTACAAAAAATGTTATATTCGGTGGCCGAGAAGTAGTTGCATATACAAGGCTGTTGAAATAGCGGGTGGAGTAGAATTATAGTTAAACAGGTTAGATATATTTTTTGTAGGATGGGCTGTTGCATATGTTCATACAGTGTGATTAATACAATAATAAAAAAGCTGCATATAACGGGTGGTTAAAATACGGGGTTGAGACAAATTATACTTTCAAGGGTGGTTCAAAAATATTTATATAGCGTAGTCCATAAGCAGTTGCATATATAAGAAGTGAGTGGACCAGAGTTATAATTAAGTTAAGTGTTTGAAGAATGTTATATTTGGTGGCCGCTAAGCAGATGCATAACAAGGTGGTTGAAATATTTTGTAGAGTAAAATTATGGTTATACAGGGTGGTTCAAAAATAAGTTGTAATGTTTGAGAAATTTGCAGCAGTGTATAGAGAATGGTTTTAATGTAGATGGAAATAGACTTAGTTATACAAAGCGGTTAAAAAATATTGAATAAAATTGTTGTATAGGGTGGCCAATAAGCAGTTGCAGTTTGGGTGAGTGATTAAATAAAAGTATAGTGCAAAACTCTGTTTTTAATATTGTGACACACCAAGAGTTCCACCGGCATTTCCATCAGGGTGGATGCAAAAAATACTGTATTGGAGTAACTAGAAGCGAAAGCAGAAGGCTACGAGAATTATGCGAACCGACCTGAAGAGGGCAGATGTGACTCTGCCGAAACGTCGTCATTTTACCATCGATCCCGGCAGGGAACAGTTATCAACTACGCGGATGAATTCCCGGACACCAACTAAAAATATATATATATATATATATATATATATATATATATATATATATATATATATATATATATATATATATGTTATATCACACTTCTCAAATTAAACTTTTTAAAAAAGATTTTATTAACTTTAACAAAATAATAACTTTTTAAAATACAAAATACAAAATTGAAATAATGACAATAATAACTAACAACAGACTGAGTAATAATGAATGAAGACTAAGTGAAATTCTACAATTTATAACATTTATAATGATGAATCAGCACTGTCGACACGGCGATTCTCACGGATGCTCGGTGGTACTGTAACGTGATACTCCACGTGTCGCTGAGTCAGCTGGGAACGACGAAATATAGTTGTTACACAAGTTCACACAAAGTTCGTGTTATAAACTTATATAACAACTTCCATCCATTTGAAAAAGTTGATGCTGTATCATCAACTTTTAAGGGAAGTTCTGAAGTTCTATGTCTTCGGTAGGGCGTAGTAGGCTGTGAAGCTTTCCTCTGGGGTTACTGTTTGCTGGACATGGTTGTAATGCTGGTTCGCTAGTAGGGTCAGGTTTAGTGAACTTACTCAACTTTTTCCGGATTGCTGTGGCGGTGAGCAGGAGAACAACAATTATTGCTAACATGATTGCACTAATTGTGAACAAGGAGGTGTGCTTTTCCAGGAATGGTTGGATCATCAGTTGATCCAATTCTCTCGAGTACTGAGTGAGTTTGTGATTGGCTATGTTAAGGTCTCGGACATCTAGTTCCTGTAGTTTCAGGGGTTCGATACTGGGAAGTTGACTGACGGTAGGCATGTCGTCGCAGCAGTGGTAGGGGATATTTACTGGATGATATTTGAGTGTGATGCTATTTTTGGTGGTCCGTCTGGCGTGGACCCTGGTATTGCCGATGAAGGCGTTGCAGTGGGGCTGAATTTCCATTAATGAATTCGTCGATACGGTTAGTGTGACAACATCTTCTCCCTTGTATTTGATGGTGATGGGCAAAGGTCTGGAGATGGAGATCAACCAGAGGTTTATGTTGATCTCTTGGATATTATAATCTTCTGCATATAATACCGAAGTTTTGCAGGTTGCGGGAAGTGTGATTGGCTGTCTGAGAAGTTGTGCTTCGCAGATGGCATCTTTGTCTATTGGGTGTGGAATTGACTTGGAACAAATTTTATGCTGTGTGTTTAATGGCTTGCAGTCACTCAGGTCGTCGAAGGATGTATATAATAACGAATCGTCATCTCTCGCGATAAATTTCGTTTTTATCGAAAGTATGTGATAAAACCCTGTTCGATCATCCAAAATTGGGATAGGATAAAGGTGATAAAGAGTGTAAATCTCAGGGTCAACTAAAGGAATTTTGAGAACAATAATGATTTTAGTGTTGATTTGAAATGCTTCCAATTCCATCAAATCGATGTATTGAGCAACATTTGAACTGTAGATAGGAAGTGGTAAATTATTTTCATGGAGTGACAGAAATTTTTTGAAGGGAATCGACCAAATCTATTGGGCTTATAATCAAACTATGTAAAATTTTTAAGCGGGCGAAAGAGACTGCAGTTGAAATATCGTTTAGGGTGTTTTCGATAAATATATAGCTCTCCATTAGGCTTTCACACAGATCCAGGATATTGATTTGGAATTCATGAAAGTCAAGATCGTTCGAAATGTATGGAAGTGACTGTTTTATTTTTTCGATATTATTTGAGAATAGTTTCTCTTCCGATTGAAATTTTTGTAAGGTGTTGTTAAGGCTTGTAATAACTGAAGTAGTTACGGATATTTGTTTTTTTACTAATTCTTGAGTTTGGTGTTGGTCTTTAGTGATTTTGGTTATACAATTAATTATGTATTCACCATCTGCCGCATCTAAGTTTCCTGAAATGGCTTTCCAAACTGAGCCCAGTCCGTTAATAAGTCCGCGTTTTCTTCTGTTAGTAGTATAAGTTTGAGTGTCAGCGAAAATGTCTGTATATTTGGAGTTAACGGATTTTGAAATTTGTTTCAAGAGGCTAACATGTGTCTGTACTTTTGGTTTAAATGATTTTGTGTTAGTTGTGTTTTCATTAATAGTTTCTAGAATTCGATTTAATATAGCGTCATTAGTTGAAATAGCATCTCTGAAAGGGTTGAGGTCTTTCAAGACAAGAAGTGTCCATTTGTCGTTTGAAATTTTAAGTGTGCCTTCTTCATGGAAGAAAACTCCTATTGTATTGTTAACGGGAGTAAGAGAGTATTGTTGGAGGTTCACGACTGAAAACAGTCCACAGAATCTGAAAAGAAGGGATTCATTCAAAATAGGGTTTTAGTCTGTCAAAGTTAATTTTACTAAATTGGTTAGTCTGTAAATTTATAACTGTGGCAGAGTTTTTTCGTATCGCGGTAATTTCAAAAGGTCCATTGAATTTGTTTTCAGATTTGCTTTTAATCTGAGATTCTTTCACGTAAACTTTGTCGCCTACTTTGTATTCTGGTTGGTTAGTCGAAACATGTTTGTCAAATCTAACTTTAGATTTTTGTTTTTGTTGGTCGGTTTTCGCGCGGGCAAGTCTATAATAGTAGTTCATTCTGTTGTTAAGGTCCCTAACATATTTGGAAATGAGGTTTTCCTGATCATATATTGTTTCGGGGGGTCTACTAGAAGTGTGCCCAAAGATGAGTTCGTAGGGCGTGAAACGAGTAGTCTTGTTTTTAGTGTTGTTGTAGCAGATAACTGCGTAGGGGAGGACGTTGAATGGATGTTCGTTCGGATGTTCGGCTGTATTTGCCCTTATCATTTCCGCTAAAGTCGCGTGAAACCTTTCGATAGAACCGTTTGATTCGGGATGGTGAACGCTTGAAAAGGATAACTTTATGTCATATAGTTCGCACAGGTCCCTTATTAGAGTATTGTCAAATTCACGTCCATAGTCGCAATGGATGCGAAGAGGGGTACCGTAATGTTGGAAAAATACTAAGAGGGTGTTTACGACTGTTTTAGCTGTTTTGTCACCAATAGGGTAAGCTTGAGTAAATTTGGTGAGTTCATCCCTAATAGTCAGTGCGTAGTTTCTCGTTGGATATTCGAAAATATCAATGTTGATACGTTCGAAGGGTGTTTTTGGTGTTTCGGTTATGACAAAAGGAGCACTTAAGTTTTTTCTACAAAACTTTACCTTTTGGCAAGTTTCGCAAGACTTGATAAATTGCTCTACGCTTTTGATTAGTCCAGTCCAGTTATACTTTTCCCTAATACGTCGAATAGTCTCATTAATTCCACGGTGTAGGTTATTTTTGCCGCAGTGGTACTGTTGCAGTAGCGGACGGTGATCACACAGGAGTGTAAACTTTCTCCCAAAAAGGTACGGTCTGTAGTGCTTGACCGCCCAAACAATGGCTAGCAGTTCCCGTTCGATAGTGGAATATCGAGTTTCTGCAGCGCAGAGTGTACGGGAAGCATATGCAATAGGAAGATCTTTTCCTACGGGGCCTTGTGAGAGAACCGCTCCAATTGCAAAAGCACTAGCATCAGTAGTGAGCAGGAATGGCTCTTCGAAATTTGGGTAGATCAAGATAGGGTCAGATACAAGGGCTTGCTTCAGTTCGTTGAAGGAAGACTTGCAATCTGCGTCGAAGATGAATTTGACGTCTTTCTGCAGGAGTTTCGTTAGGGGCTTTGAGATCTTGCCGAAATTGGGGTTAAAACGTCGGTAATAACCGGCGAGACCAAGAAAAGATTTAACATCTTTAGGAGTTTGGGGCTGAGGAAAATTCTGAATGCATTCAACCTTTGAAGGGTTTGGTTTTACTCCTTCTTGGGTGATCAGATGACCTAGGAAGCAACTTCCTTACGGAGAAACTCACACTTGTCATGTTGAATTTTCAAGTTTGACTGTCTAAGACGCTTAAAGACTTCTGTCAAACTGGACATATGCTCATGGATGGTTGGTGACTATGATGTCATCCATGTAAACAAGGCAACGTTCATTTTGGATACCCAAAAGAATGTTGTCCATGACCCTCTGAAAAGTAGAAGGTGCATTTTTCAAACCAAATGGCATACGAACGAATTCGTAGTGGCCATTGTCAACAGAGAAACCGGTCTTGCGAATGTCTTCCTCAAGGATTTCCAACTGGTGAAACCCGGAAGCGAGATCCAGTGTCGAAAAGTATTGACACTTACCAAGTTGATCGAGGAGATCAGAAATGTTGGGCAGATGATATTTATCGTCTACAGTTAGTTCGTTTAACTTCCTATAGTCGATAACAACTCGCCACTTTTGCTTACCAGAAGCATCGAGTTTCTTAGGGACGACCCATACGGGGGAGGACCAAGGAGAAGAAGAGTGCCTGATTATGCCTTGATCAAGCATTTTGGCAATTTGAGTTTTCACTTCCTCCTTATGGACTTGAGGATATCTGTACGATTTTGTGAAAACGGGCTTGGCATTATTGGTGTCAATTGAATGTTTTACTGCGTTGGTAAAGGATAAAACATCGCCTTCGAGATAGAAAATATCTTCGAATTCTAAACAGAGGTTCGTGATAAGTTCTCGCTCTTCGTCATTAAGGTGTTCTGTACGAATTTGTTCCCTGATAGTTAAGTTTCTGTCCAAGTTTAGAGAGTCTGTGTATTCTTGTGTATTTAAATTTAGGAGAGGGTGTGAATGGTCAAGGGGTTCTAAGTGAAGATCGGAAAAATTAACAGTTTTAGGCATCGCGTTCGCGTTTATTATTGAGGTCGCACTTGAGTTTGAAAATTTGTTGGGTTCTTGCTGGAATAGTTATTTGATTGTTATGAGTACAATTTGCTATTTTAGTATTGGGAATGTCTGTCGGCTGTGTTTTAGGTTGATCGTGATCGGGGACTTTATGTAGAGGAATAGTTTTGAAGTTCGTTATTAACTGTTTTGATTTTAAGTCAACAATACATTCGTAATGCTCAAGAAAATCAAGACCTAATATTCCATCAAACTCAATATCTAGATTGTAGATAAAAACCTTATGAGGATTACCTAAGGCAAATGGAATAAGGGTGGATTCTGAAATCGGGATTTTCTCGTGCGTAATACCTTGGATTGTCACTTTTTCGGGAAATCGTTGACGGAAATTTTTGACGGTATTTTCTTTAAAAATGGAGATACCAGCACCGGTATCAATGAGAAGTTTGAACTTTCCAGAAGCGTCGTGAATGTAATATAAATTTTTGGAGTTGACTGTTAAAAGAGGACTTAGAGAAATGCTTGTTCCGGGAAATTCGCATTTGGGTTGAAATCTTCCAGATTCAAATTCTGGATTTGGGTTTGGACTTCGGAAATGGTAGTTGTCGAATCGGGGGGTTGATCTAGGCTCGGGAGAGCTAGAAAATCCTGGTATTCGTGACTGTTCAAAGGTGTAACGAAATTATCGCCTGGAGTTTGTTCAATTTCATAATCGACAGGATTTTGACTGAAATCGTCATAAATGTATGGGCTATTTTCAGTATTATAGCCGTAGTCGCTTACTGAATATTCTTGATAATCAGTATTCAGGTGTTCATTGAAATGATGCGTCCTTTCTGGACGATAGTGAGGGTTTGTCTGTATTACAGACGGTCGAAATTGATTTGGTTTAAACGGGGGGTCTTTGGAAATTTGTCGGTCGAAATGGTGGACCTTGATGGTTGGTATTATTTGGGGGTGGATTTGGCCTCGAAGTTTGATTTGGCCCTGTAAAACTAGGTCTAAAATTTTGGTTGTAAGATTGAGGGTTGTTTTGCTGTCGCAACCGACAATCTACTGCAATGTGGCCTAATCTACCACAATTTAAACATTTCGGTGGTTGAATGGGTTTTCGGACCTGAAATGTGGGTTTAGGAGGAGCAGATTTGTGAATTTTTTGCTCTTCAAAATATGACAACTGAAGTTCTCGTCTGATTCGAGAGTGTGCCTCCAGAAGGTCTTTGGGATTGCTGGCACGAATTATTTGGCCTAGACGTGGAAGTAATGTATTTAGAACCATCGTATCTACAAGGGTAGTCTGAGCTTCTTTTTGCTCGTTACTTAGTCCAGACGCTTTTTGAATGCATGAGTGCATTTTCGCACTCAAAACCTGGAGTCTATTATAGAACGTTAGAGGGGACTCGTTGGACAATTGTTTGAGACGTTGGAGATCGTGGATCAAAGAAGACAGATCCCGCGAGTCTCCGAAATGCAGTGTTAGAAGCTGCTTAATTTCTAAATATGAACCGGGGTTTCTCGAGTTGACTAACTGAGCAGCTTTGCCTCTAAGTTTATTTTTAATATGAATGACTAGCAGATATTTTTGCTCTGCAGTCGACATATTGTACGCACAATTACATGCGTGTATGAAGGTGGCCAAGGAGATCTGGTCGCCTTCAAATTCCGGAATAATGGAAACTATTCCCGATAACCAGTACTTCTCGGTTTCATCAGAAACTACATTATTTGTTGCTTGTGCTATTTCGATGTGTTGGAATTAAAAGTATACACAAGTTGAAAAATAATAAAAATAAAATAAACGAGGGATTGTAAACTGGGTTTCAATTAAAATATAGTGTAAAAATTATTAAGCAAATGTATGTAAATGGGGTATAAACGATATTTTGGATAATAGAACGGTAGATAAAAATGAAATAATAAAATAAATATATAAAAGTCAATCAAAATATACCAAATAAATATTTCAATTCAAATAATCAAATAATATCTCAATTCAAATCAAGATAATCAAATAAATCAAATTATCAATCAAATAATCAAATTAAATCAAATATCAAATAATCAAATAAATCAATCAAATAAATTGTTTAAAACCTTAAACGTTAGACGATTCACTACTACTCACATCAACAGGAACATTGGAAGATCCGTGTTCTCCTTGTTATCGCAGTTGGGACTTCTTCCAGGTTCTTTGCTCCGTTGAGGGATAGGAATCCGCCGCTACCAGTTAGAATTAAGCTCGTGTTCTAGTAACGTTGACGGATCCTACTGACTGCGCCAATTTGTTATATCACACTTCTCAAATTAAACTTTTTAAAAAAGATTTTATTAACTTTAACAAAATAATAACTTTTTAAAATACAAAATACAAAATTGAAATAATGACAATAATAACTAACAACAGACTGAGTAAAAATGAATGAAGACTAAGTGAAATTCTACAATTTATAACATTTATAATGATGAATCATCACTGTCGACACGGCGATTCTCACGGATGCTCGGTGGTACTGTAACGTGATACTCCACGTGTCGCTGAGTCAGCTGGGAACGACGAAATATAGTTGTTACACAAGTTCACACAAAGTTCGTGTTATAAACTTATATAACATATATATATATATATATATTTGTTTTTAACTTTTCGCGGGCACTAAATGTTTTAGGTGGTTTCCGGAAATTCATCCGCGTAGTTGATAACTAGATACTGGTACAGTATTCGAGTAACTAGAAGCGAAAGCAGAAGGCTACGAGAATTATACGAACTGACCTGAAGAGGGCAGATGTGACTCTGCCGAAACGTCGTCATTTTCCCATCGATCCCGGCAGGGATCAGTTATCAACTACGCAGATGAATTCTCGGAAACCATCTAATGCATATATATATATATATATATATATACAGGGTGTTCCTAAATTGAAGGTACAAACGAAAAGGGGAGATTCCTTGAATAGTTTTAGGAAGAAAAAGTCCCATAAACATGGGTCCGCAAACGCTTCGTTTTCAAGATACAGGGTGTTAAAGTCTCAATTTTTTTCAAGTTTTTTTCTCATAGTATCTGCACTTCACAAGATATTCAAATGAAATTTGGCATATATATTACAATTAAGAGTTTACACCTTGTGACATGCCAATTTCGATTTCAAAACTACAGGGTGATATTTTTTCGGGAACACAGTCCACTGTTGTCCTTCAGAACTTTTTTTTGGTGAGCCACTGGTACTTTCAAAAATTGTAAAGAAAAGCTTTGTTGTTATACCAAACTTTATGTTCTCTTGTAGTTTTGTCGTATCTACTACCGATTTCGAGAAAAAAATTTTGAATTATTAAACTAGCAATGATTCTTAAAGATTCGATAAACTGGTATAATCATCAAAAAAAAATGTATTACTGCAAGAAACGTACAACTCAAAAATTAATCATAATAAAAAAACTAAATAACAACAAAGGAACTAAACTACAGCAATTGTTGAAAATGTCCTCCCCCAACCCTTATACAAGCTTCTGTTCTTCTTCTCATAGACGATCGAACTCTTTCAAACACTCCTGGAGTATTCCTAATTGTATCAAACGCGCCTATTATACGATTTCTCAGTTCGTCTACGGTATTCACTGGCGTTATGTACACTAGAGATTTCAGATGGCCCCATAGAAAGAAATCTAAACTATTTAAATCTGGGGATCTGGCGGGCCATGGCTGATGTCCACCTCGTCTAATCCACCTGTTTACATTATTTTCGTTCAAATACTCCCTAGCCAAAACTGAAAAATGAGCAGGAGCACCGTCGTGCATTAACCATATTTCACGTCGCATCATAAGAGGTATATCATCCAATAACAAGGGCAAATCGTTCTCTAAAAAATGTCTGTATGATTGACCAGTAAGTCGCCCTGGCAAGAAGAAAGGACCAATCAAATAATCGCCAATATTACCACCCCACACATTTAATGAAAATTCCTCTTGAAAATAAGCTTCTGCAATTTCATGTGGATTCTCCTCAGCCCATATGTGTTCATTATGAAAATTTATGATTGAAGTCCTTGAGAAACAGGCTTCATCAGTGAATAGGATTTGGCAATCAAAAGAGGATTGTTCAATAGTTTGTTGAGGTACCACTGACAAAAAATAATTCTTGGATGACAATCTCGAGGCAAGAGCGCCTGCACCCTCTGAATGTGATAAGGATAGAGCAAAGAATCCCGCAAGATCCGCCAAACAACTTGATGACTTGTATTTAAGGTAACACTAATTTTTCTTGTACTGGTTCCTGGATGTTCTTCTATTTCGTTCAGCACTGCCTCTTCGAGTCGTGGTGTTCTCACACTTCGTGGTCTACCTGCATTAATATTTTTCGCAGAAAAAGATCCAGTTTCTGAAAGACGCCTGTGAATATTAGAGAACATCCGATGACCAGGCATCACTCTATTGGGATAGCGTTCCATGTAAAGACGCTTAGCTTCTTTTGAATTATCATTTGCAAGACCATACATGAAATGCATGTCAGCCATTTCGGAATTCGTAAAATTCGGCATGTTTTGATATTAAAATGCAACCATCTTTAATTTTCAAAACACAGGAGTTTAATTTGATGTGTCAAAACTAACAATAAATTTATTCATTCACCACAGCCTACTAGGTAGGTAACTAGATTTCTGAATTTTCTGAGGATTCATTCAAAATGTTTTTCTCTTCTCGAAACCGGTAGTAGATACGACAAAATTACAAGAGAACATAAAGTTTGGTAAAACAACAAAGCTTTTCTTTACAATTTTTGAAAGTACCAGTGGCTCACCAAAAAAAAGTTCTATTCTAATTCAAAATTCTATTCTATTTATCTATATTCAAAATTCTATTCTATTTATTTATGTTCGAACCAATGTAATGTGATGTTTAACTTTAACTTATATGGTTAACTTTAACTTTTTAATTTAATTTAATCTAGTGTTAGCTATTACTATTATTACTCTTTCTATTTCGCTATATTCCTTATTTTCTTGTTATTATTATTATTTATATATATTTAAATGTGTATAAATGTGGATATATACCAGGCTAGTGTACAGGTTCTTTACCTTCAACTGGATACAGCTCTGGCTGTATTACTTTAATACATTAATATGTAACTATGTATCTGGGTATCAATAAATCAATAAAAATCAATAAATAAATCAACAGTGGACAGTGTTCCGAAAAAATATCACCCTGTAGATTTGCAATCGAAATTGGCATGTCACAAGGTGTAAACTCTTAATTGTAATATTTATGCCAAATTTCATTTGAATATCTTGTGAAGTGCAGATACTATGAGAAAAAAACTTGAAAAAAAATTCTAACTTTAACACTCTGTATCTTGAAAACGAAACGTTTGCGGACCCATGTTTATGGGACCTTTTCTTCCTAAAACCATTCAAGGAATCTCCCCTTTTCGTTTGTACCTCCAATTTAGGAACACCCTGTATATATATATATATATATATATATATATATATATATATATATATATGTTTTTAAGTTTTCGCGGGCACTAAATGTATTAGATGGTTTCCGGGAATCATCCGCGTAATTGATAACTGATCGAATATTCGAGTAACTAGAAGCGAGAGCAGAAGGCTACGAGAATTATGCGAACCGACCTGAAGAGGGCAGATGTGACTCTGCCGAAACGTCGTCATTTTACCATCGATCCCGGCAGGGATCAGTTATCAACTACGCGGATGAATTCCCGGAAACCATCTAATATATATATATATATATATATATATATATATATATATATATATTAGTATTAGGGTTAAGGGATATTGACTACTTTTCGTTTTTTATGCGCATCTCTTTATTCACATTAACCTAGCTTTCGGAAATTATTGTTTCCTTCCTCAGGGTTATGAAAATTAATGAGGTGATCTATTTTGTTGTTACATATACTTGTATGAAATAAAATCTCTATTGTATAATCTGTGAAATGCTTCTTAAGAGGTTACGTGGAAATGTCATTTGGCCGCATAGAACACTAAAAAACCTTCAACACAAACACAAACTATGGAACATCATTCACTGGTCTGTTGGTCCGTCGTAGAAATCCCTCAGAGGATCTGACAACAAATAAGCATAGATGTCGCTAAGTTGTTTTGTATCCGCTTTTTTGTTAATTGGTTGCCTTTGCTTTCCGATGTGGATCATTTCCAAAATGAGCCTTTTGTTGTATCTGTTACTTCTGTCTAGGATGTGGACCTCTTCTAGATTAATTGTGTGTTCATATTCTTGGGCATGGGCTGTCAACGCACATCTTTGTTTGTTGCTTCTAATGTCGCTCTTGTGGATAGCCAGTCTACTCTTCAACCACTGCGACGTCTGTCTCACTTATGTAGATTCACAGTCCTGACACTCGATTTTGTAGATTACATTAGACTGAAAAAATTTGGGTGTTGGATCTTTCAGTGGTGTGAACAATGTTTTTATAGTATTGACATAGTAGGTTGCTATTCTTACCCTTTCTCTTCTAAAGATATTTATTAATTTTGGTGTTAAATTCCGAATAAAAGATAAACTCCCAAATTGCAACCCTGGAGCTGTTAAACCCTTCGTAATGTGCTGTGGTTGTGTTTGACTAGGAATGATATCTGTTGTACTTGTCTGATGTAACAATTTGTTGATTAGACGTTTAGGATAGTCATTTTCCATAAGTATCTTTTTTAGTTGGTCGATATTTTTTTTAAGAAAATCCTTGTGACAGATTTTCGTTATTCTAATCTTCATTTGTTTTATGATGTTGAGCTTGGTTGATATAGGATGATCGGATTTGTAGTGAATGATCTTATCTGAATTAGTATTTTTTCTATACCAATTAAGCTTTATTATATTGTTAGAACGACATACCTTAGTATCCAGAAACGGGACTGTTTTATTGTGGTCCTCTTTTTGTATTGTGAACTGTATCTTCCCATCAAAGTCATTCAATAGAATTACCAGTTCTTCTATGTTTACCTCAGGTAATGCCACTATCATATCATCTACATATTTTTTAATGAGCTCCACTTTGCATGACAGTTTGGGGAGGCATATGTCCAATAGATGATCCATCACAAATGTTGCTAATATGGGACTTAAACTTGAGCCCATTGCACAACCTGTTTTTTGTATGTAGAACTTTTGTTGGAAGCAAAAATAGTTGTTATTCAGAGTGAATTTCAACATTTCCATAAATAGGTTATGTGAAACTTTGCAATTTCGTTCAATTATGGGCCATTTCATGTTGATCACTTTCATGATCAGTTCTTCATGTAGACTTCCAAATAAGTTTGTAACATCCAATGATGCTAATACAACATTCTCTGGCAAAACTAGGTTGTTGGCAACTTAAGAAGCATTTCACAGATTATACAAAAGAGATTTTATTCCATACAAGTATATGTACCAACAAAATAGATCACCTCATTAATTTTTATAACCCTGAGGAAGGAAACAATAATTTCCGAAAGCTAGGTTAATGTGAATAAAGAGATACACATAAAAAACGAAAAGTAGTCAATATCCCTTATCCCTAATACTAATATACTATAATATATATATATATATATATATATATATATATATATATATATATATCAACTTCGAGGACAGTGTGACTATCATATCTCTTAATTCTCTTAGGGCATCCACTATTCGCGAGGGTATAGATATAGAGAAAAGACCCCTCTGTCTAAACCGAGGATATAACAGTTCCCGCCTTCCTACAGCATGGACCTCCGTAATTGCCAGATTAAACACAGCAGACACGCCCACCAACACCCAACCTATCACAACACAGCCCCTTCATCACGTGACACCCCCTTCTAACCCACCAATAACTATAAATAAAAGAAGCAGAGCAGATTCAAATTCAGTTCAGTTACCTAGTAACTCTTGGGGAGTAGGCAGATTGAGGCCCCGAGTTCGATCTAGACTCTGAAACTCTTTTTCACTTTTGTCTCTTGATAATGGCTCCAAAGCAGAAGTCGAAACGTCGAGCTTGAAAAAAAGGTCGAATCCTGTGGATTAACATTAATATTATTTTATATTTAACAATTCACATCACACTTTCTTTCTGCACCAGCGCCGTTCTGGCCACTTCTTGAACTTGCTATTTAATGCTTTCGTCTGGACACTTTTTCAGTTTAACTTACATAAGTTTGTCATCCTCACAAAAAGCTCGTTTTATAGAAGGCATAGACTTCTATAAAACGAGCTTTTTGTCCTTTTGTGCTGTTTTGACGTATGCCAACTCTCTCATTTAAAATAACGCAATCAGAGAATTGAGATCTTTATTACAACGAAACGCAAATTTTGGGACATTTATTTTTCACTACAAGTTATTCGTTTGCAATAGACGAAGACACACTTATTATAATAACTGGTTTCTGTTTCTTATACAGATAAAAAAAGTCATATGGGTATTAAAAGATCAAGGTGCTCTGGTGTCGGTCGGAAAGAAGTGTCGAAATAAATGCAATTTAAGTTTTTACATTGCATTACCATACTCATTTAATTTCATAGGTGTAAATTTGAGCCTCC
This sequence comes from Octodonta nipae, assembly GCA_034190945.1. Taxonomy (NCBI): domain Eukaryota; kingdom Metazoa; phylum Arthropoda; class Insecta; order Coleoptera; family Chrysomelidae; genus Octodonta; species Octodonta nipae. The sequence continues at coordinate 72,825,119 of CM067222.1, forward strand.
GTTAAGAAGTTTCGCTTCAAAAATGCCACATGGATTCCAAGGAAGTTGTCCTTGACCTCCTTAACGACAGTTAAAAAGAAAGTCGACTTACAAAAAGCCAATACCAAATTGACGCAGCAATAAACACAAGAAGGTATTGGGATACCGGAACAGATTGAAACAAGGGTTGAAGCCGAAAGAGTGCATATCCCTTTTAGAAGACCATTGTCAACATTAGAAAACCTCATCTTGGTAAAATGCCAGTATAAAAAAAATCCCTGTTTCTTATTGAGCGTCTAGAAATTTGGAAACACCCACAACCTAGCGTCGACAACATACAGTTAGTAAACAAAGTTTAAAGGAAGACCTTTGATCCTACTAAGATATCAAATAGCTATAGCAGGATGAAAATCCAGTAATACTAGATTCTAAGTAGTAGGCAAGTCAAAATATAAGAAGTTATTACTTAAGTAGATACACTTTATATATAGACGAATTGAGAACGTCCATCTTTTTTTTTGATTAATTAGAATTTATTTTCATTTAATTTCATCCCACTTTCAATTAACATCTCATAATTGCAATTTCTTTGGTGGAGGCGCCAATCACAAATTTATGATAAAACATTTTTTCGGATTTTCTGAAAACGGTATATCTCACGTCAAAGAATAAAATATGGAAGAATTGAAACATTCTCCTGTCTTTGAAGTCCGGTTTAAAGCAGAATTTATAGAAATTATTTGTTTCACGCCTTAGTGTCAATTCGTCCAAAAGATGCGGATTGCATAATGCTTTAAATATTTTTTCTTGAAGTACTTAGACATTTTTCCTTGGGACATACACAAGTCCGGTATTTTAAAGATTAAAGGCAACGATCATTTGTCAATCCAGGCTAAATCCAAGGCGGTAAGAAAAATTCTAGCAAACAATAAATTAGAAGACAATAATCGAAAACGATCACCATTAATAGCAGGATTACAGGATAACAGCGTATGCTATAACATTGTATTACACAAAACGGTTTCCCTGTAACGGGCAAATATTATATTTTCCTTTTTCCAATTGTGAATATATGCAATAAAATTTTTACGATCCGACATAAGAATTACATCGGAATTGCCTTACTAAAACTAGATTGAATTCGACGATATATCCTATTCGGAACTATATTGCCACTTACATATGAAATATTATTTATTGACCGGTTCTCGTCTTGTCATCTGGGGCTGTAAAATCTCCGGAAAGCCAAATGCTCGGGTTTCCGAACAACACGTTTGCTCAGACAATGTTATAAAACTGTAGATACGTGTAATAGCAAATACATCATTTTTCAATATATTTAGTGAATTAAGAGTTGTCATCAGATACGCTTCCCTGAACGACGTAGCCCATGGACCACAAATCATACAATAAAGTTAGATGGGCAACTTAAAAACTTTATGTTAAAAAATGTGTTTTCACTTTGTCTCAGGGCATGTGAAGCATCTAACAAAGACTTTCACGTACTAACTAACATTTAGCTTGCGTTCTATTTTACCCAAAACAGTAAACTCACAATGCTGCACTATTAGTAAAATTAGGAAGCACAATATTGCACTGATTCTCTGCAGAAGGAATCTGCAGAGTATCAATGCAATATTGTGCTTCCATATTATACTAGTAGAGGGCAGTACCACCCGCAACTAAATAAGACTAATATTGCAATTAAATTTATTTATTTACAAAAGAAAAATGAACAAATACAGTTGGCACTAGTTATTTATGCAATAAAATGACTGATCGTTAAAACTAACGCAGTATAGAAATCTATATTATATGCCTATACAGTGAGGAATGTGTTGGTTGAAACAAATAAAGGGTGTTTTTTTTAGAGGTATAGAACTTTGAAATGGAATAAAACAAGGGTATTTTTTTTGAATTGATATGAAATTTACTTTATTCAAAATATAATCTTCTGGCATTATAATTTGAATATGACTTCTGGCATATGACCGCCACGGCTGGCTCCAAGTAGTCAATCCTTTCGGGCTTACCGGTGTAGACTAGCGACTTCACGTATCCCCACAGAAAATAGTCAAGCGGCGTTAAATCGCACGATCTTGGAGGCCACTAAGGGTCCGAAACGTGAAACTATGCGGTTACCAAACGTTTCTTTAAATAAATTAATTGTGGCACGAGCTGTGTGACATGTTGCACCGTCTTGTTGAAAACACAGCTTGTGTGCATCATGATTGTTCAATTGATGAACAAAAAGTTAGTAATTATGGTCTCTATAGCGATCACCATTGACTGTAACGTTCTGGCCAGCATCGTTTTTAAAGAAGTACGGAAAAATTATTCCACCAGCCCATAAAGCACCCCAAACAGTCAGTTTTTCTGGAAGTAACGGTGTATTAACATGAACTTGAGGATTATCATCACTCCAAATACGGCAGTTTTGTTTATTGACGTATCCATTCAACCAAAAGTGAGGTTCATCGCTAAACAAAATTCGCTTATGAAAATCGGGATCAACGGCAATCTTGTTTTGGGCCCATTCACAGAATGTACGCCTTGCTAGGTTATCGTGTGGCTTCAATCTTGCATGAGTCGAATTTTGTAGGCACGCAAACCAAGCTCTTTCCGCAAAATCTTCCATAAAGTGGATGGACACATATCCAATTCCTGTGCACGATGACGGATAGACTGATTCGGGTTTTCCTCTACGCTACGCTCTACAGCAGCAATAGATTATTCTGTAAGCACTGTACGACATCTCTGTGGATGCGTATTATCATTTAAAGTAAACGTGGTACGAAAACGTTGTATAGTTAATCGACTTAATTGCTCTGAAGGAGGATTATGTTGACCGTAAAATGGAGTAGTGAGCGATACGTAATTCGAACAGAACCATGATTTTCAAAATAAATTTGCACAATTTGGAAGCGTTGTTCAGACGTCAGTCTATTCATGATGAAATGCCAAACCAAACTCAACATATATCACTTGACACAAAATGTGACCAACAAGAAGCTGACAAAATGGGGGCCGGTTAATAGAGTGTTGCCAACTTAAAATTCTATACCTTTAAAAAACTTAGAGCATATACTTTCTAGAGATAGCCTGCAGTGCACAAATGTCGTGGTAAGACTAAAGAGAGAGAGAGGGCAATAGAGAGGGCAAGAGGCTATTTCACTCGGTTGGGAGCTGCTTCCAATGAAATACGTTCAGCATGTTGTTCATAGACTGCTTCCACCCACTATGTGCAATAGCTTCTTACTGTCTCAATTTTGCCCTCTCTTTCTAGGGATTTTATGCTTGACAGGCTATATCTAGGTGGTAAATGATCTAAGTTAAAAAAACACCCGATACATTTAAAAATCAAGGTTTCATTTAATGAAAAAATGCACAAATGGTTAGAGTCTTCAATTTTTATTTTTGGTTGTGTTTTTATGGTAAATTCATGCATACAAGGTGGTCAAAAAATAAGGTATTATTATCAAATTCATTTTTTCAAACAGAAACGTAAAAAGATCAACAAATAACAAGTATATGATCAAATTAGAAGCAAAATGCAAGAAATGGAGTCACAAATGGGAATTGAAGCCTTACAAGAATTTGAAGTTTGATTTGCACATTGTCTGGAAGGTAATTATTAATAATTTGCATATTTACTTTGATTTGCTAATTTCTGTTTTTGTAATAAATCACTCCTTATCAGAATGACCGAAATTTGAAAATAAAGAAATTTTATGATTAGTTCAGTCATAAATTTGTCACTAATTGTTAGTTTATGTATATATAGGTATGCTATATGAAACATGCCTAGAATTTGAGACAAAATTGCATAATGAAATACAACTTGGGAACTCTGATTTAAAAAGTTGATGGCTTAAATTATTATATTCCTTGGATACATAAATTTACCATCAGAAAAAATCCTTTTTGTATCCTTCCGATTATATATATGCACAGAATGTGACCAACAAGCAGCTTTACGTTCACCATTTTGAATGAAATGTAACTGTTTTTTTAGTGAAGCACTTCTCATACCTTTTAATGTATGAAGACAATCAAAAAATATATAATTTTCCCTCTTAGAAGATATTTGTTTGTTGGTCCTTGGTCAATACTGTGGTTATTAACCCCAAACTAACTAAATCTACTGTGGAAGTACTATTGTCACAAAAAAAAACTAATACACGGTCTGCAAAGTGCATATATAACATTACAACTAAAAAAATCTACAATTTCTACCATATGAACTTCAGAAAAATTATTCATATAATGAAAAAGTCTTCTCTTTGGCTTTAACTTTTGAATTCACATTTGGCTTATAAAATATATACTTATAGTTGTGCTATTAATATTTTTAAAATACCTGTATTCATATTTCTTGTGATGTAATAGGTGCAATGGATATTTGGTGTATATTCTCTTCTTCTTCCACTTCAATAGTTGAATTCTAAGATATTAGCTATTTGTAATTAAAGGCTTATTGTCTTATAAATGTTATTTATGTCATATTCTTGATTATTTTTATGTTTTCTTGGGAAATAACACCACAATCGAAATAAAAAGCTGCATATTGACACAACCCAATACTGGGTTGTTCAAAAGGAGATGATCATTAATAATTTCTTCCTTAATTTGAAGACGCGAGATAAAAAGACGGACCTCTAGGATTTTCCTTAAATGTCGGTAACCAGATACGATTGAATTCTACAGAAGTAGAAGCGATACATTCAAAAGAATTAAGGTGGATTCTTTTATTTTTTATTTTGTTTTGTGTTATGTTGTTCTTTGTGAAGTATAGTTAAATTGTCAAATTGTATTTTATAGCCTAGGTCCCATATATGTTCACAAATTTTCGTTTTTTCAAATTGTCGTTTCTTTATGTAATTCTTGTGTACATTTAATGGTCTCGATGTTTCTCCAATATAAAATTTATTGCATTCGCAAGGAATCTTGTATATGCTGTTTTTGGAGTTCTGAGTTTTGTTGGTTGGTTTTGTTTTCAATATTAGTGATTTCAGTGTATTTCTTGTTTCGAATGTTGTTTTAACATTAACGCTGTTGCCCATTCTTTTCAATCTTTCTGACAGACCCTGTATATATTGTAACTGTAATTTGGTTGTCCTGAGTAGCAGTGTTAATAAGAGAAGTTCAGAGTTGATTCGGAAGGTTCTCTGTTCAAGTCTGTTTAACTTTCAATTTGCAATTTACATTTTCAATACACACTTTAAAGCCATTGACCACGAAGTGAGAATCGACTTTGAAACGTTTGGTTTTTCTTTTAGTATACAGGTTCTTATTTCCCAAGAAAACATAAAAATAATAAAGACTTCGTTCTTACCACCCTTTTGCTGTATAATACAACAAAATCTTATAATTTATTCAACAATCACCATTGTGTACTTACTTCTGTGACTCAGCTGCAGGTTTCATCTTCATACAATACATACAATACAAACGATCATCTTCAAATGACATACTACTGTCATATATCTATAATCCTGCACAGCCAACTTTTACTGGAACTTCATGGTTGGAACTTCCTTGATTTGAGATATTTATATTATTTTCCTGATTGCCCTTTTAAACAAATGTATGTATCTCATATATAATAGCTTGATTGTTTTCTTTGATTTACCTGTCATCATATGGGGATAATAATTAAGAGCTTGTTGTTTTCCTATAGTATACAAAATTGTCTCTTGCGCTTCTCTCATAACCTGCAATTAAACAATAAATGAAATACAAGTACCAGTATGAGAAAAAAGATAAACATACCCAGTAAATTCCACGTTGGCAAGGCACCTTTCAATATTTTGACTTTACCCCGAATGCTGTACTTTTCTAAATGTGTATCACAAACAATCTCATTTCGAATGTCTAGAGTAAACAGTTTTTCATTGCTTATTCTTTGAAGCAATATTTCCTGTCACTTTCAAATAGTGGTTATGACAAAAAAGAAAGAGAAACAATACTTATAACTCATCCCACACCCTTATACCATTTCCAATTAATACATAGGAAACATTTGCACTAATCAATCTGTTTCCTGTTAACTATTCACCAAAACAAGCACTCTCATCAGCTATATGTTTACTTTGCAAATGAAACCGAAACAATTACTTTAATAGTTCGAAACCAAAACAACCGCGACCACAGTAATTAATACAGAATGTTAAATTAGTTATCAAAAATCTTAAACAAATACCACACAACGACTCGGCGTATATACATTGTGTGTAATACACGCGAGCTGTAGCCCCTCAAAGCACCAAGCTCAACGATCCAATCTCAGATATCACAAATTAATGTAGTAATAAGGCAATCATAATTATAATTGCGTTCACAATAGTCCCGGGCACGAGACAAAGCTATCGTGCAGAAAAAATACTGTAATGGCAGCTTGATGGGGACGAAATTGAATGGAGGTGTCAAGGGGATAGGTATTTAACTGAAAATTAGGTGTTGTTGAAAAAAGCTGATTCATTTTTTTGTGCGGGTAGGGTAGCTGGTTATAATGAGATTAAGATCAAAGGATGAAAGAGTTCGTTCGCCATTTGATGTGAGTTTTTTTGATAGGCAGACTATTATAGCTATTTTTGCGGTGAATACTGAAAATATGTATAAAGGTTAGGATGGCTTGTGAGTTAATTTAAAATTGCTTTTTTAAAATTGCCGAATTCAAGGCATAATAACAACAGAGACACTAAAAATTAAAATATAATTCAATTGGATATTTTTAACCGACTTCAAAAAAGGAGGAGGTTCTCAATACGGTTCATTTTTTTAGACTTTGTGACCTCAGTACTATTAACTGATTTCAATCATTCTTCTTTCAATTGATGGAATGGACTTTCAGATTGGTCCCATATTTTTTTTTTTTTTTTCAATGACATGGAATGGTCCATTTTGCAATAAATCGGGAAAATCTTGTAACCGACTTTTTAATATATCATAATGCGGTGGTGTTAAAACATTTTAATTATTCTTATTCGAAATCTAGGATGAAATTAATTGAAAATAGAGTGGAATTACATGAAATTATTTGTTAATTAACCGCCTTCCATATGTATGTTTTCAATTTGTCTGCATATTTAGGGTGCACTTAAGTTAGAACAGTATGGAAAATTTTGTTATTAATAATATTTAGGAAATAATAAGTTAGTCTCCATAAAAAAATTTTTACATAGTCTGAAACCTAAAACGAAATCATCACATGTCACTTTTATCAAAAACTTTAGTTTTGTCAAAAAAGATGCATTTTTGTGAAGAATCTATGATTTCTTTTGGCAATCTTTTTGGGTATGCCGCACGTTAATTTGAGGCACACATGAAGGCGAGTTCTCTGTGTCATTACTATCGTTATCATTATACAAGTTGCTCGTTATATTATACAAGATCGTTCAAAAAGTGTTATATGTAGCCAATAAGCAATTTTATATGCTATATAAATTCGTTGAAATATAAGGCAATGTAGAATTACAATTATACAGGATAGTTAAAATACGTTAGAAAATAAAAGTTTTATTGGGTGGATATTTATATACAGGAGGATACAATATAGAATTAGTGGAGAGAAATATAGGTAGAAGTTGATTAGGAAAATCTAAAAATATATATATATATATATATATATATATATATATATATATATATATATATATATCGGGAAACGCACAAGCAATTGATTACATATGATAGTTGAAAGATAAATCGGAGTAGAACGTATGTTATACAGGGTGGTTCAAAAAATTGTAAAAGAATGTTATACATTTAGAATAGCTCCTTAGCAGTTACAAATACAGAATGGTTGAAGTTTAGGGTAGAGTGGAATTATAGTTTAACACGGTGGTTCAAAATGGCAGATGCATATACAGAGCGGTTGACATGACTATAATTATAGTTATGCAGCGTGATTCAAAAATATTAGATCAAAAGTGCTATATTTGTAGCCCATAGGCAGTTGCATTTAGCATATATAGGGTGGTTGTAATATAGGCTGGAGAAGAAGTGTAGTTATAAAGGGTGGTAAATATTTTTTAGAAAAATAAATGTTTTATTGGGTACCCTACAAGATGCTATATGTATAAGAAGGTTGAAATATAGAGCATAATAGAAATAAAGTTATAGTAGGTGGATAAAAAAATTACAAACAAAAAGCGTTTATAAGGTAGCCCACAGTGGCTCTCTTATATAGAATATAAAGTGTTACTGTTATACATGGTGATTGAAATATAAAGTGTTATAGTTATATATAGAGAGAGGTTGAATTATATTATGAAGTGGAATTATTATACAGAGTTTCTCAATAAATGTTGAGAATTGAAATTACACTGATTCATTTCGTTTTAGGAAAAATTTTTTACGTAGCATATTTATATATGCACCTACTAAGTTTTCATAGAATGATCTGAGCAAAATAAAAATTTGTTGATCTAATAGTTTGCTTAGATCTACCAATCCTCTTCCTCCTTCATACCGTGGCAAAGTTGTACGTTCGACAGAGCACTTTGGATGGTGATTTTGAACTTTTGTCAGTAAAACTAGAACTTTGCGTTGTAATTGTTCAATGTCAGTCTGGCACCAATTAACTATACCGAAAGAGTAACTGAGCACTGAACACGCATAGGTGTTAATAGCCTGAAAAAGATTTTTACTGTTTAGTTTGATTTTCAATAGTCGTCTTATCCTCCAATAAAACTCTACTGTTAAGACTTTTTGGTGGTCAAGTAATCAATTCGTTGAGCCTGTTTCATTTCAAGATATTTATCAGTATGACCTTCCCCCATAGATTCAATTGAGGTGCCATCTCCCATTTCGTAGTGCCCCTCCTGTATTTTGCCTTTAACTATATTAATAATTCGGCATTTGTCTGGGCCAAATTTCATGCTATTTTAAGCATATCATGCAGCTGTTGTTTCGTAGTTGCCATCAACTTTAAGTCGTCCATGTATAACAAATGGTTTGTCTTCTAAACGTTGTTTGTGGCATATTCTTAATTACTTTTATGTTTTTTTGGGCAATAACACCACAATAGAAATAAAACGACGTATATTGCAGGAATACCAAACGTCAAAGTCTATTCTGACTTCGTTTATTTGGTTTATCTTTAATGCTTGTACGTTGTTGTGTTTGAGACTGAACCCAAAATTAGTCGAGTTCAGTTTGAGAGAGGGTTCATGGCAAGGCAGAACTACAGCGGGCTAAGAGAGTCTCCCTGGAATATACCCCTTCTGATTGAAATGGGGTAAGTTTGTATAGAATAGTTAGCTTCATTCAGTGAGATTTTGGTTTGCCAGGTGCACATGGCCTATTCTAAAAAGTTAATAATACAATTATTCACTTTATAGAGTTTCAGCGCCTTAATGAAACAATCACGTGGAACCGAATAAAAGGCCTCTTTGTAGTCCATGTAGAGATTTCGTCGTTTGGCGTGGGCTTGATTGCAGACAACAGAATCAATTATCAGTTGTTCTTTGCAGCGCATCCAATTTTTCGCGCATCCTTTCTGTTGTTGAGTAATTATGTTGATCAGCTCACAATGTTTGAAAATGCGATGATTAATGCACGATGTTTTCAGTTTGTATAGGGTTGAAAGGCAAGTGATTGGTCGATCCAGTAATTTTGTACACCATCTGGTCCTGGTGTTTTCAGTTATGGAGGTACTTCATTATGTTGGATGTGTCTTCCGTTGTAAATGGTTGGAATTGCATAGCATCAAGTTCTGAAATGCAGCCTCTTCCTCATTAATCCAGCTGGCTCTGGAGTTATAGGAGATTGTTGTGGAAAGCTGTGTTTTCCAGAATTCCTCGATGTCTGTTTTACTGGGATAACTAGGGGCTTCATTATTATTGATGTTGTTAAGTTTTCTATTAAACCCTTTTTCTGATTGTCGGAAAAGTGTGTTGTCTAGTTTCCGTTGTTACTGGTTTTGTACCTTCTCAATCGACTCGTGTAGACGGAGACTTTTTCTCGTACACTGTCCAGATACTACTGAGATGTGATGTTTTCTCCATCCCACTGGGAGTGTATTCGGTTATTGTTCATGATAGTCTTGACAAGTCTTTCTATTCTGTTGTTCCTGACCCCTCGTTGGTACTAGATCAATCTTCCAATGTCTTTCCGAAGAGAATTGATTTTCCCTTCAAGTCTTCTTTGACAAGGTGGTATTCGAGGTGTTTGTCTAAACTAGGGAGGGTCTTGCTTTGGTATTATTACGACCCCAATTGTTCTGCAGATGGAAGTTGCAGCACAGTAGATAATTGTGTGTAGCGACTCTAACGTATTAGCACCTAAAACATAGTTTGGCAAGATAAATTTGTTCATAGCCTGCAATATGATACCCAGTTTCTTAGACGATCTTAGTTTGGGAAGAGCTGGTCTAGTCAATGGTTCTGTTCCACTATACTCTATAAGAGCTACTTCCATTTCTGCTTGGATCGTCTCAAGCAGGTCAGCGTTGGTTGGCTGTTCTTGTTGTAGTTCTTGAGTCTCGTCCGCTCTTTGTGCCAAATGTTTTTCAGGCTCTTGATCGATTGTATTTCGACCAAATAGTTCGCGCTCCACGCGCTCTTTATTGTGTCCAGTTGTTCAGGCGAAATAAAGCCATTTCTCAAGATGAAACGATATTGATCTGCGATTCTCTGTTCAGTAACTTGAAGCTCTGGGTACTCATGACAGAACTCTTGATGAAGTATTTGGTGATGTCCAGTCTTGTCCTTACCAAGGTTTGTAATTCTGTAAAACATGCGCATTATAAATTCATTCATGGCGCAAGTCCATTTCATGCGCTGTCTTTTCAATCCCGCTTGAGTGAGGCTGTTGATCCTGCGCAACACTTTCTGCGGGTGGAGTTCTCGTTTTCGTTTGACTCCGTTGGTGATGGTCACGTTGTTGTTGGGACTTCAGACGCAGTTTTATAGAACATATAATATCTTTTATTTTAAATATTCAATTCAATTATTTTTTACTTTTTAGTGTCATTATAGTTACTATGCATTGAAATCGTTAATTTTTTAAATCTATTTATAAATGATAAATATTATATGTTCACCAAAACTGTGTTTAAAGTTGGTGCCAAGCCTTAGAAATGCATATAATTTAATATAAGGTACATGGAATATAAAGAGTTTTATAAATTAAATAAAAGCTATTTATAAGCAATGTTAAACTTGTATTCTTCAGGCTTGACACCAACTTCAAACACAGTTTTATATATAATATTTTTTTATATAGAATTTCAGATATCCTAGTTAGTTGTATCACTTTTCACCAATGTTCCAATTTTACAAACATAAAACACAATATCTCTTCTGGCATCCTCAAACTTGTTCAACACTGTTCCTCTAACGCATATTTTTTATTTCAAAACAATCTGTTCAACAAGTCAGTGGAGACCCGATGGTTTCACCTCTTTCTCCAGTGCTTGCTAACATTTTCATGAAGCAAATCGAAACACAAGCTCTAAACTCGTCTACATTAGAACCTTCTTGTTGGCTTAGATATGTTGATGATACTTTTGCCATTTGTCCTCATAGCAGAGATTCATTAGACTGTTTTCTGCAACACCTCAATACTATACATCCTAATATTCAGTTGGCAATGGAAATCGAGTCCGATTTTTCTCTCCTGTTTCTTGAGGTTCCAATAACAAAAACTAATAATGATAGATTCTCACATCCGTCAGTAGTAAACCAACCCATACCAATCGAAACTTAAATGCCCAATCACACCTGCCCAATTGAGTTCTGTAATAAAATCTTTCGCTTTTAGATCTATCCGATTAACAGATATTGACAACAGACGAACCAAATAATGTTCAACAAATTCTTAGACTAAACCGGAACCTTCCACTTATAGGCGATAGCAATACATTAGTATTAATTATATGGGATAGAAGACGTCGATAAGAAACACATCAACCTTAGTTTGACGTTCAGCGACATGTACACCGAACAGTAGGAGTTATGGTATGGGGTGCTATTGAACATGGAAGTAGGTAACATTTAGTCTTTGTTCGAGACAACAACGTTATCTTCAGGAAGTAGTTGAGCTGTATCCACTCCTTTACCTTAATCAGCTCATGGATCCCATATTTCAACAACATAATGCTCAGCCTCATGTTGCTCGAGTTAGTTTAAAGTTTTTTGAAGAGACCCATGTGAATTTGTTCCCATGGCCGCCCAGATCCCCCGATCGTTCGACGATAGAACATGTTTGGGATATGATAGGTAAGAGGCTCGGAAATTCACCCCAACCCCCACGGACTTTGGAAGTTCTAAGACATGAAACACGGGTCGCTAGGGATAGTAAGCCTCAAGAAGAAATAAACCACCTTATGGAATCAATGCCAAGACGTGTTGGGGAATGTATAGATAACCGCGGTGGACAAACACATTATTAACAAACTTAATAATAAGAAAAATTAAACTCCTTACTGTAGCATTTATGTTTTCCCAAAACAATATTAAATTCAAACGTCTCCTTCTGGGTATTGAGATTTCTTTGTCAGTGAATATATTTTAGTATTTTTGAGAATCCCTTTATTTTTACCAGTACGTAGGGTTCCTAAACTCTCTACGGTTTCCTATTCCGAATTAGCCAATAAAAAGTTAGCCCGCACATACGTCACAAGTGTCTCAATCCAAAATATTTTTACGTCTCTGGCGTTATTGTCTACCCGTTTACCATATACAGATATTATTTAATTAAATCGAAATCTTCTTTTATATTTCAACACATCAATGTCAACATAAATATCGTAAAACCAGAAACATTGCATCTTACTTAGAATTAGTTGGAAAACATTCAAAGTAAAAATTTTAAAATAAGTTATAGTTACCGTAAAATTACCTAAGGTTCTTTATAGCTTTATTTCGTTGAATAATTCAATACATAATTTAAATGATTTACTGTTGCTGTTAAATGATTATAAAATTTAAAAAAACTGTTCTCTTTTTTGCAAACAGCCAAAAACAGTTTGGCATTCAATAATAAAACCTAATAATACAAATCGAGATTGTTAAAACACTTATATTACAACTTGCATCTTTTACGTTTAATGTTCTTGATATGATTATTAATTATTTTAAGCCGAGTTGTTTTGTTACCAATGTAGCTTATTCTGTCATGAAACTTAGATCAACTCGGACGTGGTTGGCATATTAAATATAAATTATAATCTTAGAAGTAGAAATTACATGTGTAAAAGTGTAGTTTTTAAATAAATAGTGTAATATAGTCCGTGGGTTCAATTTTAGAATTATAAACTAATATCCACTTTCACTATTCTAGAACTTTATTTACATTCAAACAGCTGATTCAAAAATACAATAACAATCCCATATAAGCTAGTCGTCGCGGTATCACTGCCTGGCGATCGTGGCGTTCTTCTTTTATAACACCACCGTCGAATTCTCCAGTAAAAATCCTCATCGCTCCTTCCGCTGCCGAGCCTTTTCGAGAATCGTATTTTTTTATCTTAAAGCGTTTGTTGTCGTGCTGAAATGACACAGGGTCGGCTTTGGGTAAATTTCGTAACACTGCCCCCCCTTTAATTCTGATCGTCCCGATCAGAAACATCCCCTCCATGGTAGGGAGCGAGTCGATCTAAATGAACCACCTTCAATTTAGCCTTGGGGTTTCGACGGATACGGTAGACGACGTCATTCAGCCTCTTGACCACTTCGTATGGACCATCCCAGGCGGGTGTAAGCTTTGGGGATTTATCCTTGCTCCGTTGGGGGTTGTACAGCCAGACTTTGTCCCTCTCCTGGAACCCGACTGAATTGGCCTTGAGGTCGTATCGCGTCTTCATCCGGTCACTGGTGGCCAACATCTGCGTTCGGGCTAATTCGTGTATTGCCAGCATGTTATGTCGGAGCTGGTCGGCATAATCGTCGATGTCTTGGGGAGGTTCTTCGGGGGAGCCAAATGCCAAGTCGCATGGTAATCTCAGCTCCTTTCCGAATAGGACCCTGACTGGGGTCAGGCCTGTACTATTATGTACAGCAGAGCGATATGACAACAGGAATAGGGGAATATGCTCATCCCAATCACGCTGGTTATTGCTGACGACCTTGGATAGGTGTTGTTCCAAGGTCCTGTTGAATCTTTCCACCATTCCGCCTGACTGTGGGTGTAATGGTGTTGTTCTCGTTTTCCTGATCCCCAACATCGTGCAGACCTTCTGGAATACATTCGATTCGAAGTTACGCCCCTGATCTGAATGTAATTCCATAGGGACGCCAAACCTGCTGAATAGTTGTTCTACTAGCACCGTCGCTACTGTGGTTGCCTCTTGGTTGGGTATCGCATATGCCTCAGGCCATTTGCTGAAGTAATCCATTGCGACCAGAATGTATTTGTTCCCCCTGTCAGACTCGGGAAACGGACCGGCGACATCAATGGCAATTCTCTCAAATGGGACGCCCACATTGTACTGCTGCATTCTGCCCTTGGTCCGGGTCTTCGGGCCCTTACTGGCGGCACAGGTGGCACATTTGCGGCACCAAGCTCTGACGTCTTCGAATTAATTCACCCAGTAGTACCGCTGGCGAACTTTGTCTAGGGTTTTATTCATGCCCAGGTGGCCTCCGGTAATTCCATCATGTACTTCGGTCAGGATGGCTGGTACCTTTTTTTCGGAACTACCAGTTGGGACTTGGTTTCTCGTCCATCAGCACTTTCCCAAACTCGCTTGAGCATTCCATTGTCAACTCTTAGAGAGTCCCACTGAGCCCATAACGATTTCAGCACGCCGGAGTATCTAGCTACCTCGTCCCATCGTGGCCTGGGTGCCCCTCTCATTTTGAGTGACAAGATTGGTTCGATGTCTGCATCAGCCATTTGGTCCTGGATGCACTGTTCCGTTGTCCAGTCTTCATTGGCCTGCACTCGGATCTGCCTGATGGAGATACCCTCTCGCTGTTCCGTCTTCAGACAATGCTTGCATTCCGCTCTACAGGGTCTTCTGGATAGGGCATCGGCATTATTGTGCAACCGGCCGGCACGGTGTTCCACCTTGAAGTCGTATTGCTGTAATTTCTCCATCCATCTGGCCAGTTGTCCTTCCGGTGTCTTCATGTCCAGCAGCCATTTGAGTGCGGCATGATCTGTTCGGATTAAGAAATGGCGACCATACAGGTATTTGTGGAAATGGTCCACAGCCCTTATTATTGCAAGAAGTTCTTTTCTGGTGACGCAATAATTTCTTTCTGGCTTCGAGAATCCACGACTGTAGTACTCGATCACCCTCTCTTCACCATCTTGCACCTGGGATAGGACGGCCCCCAAACCTGTGTTGCTGGCGTCGGTGTCTAAGATGAACTTGCCGGACTGTGTAGGAAAGGCTAGGATTGGGCTGGAGCATAGTGCTGCCTTCAGTCGCCTGAAAGATGTTTCGCAATCCTGATTTCAATGGAAGGTCTCTTTCTCAGTGGTCTGCCGATGTAGAGGGGCGGCGATGGTGGCAAATCCGTCAACAAAACGCCGGTAGTATGAACAGAGGCCCAAGAAGCTTCGGAGTTCATGTTTGTCTCTTGGAACTGGCCAATCACGGATGGCTTCTATCTTGTCTTCGTTGGTGCGGATTCCTGACTCGGACACTACGTGACCCAAAAACTCTACTTCTTTTTGGAACAAGGAACACTTCTTCGGATTGAGTCTCAGGTTGGCATTATTAATTCTGGAGAATACTTTGTCCAGGTTCTTCAGATGGTCGTCGAATGTCTGACCCATGACTAGAATGTCGTCGAGGTATACTAAGCACGTCCTCCATGTTAACCCGCTCAGTACATACTCCATTAGCCTCTCAAATGTAGCATGACCGTGAACTGAAAAAGCCCTTTACTGGTGGAGAACGCTGTCTTCTCTCTGTCGTTTGCGTGCAGACCAACCTGCCAATATCCACTTTTTAGGTCTAGTGTGGAGAACCAACGGGAGCCTGCTAGTGTGGTCAAAGTGTCATCGATTCGGGGTAGTGGATAGCTGTCTTTCTTCGTGACATCATTCAGCTTTCTGTAATCCACGCAAAATCGGGTGGTTCCATCTTTCTTTTTAACTAGCACGACGGGAGCAGACCATGGACTGATGGATGGCTCAATAACTCCATTTTGTAACATGGACTCGATGTTTTCCTCGACTGCCTGTTGTTGCCCCAATGGTAGTGGTCTAGGTGGTTCCATTTTTACCGTTAAAAAATAAAACATTCTTTAAAAACATAATAAGTCAACGACTTATTATAAGTCACATGTAAAATAGAAATATTAAAAAAATTAATACTTTACAAATAATTATTATTATCATCAAAAAACTTTCATAAACGAAGTTATCACATTGTTTATTACAGCAATAAGAATAAAATAATGTAGGCCCTTATGACGTAGTCTAGTATGGAGTAGACAACCGTATAGAGTTTGGGGACCGTGACCAGTACCTAACTGCCATAATTAAAAGCTGATTAAAAGCATCTATATTGGCAATAACGTTAGACGCACATCCCTTTTACACAGTACTTTATCTTTTATTATCACCCATTTTGTAATCTCCCAATTTTCAACACCCAATGAAAACGCAAATGATGACCGGCATTACTCCAAACATTCAATTTCAACTTCGAAATTAACTTGTCGACTGCTGAATACCGACACGCTGTGTTCTAATATTTTTAAATTAGTTCATTTGTTGGTCGATTTTTTTTTCGCCCTCACCAACCACCACTACATGCCCGGCCGTCTGATCTTCCTGATGTACGTCGAAACAAAAAAGAAAAAGCGTGAAAAATACAAACGAGCCGGTAATGTTCTGCGGTCGTAATCCGAAAATAAAAACTCCTGTTGGCGTTTCATTTTGAAGCCCCATTGTTAGCTGCCGGTTTTTTATTCATGTACATATGTAAATAGATTCTATGAGGTTGAAAGGTTATTATGATATATGCGGAATATAATGCAAGTAGCAATAGAAATTATATTGTCATTTCAAATTCGTCTTCATTTCAAACCTAGCCACCCAAAAAAAAGACAAAAAAACACGTTAATTTATATTTACGAAGGACACATTTTACATGTATCGGTCACCCTGCAGTTCCAACCCCTAAGCGGGGGTGAATATCACTTCTACAAGTTTAGATACAAAGGGGTATCATGTGATAGCTCTTTTTAACGGTCTCTTTTGCCACATTATTTTTTACACCATTTTAAACTTTCAAATTATGATAATTATTATTTACATTCTTAATAGTGTATTAGCTTTAGAATTACCTTGTACTTAAATTAGATGTTCAAAATGTCTGCGATTGTTGCTAAGACAGTGCACTTTTTGAAGCGTCTCTGATGTAATCCGCTCACACTCCTCCACTAATCTGCTTCTAAATTCAAGAATATCGCAAGGTTGAGTTTTATACACCACCGATTTCGATGTTCCCATAAAAAAATCAAGGGGCTTTAATTCGGGCGATCTTGCTGGCCAATCTTTAGCGCCCTTTCTTCCAAGCCATTTATCTAGAAATGTCTCATTAAATCAACTTCGTACAGGCAAGGCATGTGGGGGTGCTACGCCCTGTTGACAAAATAGGTTTTCTTCGTCTAGCATTAAAGTTCCATCTTGATCTATTTGGTTTTCGGTTATAAGGGGATTTATCACATTTTCTAATAAGTCCAAATACAATTCCCCAGTTAAATTTTCTTCCACGACTAAAGGATCAATAATTTTATTTCTGAGAATTTCGCATTTTGTGAGGATGTATCTACAATTGTGTTTATTGACAATCCATTTAAAAAAAAGCTGCTTCGTCAGACAAATATTTTGAATAAAATTAGGGTCTGTATTTGCCCTTTGAGACATTAATTCGCAGAATTCTATACTACTGTCATAATCAGCCTCAGCAAGCTGTATTTTGTACGAGAAGAACTTATTTAGGCATAACGTTTTATGTACAGAGCGGACGTAAATATTTGTTAACCTGGAGACTTTTGGTGTTTTGATGTTTGAGGATTCATGGCAAAATGATCTCAAATCTCAACCTGTGCAGCTTTTGTTAAAACTCTACGATTCTTGATAATTTTATTGAACACACTTCCAGTTTCTTGAAATCTATGAATTAAATCCAAAACATACTGATGCCCAATGTTTTTATCGGGATGTCTCTGATGAAAAACGTCAGCAGTTCTGCGTGCACAGCGTTGTTCTTCCCCATAAATAAATATTATTTCAATTGTTTATTGTAAAGAATAAACCATTGTCGAAATTTGATGGTCAGTATAAACGAAACCACTACGAATAATAAATTGTTTATACGAGTATCTCCAGTCTCCAATACCTTTCGCAAAAACTTATAAGGATTTTTTTTCACTTGTTTATCTCCTTATTTTTACTCACGCTTTTTTTCAAATACAATTCAAAAATTTTAATTTTTTACGGTTTCTAGGTCATTACTCTGTAACAAAATCTGATTTAAAAAAATTGACACCCTTATGTATTTAAAGATATTTTAAAATTCATGAATGTTGCTTAAAAGTAAAATACCTTATTTTTGGCACCATCGAAAAAGTTAATTAAACTCGAAAACTGCATCCAATTAAGCCATTAGTTGGGTGCCAAGTTAAAGTGAAAATAATTTGGGAAGTACATATATGAGTTGAACTTTCAATCTTCGCTGTTATGATTGACATCTACATCAGAAAAAGTATTAAATTGTTTCATAAAAGATTATTTACTGTTTCTGAGTTGTTAGTTTTTTAATGTCGGTTTTTGTTTTCTCATAAAATTTCCATTGGCAACAGTACCAAACTCAGACCCTGAAACGTTTAGAACTTAAAATATACAAACTGTTATCTAACTGAGGTGACTATTACAAAAAATCCTTAAATATACTGTCTAGCCTTCAGCACATTTTCAACCAATTAAGTTCATCTACATCGATGGTTATCAAGGGAAAATACCGCACCAGGTAATTTTACAAAGAAAATGAAGCCCACAATGTTACCTCCAACATTATCATTTCCTTCATACAAAACTAATTACCCTCATTAGCCTCATAAAGGTTAGACAAAGGCGAATACCGCAACCGTGATCAACAACAAAATAACAGAGGTCCCTAATGTACCTCTTAGCTATTCTTCAAAGGACAATCACTTTATCACAATCATTTTCGTTTGTTTCGTTTGTTGGAATCAAAATTGTATCACGACTGCGGAGGGTCGCGTGTTCGGGCTACAGCGAAAGAGAATACGTGATGCGTTTTTAATCCCTCTCTCCCTCTTTCGTCTTTCTCTGGCTATGACAATTTTTGGTCCTCACACTCCTCACTCGTATTTCTTCACGACCGGTGAACAGGGTTGCCAGATTGTGGATGTTTTCCACCATTTGGGGAAAAAAAATATGCCGGGAAAATATACCGTCTCTCTCTCTATTTCATCTTTCCCCCGCTGTGACAATTCTTCGTCCTCGGTTGCCAGATTGGAGATTTTTTCCCCATTCTCAAATAAAATATTATTTGCGGGGAAAATATCTCTCTCACACACTTTCATCTTTCTTTCGATGTGACAATTCTTCGTCCACACTCGTATTTCTTCCCGACCGGAGAATAGGGGATTTTTCCACCATTTTGGGGACACCTCCCCCGTTGGCTACTTAGTGAACAGCTATTAAGAAAAGGTTTTTGTTGACCAATGGATTGAAAACAACAGTCCTTTTCTATGGCCACCTCGTTCGCCTGATTTGTCCGTTCTGGATTATTAAAAAAGGGGTGATTTTTTAAGCGCTGTTTGCTGGCTTGAGTCTTCCATTAAGACATACCAAAAAACCGATTCAAAACAGATGGTTGTTTAGCGAAAATTGTCGATTATCCGCAGAACTGCATCTGTCATTTTTGACAGAACAATGCAAATATCTTGAGAATGGTTAAATTTAGAGATAATATGTGATTAATAAAATTGATCTAGAATTTAACGTAGCATGCAAATATCCAATAACATGCAGGGTGAACTATTTGATATAAGAATGTTGTTGTCTACTTCAGTTATAACCGGAAGAACCACAGTTCTGAACATATTTTAGTCACTTAAACCTATTGGCTTACCCACGTTCCCAAATTTTCAGAATTTTAATATCGATACTTTTTGAGTTACATGTAACCACCCACATTCGTGGGACACCCTGTATATTGTAAAATTTGAATAATATCTAATTCGTTAAATAGTTTGTTCCTGTTTGATGATGGCACATACCCTTTTTGCCGAAACTGGTCACAGTAGTAAACATATAAGTGATATAAGAAGTTAATTTGTTTTCATTCATTATAAGGTATTTAAACAACAAATGTTTTACAACCCTCCTCTTGGGTCGTTTTAGCTCACATTTGGGGGGTGTTACGTTATATTACACTGTCAACCTGTTGTTTCTTACAACTGGAGAAAATTCAATGAAAATCCAGTATTATGTGAAAAATGAAGATAATCGGGGGAAAGTTTGATTTGGGAATCTGGCAACCCTGACCAGAGAAAACAGTCAGTGCCGTTGCCGAAAGGGGAGACAATTCTCGCCTTATAAATATGCAGGAGATAGGCTGCGTGTATCTTGACAGAAATATAATGGACGTGCAAATTGTGCGAAGAAACTCGGTAACCAAAGAAATTGTTTTCTTGTTTCGGGAAAATGTTCCTCGAAGTATGGAAATGTATTCTGTTTGTGCCGTCTACAAGCGAAATTCGTAAGAAAGGTTTTCATTTTTATCATACGGTTGTAATGTTCTATTATTTTACGACATTGTGTAATATGCTTTCGTCGCTTTCAAAAGTTTTATATGGTGTTTTAAATACACATAATTTTTTTAACCAACTTCAAAAAGAAAGAAGTACTCAATTCGTCTGTATATATGTTCTTTTACGTATGTTTTACATATAGTATTTTTATCTTAGTTTTTATGTGGCAATGGTATCAAAAAAATGTTTCTATTCGGAACCTGGAGTGTATTAAATTGAATATAGATTGGAATAAAATCAAAATAAATCTCAGATAATCAACTTCAAGTTGAAGGTTCTCAATTGGTCTCTATATACAGTGTATCTTCATAAGCTCCAATCCATCAAATGGATGGCTTTATTAATAATAATATTTAGAGAAAAACGTATGCTGCAATCATTATATGTCACTTTTCAGGTGTATACGATGTTTGTCAGCAAATAAGAAATTTTCGTAAAAGTTAAGGCTTTATTTTTGATAATATCTAAAATTATTATCAAACAGAAGTAATTAAAATTAAAAACTGCATCCAATTATGCTGTCACTAAAAATTGTATAATGACAATTTTTTTAGTGAAAAAAGTGATGTGTTAAAAACTTTTGTGGAGGAGACGTTTAAATCAATGTCACTGAAATTAAATCAAAATGTCTCATTTAACAGACCTAGAATTATATGTGAAACTTTCTTAATACATACAAATATTTAAAAAAACAGTTAGGTACTCTATTCTATTCAAAAGTAAACGAGACTGGTCAAAATAATGAATGTTGCTTAAAAGTAAAATACCTTATTTGTGGAAATATGGAAAAAAATATAATTCAACTGGAAAGCAAACAATTTATTTGTTCTTCAATAGTTAATTACTTTTTCTGAAGTCGCTGCTAACTTGGCAAAATTATTTAATCCTTGCAAAAAATATTTATTGCTTTCTAGTTAAGTTATTTTTCTAGTCGGTTTTTGCTTTTTTTATTTTATTTATTTACCGTTTTTTAGCCACGGTCTCCTTGGTTAAAAAGGCATGTAGGTCATTCTCTATTTTAAAAGAAGCTGCAGCTACTTCAAATTTTGGAGGGAAGAGGTCGCGCATTTTTATAAATTATTTTGAATACCAATTTTTGATTATTTTATTATAGGCAACATAATCAAAGACTTCCTCGACACTCATTCTGGTATTTCTTAACTATTTTTGATTTATTTTTCGTATTTTTTTATTTTCAGGGATTGGGGGTTCATTATATCCACAACAGGATGGTATTCACAACTGAAAATTGGTGAAGCTACTAAATTCTAGACTACGATATTGAATTATTGGATTGCTCAGATAGAATCACCAAGCAGAAAATAACTCACATGGCAGAGGAAAAATCTATTATTTCACAAACCAAGTCAATGAAGACGATTTTTTAATTCAATGTTTTACGGTTCCAATTGTTTCCACACAGCCCATATTAACACCAGATCTGGCCCTCTTCGGTGATCTCAAAAATATCCAAGGAAGAGATTTGTCTCCAATGATGACATCACAGCCGCAAGTCAAGCAAAAAAATTAAAATTAAATTAAAATCGAGTAATTATTCGAGAATTCAATCATTTGAGGGGAGCGCGGGTTCTCGACTAGAAACTATATACCTACTTATTGTCTTGCGTTCAATGGATTAAAAAAATCTCGAAAAGTTAGTTAAGCCAAACAATTGCCACAAGTGTTTTTGATTATAGTAGAAGTCAGTATTACTGTGGTTTTAAGTCATCATGATATTGCCTAGATTCCATTTCTACAAAAAAACATGGTCTGCTACTCATTTTCCATGAAATTTTCCTCTTTCCTTCGGACCTACAGAAGCTTTTTAGCATACCTATTTAGCCATTTAAAGAAAAAAAGCCTATAACGGTTTTTGCTGTTTTAACTCAATACACACATAAATACAAAATAAATGCGGTGATAATGTCGATGGCGTGAAAACCGTATTGAATTATTATATCGTTTTGGGAAAAATATATTCGTTTAAACTAACATCTAGGGTGATTGATAGCACAATAAATATTCCGATATCGCCATATGGCCTGCATTTACATCAGCCGTTTGTTTAGTCAAGGGCAATATTTATATACTATTCATCAAAAAAACTCAACCTAAAAATAAAAGCATTATTTGTTGATAACGCTTATTTTAATGTTAATATTACTTAATAAAAAAAATCATTGCAGACGTTTGAATGGATCTGACTGGTAGGTAAATGTACATATTCACTATATAAACTATACAGTGTGGAACAGACAAATGGAATAAATTCGATAACGAATAAAGGAGGGCTTGTAGGGAAAAACGCTTCGACACGTCGATCTGTATTTTTAAATGCGCATATTTTCAACAAAAAAAAAAAATAAATAGGGTGTGTCATGTGACAGTGGCCAATTCCAACTTTCTTATTTTAAATGCAAGCCCCTGTATATTATTTATTTTTTTGATTCTTCAAAAAATTCTTGACATAATTTACATACAATGTCCTACACCTACCTTCAACTGTTTCGGAAATATTTAGTGATTTCAGATTTATTAGAAAAATTAACATTAAAAACAGAAAATTATTATATTTCACAAATTCGCTACATTACTTTCAATACTTAATTCGCGTGTAGCTCTTGATATTGAGATAGTAAGCAAAACCATTCCTTCGTTCCTTTTTACTGAAATGAAAAAAAAAGTTTTGTTTATTTTTGTCAAAACTCAGCCTAAGCATCCTGTTGTCTGCCTACATGACAGTGGTGATCAGGGTCAGTGCTAATGTTGTCTGAATTTCGTTAACCGTACGTAATAATATCAGAAAAATGGTTCATTTAACAGAAATGCACAAAATAATCATTCTACAAATGATTGGTTATGGAGATAACACACCGACACAAATGACAGTTTCTTGCTTATTTCACGAAAATGTTCCATATTTGCCCCCTCTATCCCAAGAAACAATTAGCAAAATAAAACAGCAGTTTCGCTAGCTTGGTCATGTAAGACAGATAAAAAAAATAGCTGCCAATGCTGTAAGTGATAATACGAAATTGGATGTTATCCTTGAGTTTCAAGAAAACCCACATAATTCTGGTCGAAAAGCAGCCCACTGTTCAACGTTATCCACACATAAATTTTTCGAGAACTAATGGAAAGTAAAATGCATCCGTATAAAATGATGCCGACTCAGGAGCTCATGGAAGACGACTTAGATAGGAGAACGTATTTCTGTGTACAAATGAAGGTAATGTTAGATAACAATGTAATCCAATTAGAAGATGTTTTGTTTTCTGATGAGCACATTTACACTTTACTGTCAAGTTAGTCGTCAAAATTGCCGCTATTGGTCTAATAAGAATCCTCAATTGTTGGAAATCAAATTGTTATATACTCCGCGGTTTCAATTAAAATTTAAAATCTAATTTTTACCCTCACTTTCTAGAAACTTTTATTTACATCAAATATATAGAACAGCTGATTCGAATATCACAATAATAATTCAACATAAGCTCTTCATCTAGTCCATCCGTAATATTTTTTTGTAGTCTCGTCCATTTTTTCTTTTTCCGTACTTCGGGTTTCAATAAATCAAATTGCGATTTTAACTTCAGTGAGCGATCGATGTCGTCTTGGAATGCAACCAGAGCCGGCTTAGGTAAATTTCGTTACACCGCCCCCTTTAATTCTGATCAGAAACATCTTCTCCACGGTAGGGAGCGAGTCGATCTAAATAGACCAACTTCAACTTAGCCCTGGGGTTTCGACATATCTGGTAGACGACGTCATTAAGCCTCTTGACCACTTCGTATAGACCATCCCAGGCAGATGTAAGCTTTGGAGATTTACCCTTGCTCCGTTGGGGGCTGTATAGCGTTCGGGCTAATTCGTGTATTGCCAGCATGTTATGTCGGAGCTGGTCAGCATAATCGTTGATGTCTTGGGAAGGTTCTTCGGGGGAGCCTAAAGCCAAATCGCAGGGTAATCGCAGCTCTTTTCTGAATAGGACCCTGGCTGGAGTCAGGCCTGTACTATTATGTACAAATGAGCGATATGTCAACACGAATAGGGGAATATGCTGAACCCAATCACGCTGGTTATTGCTGACGACCTTGGATAGATGTTGTACCAAGGTCCTGTTGAATCTTTCCACCATTACGTCTGACTGTGGGTGCAATGGTGTTATTCTCGTTTTCCTGATCCCCAACATCGTGCAGACCTTCTGGAATACATTCGATTCGAAGTTACGCCCCTGGTCTGAATGTAGTTCCATCTGGACGACAAACCTGCTGAATAGTTGTTCTACTAGCACCGTCGCTACGGTGGTTGTCTCTTGGTTGGGTATCGCATATGCCATTTGCTGAAGTAATTCATTGCGATCAGAATGTTTTTGTTCCCCCTCAGACTCGGGAAACGGACCGGCGATATCGATGGCAATTCTCTCAAATGGGGCACCCACATTGTACTGCTGCATTCTGCCCTTGGTCCAGGTCTTCGAGCCCTTACTGGCTGCACAGGTGTCACATTTCCGGCACCAAGCTCTGACGTCTTCAAAGTAATTTACCCAGTAGTATCGCTGGCGAACTTTGTCTAGGGTTTTGTTCATGCCCAGATGGCCCCCGGTAATCCCATCATGTACTTCAGTCAGGTTGGCTGGTACCTTTTTCTTAGGAACTACGAGTTGGGACTTGGTTTCTCCGCCATCAGTGCTTTCCCAAACTAGCTTGAGTATTCCATTCCCTACTCATAGAGAGTCCCATTGGACCCATAACGATTTCAGCACCCTCTAGTATCTAGCTACCTCGTCCCATCGTGACCTGAGTGCCCCTCTCGTTTTGAGTGACAAGATTAGTTCGATGTCTAGATCAGCCATTTGGTCCTGGATGCACTGTTCCATTGTCCAGTCTTCATTGGCCTAGACTCGGATCTCTCTGATGGAGATACCTTCTCGCTGTTCCATCTTCAGACAATGTCCGCATTCTGCTCTACAGGGTCTTCTGAATAGGGCATCGGCATTATTGCGCAAACGGCCGGTACGGTGTTCCACCTTGAAATCGTATTGCTGTAATTTCTCCATCCAACTGGTCAGTTGTCCTTCCCGGTGTCTTCACCATCTTGCACCTGGGATAGAACGGCCCCTAAACCTGTGTTGCTGGCGTCGGTGTCGAAAATGAACTTGCCGGACTGTGTAGGAAAGGCTAGGATTGCGCTGGAACATAGTGCTGCCTTCAATCGTCTGAATGATGTTTCGCAATTATGATTCCAACGGAAGGTCTCTTTCTCAGTGGTCTGCCGATGTAGAGGAGGCGCAGCAGTGGTGGCAAATCCCTCAACAAACCGCCTTTAGTAGGAACAGAGGCCCAAGAAGCTTTTGAGTTCATGCTTGTCTCTTGGGACTGGCCAATCACGGATGGCTTCTATCTTGTCCTCGTTGGTGTGGATTCCTGACTCGGAAACGACGTGGCCCAAAAACTATAATTCTTTTTGGAACAAGGAACACTTCTTCGGGTTGAGTCTGAGGTTGGCTTTATTAATTCTGGAGAATACTTCGCCCAGGTTCTTCAGATGGTTGTCGAATATCTGACCCATGACCAGAATGTCGTCGAGGTATACTAAACACGTACTCCATGTTAACCCGCTCAAGACAGACTCCATTAGCCTCTCGAATGTCGCGGGAGCATTACATAACCCAAACAGCATGCCGTGAACTGAAACAGCCCTTTACTAGTGGAGAACGCTGTCTTCTCTCTGTCGTTTTCGTGTAGACCAACCTGCCGATATCCACTCTTTAGGACTAGTGTGGAGAACCAACGGGAGCCTGCTACTGTGGTCAGAGTGTCATCAATTCGGGGTAGTGAATAGCTGTCTTTCTTGGTGACGTCATTCAGCTTTCTGTAATCCAGACCAAATCGGGTGGTCCCATCCTTCTTTTTAACTAGCACGACGGGAGCGGACCATGGGTTGATGGATGGCTCAATAACTCCATGCTGTTCTGGTATCAGTTCTCTGTGACTGTTCTAATAGTTTGTTCATACCAGCCAACAATGCTTGAAATGGTGACTCTGGCTCTTCCTGGTTGAAGGAAACTGCTCGGACCCTCGACTTGGACATGTTCATGACGGCCTCTACTTCCAACGCCCAAAGTAAACCTTTATTACTTTTCTTGACGTCACTTAGTCTTAGATTTCGTTGTACTTCCACATCTCTGATGCCGTTTATGAAACTCTGTGTGGCCAACTGGTCTTTCGTTTCCTTTGGCAGGTCTGGATAGGACAAGTGTACTAACCGTCTAATCTCTGCTTCGAATTCTTGGACGCTTTCACCGGATTTTTGCGTTTTTCCACTCAGTTAGACTTGGTATACCTGGCTCAAGGATTGACTGTCGTATCGTTTGTCCAGGATGGCGATGATCTTGTCGAAATTGTCTTGTTCGTCGACTGGAATGCTTAGGGAGATTTCTAGGGCCGGACCTCTTAACGAAATTACCAGAGAAGTAGATTTTTCTTGATTATCCCATCCATTATCTGCAGCCACGGCCTCAAATTGCCATTTATACATGGGCCAAGA
Organism: Octodonta nipae; assembly: GCA_034190945.1. Classification (NCBI taxonomy): domain Eukaryota; kingdom Metazoa; phylum Arthropoda; class Insecta; order Coleoptera; family Chrysomelidae; genus Octodonta; species Octodonta nipae. The sequence goes on from CM067222.1 coordinate 72,852,400, forward strand.
TGAACTGCCATCAAATGTGGGTGGTTTGCTGACAGAACCTCTGGTACTCGTAGTGTTCTGGTATTTTCTTTGCTGTATGTCCTGTTGCATTTTTTAAATTTCTGTTTCTACCTTGTTTTGGATGGCACTGATTTTATCTTGTACCTCACTTTGTACTGTTTTTGTAATGGAATTGATTTGGTCTTGAACTGTGCTTTGAAATCAACTGATTTCAAATTTTACCTTGCTTTGGATGGAACCAATGTCATCTACCTTGGTTTCAAGAGGGTCCACGGATTTTTTTTGGTCTTAATGTCATCATTTATCTCTTCTATATCTGACTCAACTATTTGCATTCTTTCGTTAACTTTCATTAACTTGTCCTACTATTTGCATTAATTGTTCAGTTTCGCGTCGTTTTAATTAAATTTGATCTTGTTTCCCTTCAAATACGAGTACTTTAAAATCATTTTTCTTCTAATAATTTAAATTCATTTTTCGTTTTAATTCAGTTTGGTCTTGTTTTTATGCAAATTTCGAGAATAATCCTTCAATTAAATTGTGTCGTTTTTCATCTATAGATTTCACTAACCTTTGTTAAATTTCTTCCTGATATTATGTCTCTTTTTTGTCTCGATTTTCCAGGATCTGGGTAATTTTTTATCTAGTCCATCCCTAATGTTTTTTTTTTGTAGTCTCGTCCATTTTTTCTTTTTTCGTACTTCGGGTTTCCATAAATCAAATTGCGATTTTAACTTCACTTGATCCTTCACTTCTGATCACCAAATTTGTTATATACTCCGTGGGTTCAATTAAAATTTAAAAACTAATTTTCACTGTCACTTTATTTACATCAAATGTACAGAACAGCTGATTCGAATATCTCAATAATAATTCAACATAAGCTGTTCGCCGCACTAACTCTAACTGCAGCGATGATAGGTCGCTCCTTTTAAAACCAGCATCGAATCTTCTCGTACAATCCATTATCAATTCTACAGTTGCCGAGCTATTTCGAGATTAATTGTTTGTCCTCTCGGCGATCGATGTCGTCTTGGAATGCAACCACAGCCGGCTTAGGTTTTTCATTGATGGCAACTTGAATGGAGATAAATATTTAGAACTGCTCCAAAATAATATCGTGCCAACTTTGACAAACTTATATCCTGATCCAGTAAACTCAAGTTTCTGCCTATACAATATGGTTTAGGCAAGATGGAGCATTACGAAATCAATGTCCGGCAGTACGTGAACCAAAATTTTCCAAATCGGTGGATTGTCAGACGCGGAACGATAGAATGGCCAGCACAATCTAATGATTAGACGCCATTGGAATACTATATACAAAACTAAACCCGTCAACTTAAGATGACCTAAAAAGACGAATCACGCTTGCGATTAAATCAGTCACTCCTGAGAAGTTGAGTAACGTTAGAAGAAATTTCTATAGATTAGCATGTTGCTAAGACGTTCGCGGCAAGCATTTTGAACATTTCCTACATTGACATTAATGATTTTTTGTTTTTTTATATTATCAAGAATTAATCAGTATTACTTATTAGGTTTTTATTGTTATGTAATAAAATAATTTTCTTTTTTTAATGTTTATTTTTCTAATAAACCTGAAAACACTTAATATTTTCGAAACAGTTGAAGATGGACATTGTACATGAACTATGTATTATGCATTTTCTGGAGAATCTAAAAAACAAATAATATACAGGGGCTTGCATTTAAAATAAGAAAGTTGGTATTGGCCACTGTCACATAACAAACTCTATATAATTTTGTTTATTGAAAAAATGCTCATTTAATAATACAAATCGACGTGTCCAAGCATTTTTTCCAACACACCCTCCTTTATTCGTTATTCCAATTTATTCCATTTGAATGTTCCACACTGTATAAACCAGAATAGGGGTTGAATTGAGAAGGCGTTCTACATCTACATCGGCATCGTCATTTGAAAGTCGTTCAGAAGTATCAGCATAGCTTCTGATTACTGCCGTCTAAATCTCAATAAATGATCACTGTTCTAAATCATCTTCTGAGGACTAACAGCCAGAAACTCGAACTTAAAATAGACACGAAATTTGAATGGTGTAGTTAGTTCCCTAATCTCTAAAAAGGTGTAATTAGTACCCTAATGGTTAAAGAAGTGAACGGAGATCACAGATTTTAAATCCTTGATTATAGAAAAAGAGATCTATCTGCCTTAAAACTCCTTATCTTAGATTTTCAAAATGTTGAAAAAGAAACAGTTTTCAGAATATCAAATATTTCTTTCAGCAACTCTTTTGATTTGTAGACGCGAGATGTAAAGACGACAACTAGGATTTTCGGGGAAACTAGCACACAGAGGTTCCGAATTTGGAGCCGTTCCATGTAATTGCTGTCATACCGTAACTCCTAGATAAGGAGTGTAAAGCTAAGGAGGGCAAACTTATATAGGAGTTAAACTGAAATAGTGTCCAGCCGACAGTTTCAAATAAGAAATCAAGAAATAGTCAGAATGGCGCAAGTGTGACGTCTATAAGAACAGAACAGAATCCGGGTTCATCGCCACACACTTCTTATAAGAACAGAACAGAAACGGTAGGTCTGTGCCCGGCCTTACTCAACCCTGCATACTCCTAAATTAGAATGTCACGAAAATATTTTCAGGTTAACTTCACCTTTCAGAGATATTGAATATTCTATTCAAGGTATCATTCTTTTGTACACAACATAATACATATAGTACGGGGCGTGTTTTTTAAGGAAGTACCGTTAAAAACAGACGTCCAAAGATATATGAATAATTTTACTTTTTACATGAAAGCTGAACATTCATCTACTTTTCTACATAATTTCCTTCAATGTTGAGGCACTTGTCATAACGTTGTACCAGTTTATGTATAGCCTCCTCATAGAAGTCTGCCGCCTGACTTGTTAACCACTGCATCACAACTGTTTTGACTTCTTCATCGTCTTAAAGTGGCTGCCCGGCCAGGTGTTTCTTCAAGTACAGGAACAGATGGTAGTCCCTGGGCGCCAGATCAGGGCTGTACGGAGGATGGTCTACAGTTTCCCATTTAAAAGATGTGATGAGATACCCACCGTGAGCACAATTTTCGGTAACTCAAGTGTTCGGTCACAATGTCACTCAAAGTCAAATCAGGAAATCGTAAAGCGTCTGTTTTCTCTCACTTTATTGTCCACTTGCTGTACCAAACTTTCATTAATGACCGAAGGACGCCCACCCCCTTGTTCATCATGCACATTTGTGCAACCATCTTTAAATGCTGTCACCCACTTTCTTACCAATCCATCACTCATAATGTTTTGTCCTTAAAATTGCACAGATCAGTTTCTTTAGTACTAAGAAATCTTATAACCGAAAGTACTTCACAGTCGGCGGGACGCGGAGGCGTCTTAAACACTCAGTAAACAACGTAAACAAAGAAGAATGAGACTATAATGGCGTTAGTGCGTAGGCAAGCGAAGTACCCAGTGCGCATGCTCAGAACTCCGACCGCAGCACTACGGCCGCGGTGTGGCAAAACGGTATTTACTTAAAAAGCACTCTTCGTATATTGTTTCTAGTCAGGGAACCTTCATCAGTTGCGCTTCCCACAAGAGAATTTTATCGTGATATTCTAAGCTACGACTTACGGGATAATAGCAATTACATGGAACGGCTTCAGATTTGCAACCTCTGTGTGCTAGTTTCCCCGAAAATCCTACATGTCGTCTTTACATCCCGTGTCTACAAATTTACCGATATGTATCAATTACATAAATAAGTGTTCGAGAGGACATTCTCTTGTGGGAAGCGCAATTAATGAATGTTCTCTGACTAGAAACTGTATATATTGTCTTGTGTACAAAAGAATGACACCTCGAAAATAGAACTCTTTTATCTTTTTTATTTCAAACCACAATAACTTGCCCAGCTAGAAGCAACTATCATATTAGTTTTTAAAATAAAGTTAGAACCTGATCATGTTCTAATTTCGTCTTTTTATAATAAATAAAATAAATAAATATTCCTTTATTCAACATTTAAAATCACTGCATTTACAAAAATAAATAATCTTACAAATACAATTGATTTATTTGACTTGTCAAAACAATCACCACACGCGTCACTCAACATCTTTCAAAAATTCATCATATGAGTAGTATGCTTTTCTGGACAGGTATGTATAGAGCTCCTTTCCAAACTTCACTATACTTTTCTCATTCCCTCTAGCTCGCGTATATTTATTAAATCAATTAGTCCCCCTATAGATATGGGAATTTTGCTCAACTGATAGCTTAGAGAATGGCTGATGTAGTTCATTGCTGCTACGAGTTGAATAATTGTGTATTTGATCATTTCGAATAAATAATACTTGCTTTTTAATATTCATTATTATTAGGTAAATATATAATGAATGGACCGTCAGAATATTAAACTCAATGAAAAATTGCTTGCAACTAGTTAATGGGGAAACACCAGCTATACATCGTACGATGTTTTTTGTGTAGAGAAGACTATGTCAATATGAGCTGAACAGCCCCCAAATATAAGGCAATATAACAAAATCGACGCCGGTAGGCCGAAATGTGCTAATTTAAGAACTTTGAAACTTACAGTAAATTTTAATTGGCGCATTAGGAAAGAAGTATTACTTAATTATTTGTAACATAATCAATGTGTTTTTCCCAAATAAGTTTATTATCAACAATTATTCTTAAGAACGTACATAAATTTGTCTGTTCAATAGATTCATTATTTTACCTAAATTATTTGTGTTGTTTTTAGGTAGGAATGACATTATTTGTGATTTTTTAGCATTTCCCGTTAAACCATGTGAATTACAATAGTCATGAAATTCCCGAATGGCTACATTAGCATTTCTTATATATTGATTGAATTTCAAGGGGTATATAGTATAACTTGCGGAACGTGCGACTAGGTACACGTCGGACAAATGAACAGGAGAATTTCTGCCCGCTTAGAAGAACACAAATTAGTCAAAAATAAACAAACATCGGCCCTGTTCCAACACCAACAATTATTGGACCATAAAATCAATTTCGATAGTTGCAAACAGATCAGACTAATACGATAAGCTACTGAAATCGAGAAAAGTGGACAACTAAACAAAAGAGACGACGCCCTGCACCTCTCTAACACATGGAAGACAGTTAATCAACGTCAAAATAAAACAGAATTAGCTATACAAAATACAAGCGAAGGGGGCGGAGTCAACACCGACCAATCAGGCGCGATACAACCTCCCAGGGAGGCATATAAAATAAAAAGCACAGGTAGATCACATGTCAGTCCACGGTAACAACGCATTGAGAATGCCAAGCCGCGGTCTTTATTATGAACCGATTAGATTCCGGTTGGGAACTGCGTCTTAATTTATTAAATACTTGACGTTTCGACTCTTACTTTGGAGCCATCAAGAGACAAAAATGAAAAAGTCGTTCGTTTTCAGAGATGAGGGGGCTATAGGAAGGTGGGTGCTATCTCTGCTATCAGCGCCTCTTATTTTGGGATAATATATAAAAATGCTAGGGAGTTTGCCAATTAATATTAATAATTTTTTTAGATATTGTACATAGTCAACAGTTATTCTAATATTTTTTGACATTCACTGTATTTTTATCAGTACGTAACGACCATCATTAAAAGCATCTATATTGCCAATATCGTTGTTTGACATACATCCCTTTAACAGAGTACTTTATCTTTTATTACCACTTATTTTGTAATCTGGCAATTTTCAACACACAATGAACACGCAAATGATGACCGGCATTACTCCAAACATTCAATTTCGACTTCGAAATTGGTTTGTTGACTACTGGATACCGACACGCTGTGTTCTAATATTTTTAAATTAGTTCATTTGTTGGTTGAATTTTTTTTCGCCCTCACCAACCACCACTACATACCTGACCGTCTGATCTTCCTGATATAACGTCGAATCAAAAAAAAAGGTGAAAAATACAAACGAGCCGGTAATGTTCCGCGGTCGTAATCCGAAAATAAAAACTCCTGTTGTCGTTTCATTTTGAAGCCCCATTGTTCGCTCCCAGTTTTTTTAATCGCGTTCGTATGCAAATAGTTTCCGCGAGATTGAAAGGTTATTACGATATATTCAGAATTTGTTGCATGTAGCAATAGAAATGATATTGTTATTTAAAATCCGCCGATCACTGTAAATACTAACAGGGAACTGAAATGGAAGAAAGTTTTATTGGCCAAGAATCAACATAATAAAGAATTTTTAAAAAGGCGGCAGTCATTTGACACTGAACGATGAAATTTGTCATTTTTAGTAATGGATGTCAATTTAGTTCTTAATTGAACTATAATTGCAAAGGAACATATGACGTGTAAGTTAATTTTTAATTAAAATATAATGCTTGTTGAAGTATAATAAATCAAAACTAATTCAACTATTTAATATGCTGGCAATATATAACGAGATCACTTTAATTATAACAAATTAAATTCTAAGAACATTTTTTAAGTAAATATTTTCTAGTATCAAAGCATCTCCAGACTATTCTTCAAAATAGCTGTTGTAATATATTGTGGTACTAGGGAAATAATGGTCCAAACCCACAATCTTTGAATAATTTATTATGGACGACTAGTTTCAGGGTCTATAAGTCACACCCCATTATCAAGTCCAAAGCTACAAATAAAACAAACATACAGCAAACATAGTACGAATACTTACATAAAAGACAAAGTAAATTATTGTCACAAATACATTAAAACAAAACGACAGAAGTTAAAAAAAACTAAACGAATTTACAATTAATTTTTTTTTCTTACAAGTTAAGTACGACAAGACCGTATGCCTTCAAATAATTCCAAATTGTATTAGCAATAATAAAAAAATATAATAAAAAAGAAGGAACAAAACAAACAAATGGAAATTCTCTGTTTTTATTATAGAAACTAGTATAAAAAGAAATACAGATTTATTTAGGTAGTATTAATAATTGTAACCCTGGAGACTAGATGGTCAATCATCTTTAAATCGTAATCGGATAAATCAGAGAAAAATCTAAATTGAGTTGTGCATTGAAAATACTTTGCACTTTGCTTTTATATAATCTCAAAATTTCAAGTTTTTCTAAATTGTTAAGGTACAATCCCTTATTAGCTCGGTGTAAAATCTTAATCCCATTTGTCTCATCAAAACTGTGTTGGTTATCTAGTAGATGTTTTGCAAAATGTGAGAAACCAGAAGAGTTTTGGTTGAGACATCTAAGATGTCTTATCTAGAAACATCTGTAAGTTCTACCGATGTTGAATGATCCGCATGTTTCACAAATAAATTGATAAACACCACTGCAACTCATAATATCATTTGGATCTTTGTTGTTCAAAATGAGGTTCCGTATGGTATTTTGGACCTTAAAGGAAATGTTTATGTAAGGTTTGAAAACGTTGGCTACCGTGGAATGATAATGATCTATACTAACATATTATTGTAAAGTCCGTGGGTTCAATTTAAAATTATAAAACTAATATTCACTTTCACTTTTCTAGAAACTTTTATTTACATCGAATGTACAATAGCTGATTCAAATGTCTCAATAACAATGTTACATATAAGCTCTTCGCTCCATCAACTGATTCGCGATCGTGGCATCCTTCCTTTATAAAACCAGCTTAGAAAATTCTCGTAGAAATCATCATCACTCCTACAGGTGCCGAGTCTTTTCGAGAACCATTTTTTATCTCAAAGCGTTTGTTGTCGTAGTGAAATTAAACAGGGTCGGCTTTGGGTAAATTTCGTTACAACTGCCCCCCCTTTAATTCTGATCGTCCCGATCAGAAACATCCCCTCCATGGTAGGGAGAAAGTCGATCTAAATGGACCACCTTCAACTTAGCCTTGGGGTTTCGACGGATCCGGTAGACGATGTCATTAAGCCTCTTAACCACCTCGTATGGTCCATCCCAGGCGGGTGTAAGCTTTGGGGATTTACCCTTGCTCCGTTGAGGGTTGTACAGCCAGACTTTGTCTCTCTCCTGAAACCCGACTGAATTGGCCTTGAGGTCGTATCGTGTCTTCATCCGGTCACTGGTGGCCAACATCTGCGTTCGGGCTAATTCGTGTATGGCCAGCATGTTATATCGGAACTGGTCGGCATAATCCTCGATGTTTTGGGAAGGTTCTTCGGGGGAGCCAAATGCCAAATCGCAGCTCCTTTCTGAATAGGACCCTGGCTGGGGTCAGGCCTGTATTATTATGTACGGCAGAGCGATATGCCAAGAGGAATAGGGGAATATGTTCATCCCAATCACGCTGGTTATTGCTGACGACCTTGGATAGGTGTTGTTCCAAGGTCCTGTTGAACCTTTCCACCATTCCGTCTGACTATGGGTGCAATGGTGTTGTTCTCGTTTTCCTGATCCCTAACATCTTGCAAACCTTCTGGAATACATTCGATTCGAAGTTACGCCCCTGGTCTGAATGTAGTTCCATTGGGTATCGCATATGCCTCAGGCCATTTGCTGAAGTAATCCATTGCGACCAGAATGTATTTGTTTCCCCTCTCAGACACGGGAAACGGACCGGCGACATCGATGGCAATTCTCTCAAATGGGACGCCCACATTGTACTGCTGCATTCTGCCCTTGGTCCGGGTCTTCGGGCCCTTACTGGCGGCACATGTGGCACATTTGCGGCACCAAGCTCTGACGTCTTCGAAGTAATTCACCCAGTAGTACCGCTGGCGAACTTTATCTAGGGTTTTATTCATGCCCAGGGGCCTCCGGTAATTCCATCATGTACTTCGGTCAGGATGGCTGGTACCTTTTTCTTCGGAACTACCAGTTGGGACTTGGTTTCTCGTCCATCAGCGCTTTCCCAAACTCGCTTGAGCATTCCATTGTCTACTCTTAGAGAGTGCCACTGAGCCCATAACGATTTCAGCACGCCGGAGTATCTAGCTACCTCGTCCCATCGTGGCCTGGGTGCCCCTCTCGTTTTGAGTGACAAGACTGGTTCGATGTCTGGATCAGCCATTTGGTCCTGGATGCACTTTGTCCGTTGTCCAGTCTTCATTGACCTGCACTCGGATCTGCCTGATGGAGATACCCTCTCGCTGTTCCGTCTTCATACAATGTTCGCATTCCGCTCTACAGGGTCTTCTGGATAGGGCATCGGCGTTATTGTGCAAACGGCCGGCACCGTGTTCCACCTTGAAGTCGTATTGCTGTAATTTCTCCATCCATCTGGCCAGTTGTCCTTCCGGTGTCTTCATGTCCAGCAGCCATTTGAGTGCGGCATGATCTGTTCGAATTAAGAAATGGCGACCATAGAGGTATTTGTGGAAATGGTCTACAGCCCTTATTATTGCAAAAAGTTCTTTTCTGGTGACGCAATAATTTCTTTCCGGTTTCGAGAATCCACGTCTGTAATACTCGATCACTCTCTCTTCACCATCTTGCACCTGGGATAGGACGGCCCCCAAACCTGTGTTGCTGGTGTCGGTGTCTAAGATGAACTTGCCGGACTGTGTAGGAAAGGCTAGGATTGGGCTGGAACATAGTGCTGCCTTCAGTCGCCTGAATAATGTTTCACAATCCTGAGTCCAATGGAAGGTCTCTTTCTCAGTGGTCTGCCGATGTAGAGGGGCGGCGATGGTGGCAAATTCCTCAACAAAACGCCGGTAGTATGAACAGCGGCCCAAGAAGCTTCGGAGTTCATGTTTGTCTCTTGGAACTGGCCAATCACAGATGGCTTCTATCTTGTCTTCGTTGGTGCGGATTCCTGACTCGGACACTACGTGGCCCAAAAACTCTACTTCTTTTTGGAACAAGGAACACTTCTTCGGATTGAGTCTCAGGTTGGCATTATTAATTCTGGAGAATACTTCGTCCAGGTTCTTCAGATGGTCGTCGAATGTCTGACCCATGACTAGAATGTCGTCGAGGTATACTAAGCACGTACTCCATGTTAACGCGCTCAGTTCATACTCCATTAGCCTCTCAAATGTAGCGGGTGCATTACATAACCCAAAGGGCATGACCGTGAACTGAAACAGCCCTTTACTGGTGGAGAACGCTGTCTTCTCTCTGTCGTTTGCGTGTAGACCAACCTGCCAATATCCACTTTTTAGGTCTAGTGTGGAGAACCAACGGGACCCTGCTAGTGTGGTCAATGTGTCATCGATTCGGGGTAACGGATACCTGTCTTTCTTCGTGACATCATTCAGCTTTCTGTAATCCACGCAAAATCGGGTGGTTCCATCCTTCTTTTTAACTAGCACGACGGGAGCAGACCATGGGCTGATGGATGGCTCAATAACTCCATTTTGTAACATGGACTCGATGTTTTCCTCGACTGCCTGTTGTTGCCCCAATGGTAGTCGTCTAGGTGGTATTCTGATGGGTTGAGCCTTTCCGGTATCTATTCGATGCTGGATGATGCTGGTGCGACCGGTGGTTCCATTTTTACTGTTAAAAATTTGCCAGTGCTTTGTGATAAAATGCTTGGCTTTCTTCTGGTTCTCTGGTATCAGGTGTATCAAATGGTCAGCAAACTGTTGTAGGGACTCTTTATCGGGCCCAGTCTCCTTCACCGACGTCTGGTACTCTTCGTCGCAATTGATTATGGTCTATACTGGCTCGAAACAAGCTATCTCTTGACCATTGGTAATTCTGATGTCGTTGTTGGACAAATTCAGGACTCTGATTGGTATATCTCGTCCGGTTTTAACTATAGCCCGTCCAACTAAGTAGTCATGAGTTGAGTGTACGGGCTCCACCATTCCAACGCAGCTCCCAGGATTGCTGTCTAGCTGCCCATGAATAATCTGTTCCGTTCGACCGGGAATTCTAGCTGAAGATTTTGCCACAATTTTTATGGAGGTGACTGAACTGTTGACGGGCCATGTCAATACAAATTCCTCATTTAGGAACCGAAGAACATCATATCTCGGGTCGAACATAAATCCATGCTGGCTAATTAGGTCCATTCCTAGTATAAAATCGTCCTCAATATTCGCTACCAGGACCCTATGCCTGATCATGTTGTCCCATATCTGTAGCACGACGTCTGCCTCACCCTGTATTGACATGGAGTCGCCGGTGACTGTTCTGAGCTGGATGTTATTGGTAACTGGCCGAATTTCTGATGCTCTCAAAACCCTGGTGCCTCTGATGACTAGGCTGCCGCTATCTCGGCAAAATCCCCGGATGGATAACTTTTTGGGGGCTGGTGGAGGGACAGTCAGCATTCGCCCCCCTATGCTGGACATGTGGCTGTTCTGTTGGTTACCCCTGGTCGGTGATCGTTCAGGTGGCCTCACTCGACAATCACGTTGGAAGTGTCCTGTCCGTCCGCAGCGGTAACATGCCCCTCTGGTGCCAGTTCTTTGTGACCGTTCTAATATTTTGTTCAGACCAGCCAGCAACGCTTCAAATGGTGACTCTGACTCTTCCTGGTTGAAGGAAACTGCTCGGACCCTCGGCGTAGACATGTTCATGACGGTCTCTTCTTCCAAATCCCGAAGTAGAGCTTCATTACTTTTCTTGACGCCACTTAGTCTTAGATTTCGTTGTACTTGCACATCTCTGATGCCGTTTATTAAACTCTGTGTGGCCAACTGGTCTTTCGTTTCCTCTGGCAGGTCTGGGTAGGGCAAGTGAACTAACCGTCTAATCTCTTCTTCGAATTCTTGAAGGCTTTCACCGGATTTTTGCATTTTTCCACTGAGTTGGACTTGGTATACCTGGCTCAAGGATTGATTGTCGTATCTCTTGTCCAGAATGGCAATGATCTTGTCGAAATTGCCTTGTTCTTCGACTGGAATGCTTTGGAGGAGTTCTAGGGCCGGACCTCTTAACGAAATTACCAGATAGATTTTTCTTGATTATCCCATCCATTAGCTGTAGCCACAGCCTCAAATTGCCGTTTATACATGGGCCAAGATGAACTGCCATCAAATGTGGGTGGTTTGCTAACGGAACCTTTGGTACTCACGGTGTGCTGGTATTTCCTTCTCTGCAAATCTTGTTGCAATTTTTTAATTGCTGTTTCCACTTTGTCTTGTACTGTGTACTGCGTCTTTAATTGAACTGATTTCAGCTTTTAACTGGCTTTGGATAGCACTTATTTCAAATTTCACCTGGTTCTGGACGGAATCGATGTCATCTACTTAGATTTCAAGAGTCTCCACATTACTTTTTAGGATCTTTATGTCGTCGTTTATTTCTTTTATATCTGCTTCAACTATTTGCATTCTTTCATTAACTGTTTCATTAACTTGCGATACTATTTGCATTAATTGTTCAAATTGCAATTGTCTTTTTTCTTCCGTTTTGCCTTGTTTCTCTTCAAATACTATCATTTTGTCGTTTTTCTTCTAGTAATTTAAATTCATTTTGTCGTTTTTCTTCTAGTAATTTAAATTTATTTTGTCGTTTTAATTCAATGTGATCTGGTTTTTGTTCAAATTTCGAGAACAATCCTTCCAATAAATTTTGTTGTTTTTCTTCCATCGTGGAAACAAGATTTGTTCTTTTTTCATCAAAAGATTTCACTAACCTTTGTTGAATTTCTTCTTGATGTTGTTTTTCCTTCTTGTCACGTTTTTCTAGAATCTGTGGAATTGTTTCGTCCAGTCCCTCTGTAACCTGCTTGACTATTTTTTAGTAGTTTCGTCCATACTACGGGTTTCCATAAATCAAATTACGATTTTAACTGCACTTAATCCTTTACTTCTGATAACCAAATTGTTGTAAAGTCCGTGGGTTCAATTTCTTCTTCTTCCAAGGTTGGCCTTGCGGCCGGTAGTGGTCTTGATCTTTTTGACCATAAACAAGTGTTTTTATAATGTATATAAAAAAAGTAAAAAAATCGTTCCAATAAATATATTTTCAATAAATACCGTTGTTTACTGTAGACCTGTTTTTTCTTTTAGCCGTTTTTACTTGATTGATATCTTTAAAATAATGTGCATCTTTGGAGATATACACGTCTTTAAATGTCAGCTTTTGAAATCATACATTCGCATAATTCCTTGGATTTCTTTTCCTTTTTTCCAGTTACAGATAGATTTCACTTTACTGTTTTTCACTTGGAAATTGCGTAGCTGATAGATCAATTACCGTGAACTTGCACAAGTGTCGAATACAAAAATATTGAAAATAAACAATTTCTTGAAATAAAATGTCTAATAATTCTTCCCCATATATAGCTAGGTATGATTAAGAAGATAAATAAATATAGAAAACTATTTACATAATCGGGGTGGCCTTAGATTCCCGTTTTACACACACATAACACTAATCACTCTTAGAGCGTCATTTTCACTATCAAAGCGTCTTTATGGAATATCAGGGAATTTTATAACTAAAAACGGTTTCACTACTCGGTTGATGGCTTATACTGTGGATATCAGGCGCTGGACCTGCTTAACCTAACCTAAGACGAACACACACATGCGGCCACCCCGACGGCTTAAACGGGAATCCGGGTTCAATTTAAAATTATAAAACTAATATTCACTTTCACTTTTCTAGAAACTTTTATTTACATCGAATGTACAACAGCTGATTCAAATATCACAATAACAATGTTACATATAAGCTCTTCGCTCCATCAACTGATTCGCGATCGTGGCTTCCTTCCTTTATAAAACCAGCATAGAAAATTCTCGTAGAAATCATCATCACTCCTACAGGTGCCGAGTCTTTGCGAGAACCATTTTTTATCTCAAAGCGTTTGTTGTCGTACTGAAATGAAACAGGGTCGGCTTTAGGTAAATTTCGTAACAATATGTTTCTGTAGCTGTAAGTTATTATGGTCATGTGATTTTGGTAGGTAAACCGAGCAATCAACCATTCTATTAATCTTTTTTGTTCAACAATTTGTCCACAAGTGAAGTACCAAACACATTCAGAGTATCTATTTGTTTGATAGTATCGAGTACACGATTGTAGTTGGATTCATTTAACGGTAATGTTCTAAGCGTATTTAAATAACTATGAAATGCCGCAAGTTTTTGTTGAAACGGATGATTGGACTCATTGTGAATGATAATACCTGTATGGGAAGGTTTTCTGTAAATACCGTAACATATACTACCATTTTCAAATTTATTCATAAAAATGTCAGCTAAAATAGGAGAAAGGGATGAGCCCATGTGTTAGCTCATATATTTTACTATCAAAGCTGAAAAATTTTGAAGTAGACAAACTTTTATAAGTTCCATGTATTCCGATAGTTCTACTGCAGAGAAGGACATATTAAGTTCCTTATTAACTAATTCCAAAACCTCAGGGATTGGTATATTTGTGAACAAATTAGACACATCTAGAGAAATTAGAATATCTTTGTCTGCTACTGATATATGTTGAAGTTTGTCAATAAGTTGGGAACTGTTCTTTATGGTGAAGGTAAGTTTGTCAGTGTACAATTGTTTTAACTTCTGGTTTAACCATTTCGCCAAGTTGTGTGTAGGTGAAAGTGTAAATGAAACTACAGGTCTAATCGGGATCTGATTTATGGATTTTTGAAAGCCGATATAATCTTGGATCAGTTTTGTTGATAATGTCAACAGACTGTATAATTGCTTCACATTCTACGGCGAGTGTTTCAGCATTGTACCTGAATTGAATTGTTACTGGGTGCAAAATTCAAACCTTTGCTTAATAATATTTCTTCTTCCCGAGAGAAATTAGTTCCTGAGAAATTAACGAAAGGTTTTTACTATCCGTAATGAATCTAATAGACTTTAAATTACTAATTTTCTCTTTTAATTTATTCAATTATCTAAATCTTAAAAAATCTATGGTCATATGTATTTCTTGTAAAATAGAAGGCAAAATATGAAAATCAAAAAGCATACACATCTTTTCATATAAGATTTTTAATTCAAGATCTAGGTGATATAAAGCTTGATACGCTTCTTTAATTTCTTCTTTGATGATGTTTCTTCTTATGCACTTCCTGATATTTTTTATCTATAGATTTTAATTGAAATGTATTTCAGTTGTAGTCCAAGTGTAGGCAAAGTTGTTGAAGAAAATTCTGGTCTGTAGGAACATTTTCTTGGTGGAAGTTACTTTGTAGCGTTTCACTAACCATGCTGGACTAGCATCTTCAATAGTCTGGAAAATTGGTATGTGTGGGTCCATATACATTATGGTACTATTTTTTAAATTATATTTGTATCTTTGGACTTGATAATGGGGTGTAACTTATAGAACTCGAAACTAGTCGTCGATAATAAATTATTCAAAGATTGTGGATTTGAACCTTTATTTCCCTAGTACCATTTTAGAAATTCTACTAAAATAGACACAGCTTCATTCACCATTCGGTTAAAAAATACCTTGAAACATATGAGATCCTTTCCATATCAAAAAATTTACACCGGTGCAAAATAATGTTCCAAGATTATATGGCCTTTTAAAAATCCATAAATCAGATAATTCTCTGGAGATCCCGATTAGACCTGTAGTTTCAATTACACTTTCACTTGCACACAACTTGGCGAAATGGTTAAACCAGAAGTTAAGATATTGTACACTGACAAACTTACCTTCACCATAAAGAACAGTTCCCAACTTATTGTGTAACATTACATTTTTGTCGCAGAGTATAACTAGCAGTGTATTCCATAAACCCGTAAAAGAACAAGTAAACGAAGAAATATCTGAGGTTTGAATTATGCAAAACGTGTTTTAAATAGCCTAAACTGGACGTTAGATGTGTCATATATCTACAGCAATTGTTTTCTTGAGTATTGATTTCGAATATTAACACCAACGGATAGGATAAAATTATCTTCAAACGTAAACACGTACCTTTCTTTTATTTATTGATTTGTTTTGATATAAATTTATTTTAGGTTAAGATTGTTGGTTAGATTTCTCTTGACGTTCGAGGCGAATTGCTAAGGGTGGAATCACACGTTCTAAATGGGTTAATGTCATTTATGGGAAGAAGATGTAGAAAAGTACATTCGAGCACGGGACATTTCGAGCATTGATGTTGTAATTGTCGCAGAAGAAGAACGCTATAAGTAGGGAATTAGACGATGTTGGTATTAGAATTTGGAATGGGTTGGTAGGATTTTGAGATATCAGTTGTCGGAAGAGGGAGTTGGCCGTTGACCGTCCTGGTGAACGCTTGTTGCCCGTTGACCGTCCTAGTGAAAGGATGCATGTTGAGTAGTACTTGGAAAGAGAGGTTATGGTGAAGAAGTGTGGTGATAGATGTCTAGAATCTGAATTTATACTGGCAATTTTGTGCCATCCATGTTTGGGATTTAGTTGGATACACTTTAATCATTAGTTCCGTTATTGGATTTGTGATATTTTTGGATTTTAACGGAAACCACACTCGTGTGAGGATTTAAGACAAGTTCATCACTCACTCTCTCATTGATCACCGGTTTCAGCAACGTTTAATTGATGTTTCCATTGGCAGTTTGGTGATATTTTTGGAAATTAGTGGAAACACGTTCTCGTTTGTGAGGATTTGATTGCTGAATATTTGCATGTACTCTCGTTGGCCTTCCTGGACGACTAACTGGTCAACCACCAATTGAACATCGTACGTAAGAACTTTAGCCCACCCAAGACCTTGTTTATTTTCAGTGTATGGGGCTATCAACTTCACTTAGTTTGCCGACGTCTTGGCAAGTCTTGTAATCGAACGAGTTCCATTTTGGTTTATTGGGAACCGGAAATCTTCGCTGGTTGCCGTAGCAACGACGGCGTATGTTTGCTTCGATTCTACAGAGGACAGCTGAGTGTTTGTTTCATCGCATATGTAACAAGGTACCGTTGTAATTTGATTCAGTGTATTTATGTTTTGCTCTTAATTTGCTCTTCACATTAAAGAGAATTGATTTATCTGAATAACATTTTGAACTTATGGAATTTAATAAAGAACCTGATTATTTAGACAGACATTTGACTGTTAATTTGCTCATATAAATTTGATATTTATACATTTCTTGTAATGCTACATTTTGAACATCATTTCATGATTACTGGTTTATTAGATATTGATATTTGGTATTTATACTATTTGGTATTTTGTGAAAGCGTCCTGAGAGCTCGAAACGTCGACTTATTAATTGAATTGTTTTGGCTGTTTTAAAGATAATATTGAATCATTATTGATTTTTCTTGAAGTTTAAATGTAATTAACCACTTTTGTAAGTAACTGAATTTTTGGCTTTAGATTTCAGAATAACAGTACAGTTATTGAATTAGAGATAATTTTGAATTATTTACAGTTTAGATGTCTTTATTGACTTAGATATTATTTTGAATATTGCTCGTTTAAGTATCTCATTTCTGATTTTAGATATATTGTGCATGTTTACGGATGACAACAACATTTGAATATTTTGATTAATGCTTTTGATAACACTTGTTTATTTTATCTAGGTTCACTTGATCATTAATTGATTATTACATTTGTTGATTTTGGTAATAATTTGAACTTAGTGTATCAGGTATGTAATGTTGATTCTTGGTTGAACTATAGATATGTGTATGTAGGTACATGAAGTTGGCTACAGGTCGACTTGTGTTTGATATTTTTGCAGGATTGTATTGAGATAATTTACGAGTTCATTAAATTATTCACTGTTTTATGAAGAGTTTTATTGAAGTAGGTTTGTTGTGACGTAACTGAAAATATACTGAGGTTTTATTAGCCATGGAGCCCTTATCTATAGATTTCTTGTAGCCGCGGAGGATTGGTAGGTTATCTTAGGCGGTTAGCTGGGGTAAATAGGCAGAGAATCTACCTGGCGCCCAGAACATCTTTATATTGGAAAATTAGCTTACAGTTGGCTTGGCCCTTGTTTGTTAACCCACTCCCGTCTCCACTGAAGCTGCCGTGCACCCTGGTGTCAACATTTACCACGTGAGCCGTAATAAGGTGGTAGGTTTGCCATTACATCTAGGCAATACCGACGTTTTTGACATTACAATTGACAAACTTCAACATATATCAGTAGCAGCCAATGATATCCTAATTTCTCTAGATGTGTCTAATTTGTTCACAAATATACCAATCCCTGAGGTTTTGGAATTAGGTAATAAGGAACTTATTACGTCCTTATAAAGATTTGTCTACTTCAAAAATTTTTCAGCTTTGATAGTAAAATATATGAGCTAACACATGCCCTGTCAATAGGCTCACCGCTTTCTCCTATTTTAGCTGACATTTTTATGAATAACTTTTAAAATATTCATATTAATAACAACAATAGGTATTTTCAGTATATCAAATTTTACTGTAGGTACGTGGAAGGTATCCTCATATTTTTGAATGGTTTCCACGATAACTTAACGCAGTTTCTTAACTATTTAAATTCACTCCATCCCACCATAAAATTTACGCTAGAGATACAACTGAATAACTTTAACTCATTTTAACGCTAGAAAATGATAGTTTATGTTACGATATTTACAGAAAACCTTCCCATACGGGTATTATCATTCAGAATGAGTCCAATCATCCGTTTCAACATAAACTTGCGGCATTAAATAGCTATTTAAATAGGCTTATAAAATTATCGTTAAATGAATCCAACTACAATCGTGAACTCTATACTATCAAACAAATAGCTACTCTGAATGGGTTTGGTATTTCACTTGTGGACAAATTGTTAAACAAAAAGTTAAATAGAATGGTTGAATGCTCGGTTTACCTACCAAAATCCCATGACCATAATAACTTACAGCTACAGAAACCTTATAGATCATTATTATTTCACAGTAGCCTTACAGGATTGCCAACGTTTTCAAACCTTACGTAAACATTTCCTTTAACGCCCAAAATACCATAGGGAACCTCATTTTGAACAACAAAGATCCAAATGATTTTATGAGTGGCAGTGGTGTTTATCAACTTACTTGTGATACATGCGGATCATTCAACATCGCTAGAACTTACAGATGTTTCTAGATAAAATTAAAAGAACATCTTAGATGTCTAAACCAAAACTCTTCTGGTTTGTCACATTTTGCAAAACATCTACTAGATAACCAACACAGTTTTGATGAGACAAATGGGATTAAGATTTTACACCGAGCTAATAAGGGATTTTACCTTTTAACAATTTAGAACAAATTTTGAGATCATATAAAAATCAACGTGCAAAGATTTTAAATGCACAACTCAATTTAGATTTTTTTCCTGTTTATTATATATTAATACTATCCAAATAAAACTATATTCTGTTTATAATAGTTTCTATAATAAATAAAAGCAGAGATGTCACCATCAATCTGAATTTAAACAAAATTTCCATTTGTTTGTTTCCTTCCTTTTTATTATATTTTTTATTCTTGCTAATACAATTTGGAATTACTTGAAGGCATACGGTCTTGTCGTACTTCACTTACAAGAAAATATTTTAATTTTAATTGTAAATTCGTTTAGTTTTTTTAACAACTTCTATCGTTTTGTTTTAATGTATTTGTGACAATAATTTACTTTGTTTGTCTTGTATGTAAGTATTCGTACTATGTTTGCTGTATGTTTGTTATATTTGAATTATACTTGTAGCTTTGGACTTGATAGTGGGGTGTAACTTATAGACCTCGAAACTAGTCGTCGATAATAAATTATTCAAAGATTGTGGGTTTGGACCTTTATTTCCCTAGTACCATAATGTATATGGACCCACACATACCAATTTTCCAGACTTTTGTTATATAATTTAGTCTAATACATATTAAACAAAGTGTCCATTAAAATGTATTAAATTATGGTGGCGCGGATGTTGAAAGGGTGGATTTTAAACAGTACGCCAAAAGTTTTTAGAATATCTCATAGATATTTATGGAACAAATATTTGAAATGTCGTTTATTAAACAAAAGACAAAACCGGTGGCTTAACATAATAACATATTATTTTATATTTAGCAATTCACAACATACCCTTTTTCTACACCAGCGTCATTCTGGTCTCTTCTTGAAAATGATATTTAATGCTTTCAGCTGGATACTTTTTCACTTCTGGTTTGTCATCCTTGGTTCTATAATCCATAAACTTGGTAACGTTACCCTTTTTGTGGTGTTGTGACATCAAATCTTTAGTTTCAAATGTTCATGTAAAGTGTGGAAAAGAAGATTAAAACCCTCTTAAACGTCAATTAATTCAATAATGTCGACATAAATACATTTCTTATGACATCATGATTGTGGTCTGCATGACGTGATACACTATTTTTATAAATGGCAACTCATAATTTGATATATCGATCTAGTAATTGTTTATTTGTAATTTAATCCGTTATATAACAAGTTTTTATAGAAAAAAAAAAACCTTTTTTATCAATTAAAGCAAAAAAATCAACTGAAAGGTATAAATGCAAAAAATAATAAGAAAAAAAATACCATTTGTTTAAACTGGCCACCATTTACTAGCTGACAATAATCAAATTCGTTAATAAAAACTACAGTAGAGTTACATACCAAGACCTTGCAGTCAAGATTCAAGATCCACGGGGAAATGTATCAACCTCAATATTTGTTACATTTACTAATTTGATTATTGTTTTAGCCCTTATATTTTACATTTTCAAGACATGCAAACTGTTTGAGAAAATTCGAAGAAGCAGGCGAACCAGAGAACAACCACAAGAGTTGGTGGATGGACCAGCCAATCGAAAATAATTCCTTTATTTTTTCATCTTAAGGGTGGGGGAATTACATACTAAGATCAAGACAAAGCGATAGGTAGCCAAGTCAGCATCTCCGCAATTCGACGTCATTTTAATTAGACTTATGTTCGAACCTTCAAGTAGGATAGTCGCTTTTGTAAATTACGAATTAAATTGTTTTTTAAAAATTGTTTTTCTTGGAAAGAACAAATAAATGTAGTCTTGTCTTGAAATCAAGTTTTTTCTCTTGCTTTCATGTTTTGTTAAAGATCGAATTAATGTCAAATCTGAGAGTTGATAGACTTGAATTGTAATTTTGATTGTATTAAAAAGTAAAGAATGGTGAGTGAAAATGAAACCCAACGTATTGAAATTTGAATTATGATCGGTTATGAAGATATGACAAGCATACAAAGAGAAAGTTTGCGAATTATTTAACAAGTCATTTAAGAGATCAGTCTAAATCAGGTCGGTCCAGCAATATCAGAAGAAAAGCAATTGGATGTTTTATAACGGTTGAAGAAAATCCTTTCTTATCAAGTCGTCAAATCGCAATGCAGCAAGGAATAAGTCAGTCTACGGTTTTAAAATCCCTAAACCAGAACAAATGGCATCTATAGAAAATTCATTTAGTACAAGAACTTAATGAAGATGATTTTGACCGAAAAGCAGAATTATGGGGCGTTGCCATAATGATCTGTAATTTATACTATTTTATATTATTTATACCACTTTAAATGTTAGATCTCCCGACATGACTCCGCTCGATTTATTTTTGTGGGGCTATCTGAAATCAAAAGTTTACGTCAACCGACCAAATAGTACTGAAGATTTAAAAATAAGAATAATACTATTAAATTGTTGCCAATTTGGACAGTTGTTTGATTTTTTCTTATTCTTTTGTTACATTTATACCTTTCAGTTATTTTCTTTTTGGTTTAAGTGAAAAAAGTGATTTTTTTTCGAGAAAAATTGTTATTTAACCGATTTGAAATTTAAACATCCTAATGTAGAAATTCCAGATCTTTCAAATTATTATTAATTAAAAAAATTGTGTATGACGCTTTGGGTTTGGGTACCAATTTCTTATAAATTAAATCATTCTACACTTTCCCGTAAAACGTAATTTATGGTTGTTACTTTTACACTTGTATGTCACACAATAAACTATACTAACAACACAAGTAGGTATTGAATGCTCTTTCATTCAGAAATCACAAATTATTCACTTAACAAATTCATAACATTCCGCCTAACAACCGGCACACGTTCATATCAATGCTCAAGATATACATTACCTGTCCTGTCCCTTCCCTTGACAAAGATATGACGCCATACAAACCACCTTAATGACGTCATGAAAAAATTTTTCTGCCCAATTTGGGCATCATTAAATTAAGGTTGACGTGTCCGAGGGTTTAGTATGTTCCATAATTTACGTGCCCACTGTATAACCTGGTCCTTGTTTCTTAGACAGAAAACTGAATTGTACAGATTATTACGGTCGGTACAAAGTATATAAACAAATACAATTTTTACATTTCGCTACCATACCCATCTGTTTTCGTAGACGTAAGTGTCTCGTTTAAGAAGCTTTCGCTTCAAATAAATACATTTTACATATCCTTCGTTGAAAAAAAGACACGTGTATTAGAACAAAAAGCCTGTTTCTTACACAAAGAACTGAGTTGTATTGGTATTTCAACATCAAAGTAGTGTCGTGTCTGTCGGAAGTGTCATATCGGTTGGAAGTGTCGTATCGGTAGGAACGAAGTCTAGAAACAAATACAGCAATTCTTGCATTTCACTAGTATACTCAGCTCCGTTAAAAGCTTCCGCGTCAATTGTAATTTTTGCTTATAAAAAATTAATTAGGCATGAATTCGGGGCGAGGATACTTTAGTTAGTGACAGAAATGATATTTTGTTATTTAGAATTTCACGATCGCTATAAATAGTATTAGGGAAACTGATGAAGTTTCTAACTGAAAGTAGTTTTATTGATGAAATCACTATTACAAAACCATTAACTACTTAACAATTTTGCCCGAATTGGTTCGGGCGAGAATAGTAGAGTGACAATCCCGAGTCTCGTTCGAGAAATAATTGTTACTACTTGGAGGTACCGATTTTGCCGTGTTAAGAAGGTCAGTCGGTCAAGTTGCTGCATCAAACATCTAAAATACGCCGACTGAATTATGGTATTTCGTTATAACGTTATAACGTTACGATAGAACGCAAAATTATTAAATGTTTTGTGATCCCGAATAGCTTTTAGCGTTATAATATCATGTGGTTTGTTGGTAAGGACCGGCTACCAATAATTCCAACAGTTTCAAAAATTATCCGCGAATCAGCGATTTCGATAGTTGGTTGTGCCAATATTCGATTGGCACAGAATTTTCCAAACCGTTGGAATAATTGGCAACTGCTCGCTACGAATAAGGTTATATCGTTCCGCACCATTTTGACCTTAACAACTTACAGAAGCCCTATGCTAATAGTCTACAGCAAAATAATCGTTACCGCAAAGATTCCTTAAGCACGTTGGGCAGTGCACTGAGCAGTTTAATAAATTATTAAAAACGTTCTTACCATAATTCAACGTATTTATGAGAATTCATTTACACCAACAATAAATCATTTTTATTCACCCACAAATTCACAACTAAATTCCACTATCGACTTTTCTTAGAGTATATCAACATGTCGTTATCAGCTGTTCTACTATTAGACTAGAGAACTTAGAATTATTTAAACCTATTTTTGCAAAAAAACACAGGTGTTTGGCTTTTCTGAATGACGGTTTATAGCATAATGTTTAAAAACTGTTGTTCACTAATTTTTATTCCCTATTTAATTATTTGGGGAATTTATAGTTGCAACGATCGCAATTTTGGAAGTTTTTCTAACTTTTCAGCGACTGAATGAAAACTTTGAGAGTCAAAAGTAAGTATGTTTTGAACGTATTTTCAATAACTACTAATTGATAGGTTCCAAATGACCATTTTTCAATCGATGATACTTATTATTTTTTAAAACAAGGTAGAACTATGAAAATTGGCAAAAATCTTCAATTTTATGAGGTAAATAATAGATCAGATTGATAAAGTCCTGACTTTTCTCGCAAATGTGATTTTCTCCAAAGACATATTATATTTTTGGTTTCATTTTCTTTTGGATTTGTTTTACTTTATATAAAGTCACATTAAAAGTCAGCATTTCTACTTTCAGCTTCGAATAAAACTTATTGAAGGGGAGTCACCACTGCCCTTAACTTTATACAACTCACCTTTTTTTCGCATAGAAATGTATATAGTAATTTTTTATTGATTTGTGTGCACATATTACTTTTAATTAGGTGATTTTAATAAAAAACTGACAATAATAAATGGTGCGTTCCCGCAATTTGTTTAGTGTATTGTTTTCAATTTGATTGAATTACTTCATTGATTTTTAAACTTCTGCACCTTTTCTAAAACTGTCCGTCGCGCTAATGCTAATTTTAAATGTTTTTTGCGTGTAAAATATAGACAGTATTGACATTCGTGTTTCGGATACCTAGCTGTTTGGACGGTTGGGAGAGTCGTGTATTGTGCTCCGAACTTTTCGGTCGCTTTGATCCCGTCTGAAGAGAGGGCGCCTTTTGTTGTTATAGTGTTACGAATCCGCCAGTTCTTAGCTCCGTTCGCAACGACCGCTAAACCGCTTTCATTTAGTTTCTTTTGTGTTTACAAAAGCGCATCATTTGTTGTTAAACCCGCATTTTTGTTTGCTCAATCAATGAACATTACGTCGCTATTTTTTGTGTAACTTGTTGTCCAGACGAAGCTCTAAAAAACTGTTCCTTCTGTTACGGGGCTAGCCTCTGCAGAAAGAAGGCTCAAGAAAACACCAGAGCTTCGACATAAAAGGTTAGTGATAACTTTTATTTGGTGGTTCGTTTATGTGACGGTACGTGTTTATTGATTGTTCCGCTAAAGGTCCTTCGCCAATTATATACTTGCATTGAACCAGCATTGAACTAAAACCGCAACATCTAATTCATACATTTATTTTGGATATTCTCTATGGAATGTGCCATCGAAGACATTCCAATAAATAATATACAACTATATAAATGTTCAAATTCATATTAGTTTTTATCAATTTGCTAATACAATTGTCAAGTCAAAAAACATATTATTCGTGTCGTGTCAAGTTCAAATCTCATGAGCGACTTTTCCTTTTTGTGATCTACGAAGTATTGTACTAAAAGATTTGATAATCAATATGTTCCCCTCAGATGGTTGAAAAATTCATTTGTCGCAAAATGGGAGCATTGTATATGTAACGTAAAATAATACGCCCTCGAAGGAACATCGCTTTTGCCAGAAAACCTATACAGATATTCTGATCATAAAATTTAAAATTTTTGCCATGGTTCGGAATTCTAGCGTGTTTTAAACAATAGCGATTGAAAAATTGGCATTTTTTACAGTGTGCTGGAAATGACTCAATCTAGATGCTAGATTAAGCTATCATTTAGTAGCTATTGAATATGTGTTTAAAACAAACTTACCTTTGACACTAAACATTTTATTCAGTTGCTGAAAAATTACAAAAACTGAAAAAATTGCGATGTTAACACTTTGTATAATTAAGGAATAAATATACCTTTTATTATGCTGTTTATGCTGTATACCTTCTTTAAGAAAAACCCATAAAAACCTGTGCTTTTTGCAATTGAAAAGACCAACTTCGCTAGATTATATGTCTACTGAACTCAACTGTAGGTCCTCCTTTAAACCTCAGTCTCTCTCGGAAGGTCCCGTAGTGATCCTATCTTTTTCTCGAACACGATGGAATTTTCAGTAATAATTTTTATCAACATTCGTGAGTTTAGGCACCAGTTTTTACCGATGTTTGTTTATTTCGGATAGATGATTTTTGTTAATGAATACTTTCGAGAAAGATCCCTTTTTTTAGTAATGTAAAATAAGTTAATATGTCACTTGTATATCATATATTATCTCATTCCACCTTCTGAAAGAAGTGCACAAAAAAAGTTCTATTTTCCGAATGACAGTAGAGACTTTTCAGTACATCCTTTGAATATGCTCACCATTGCTCACTTGTTGAGAGTTCAGGATGTGGTGGAATGTGCAGCAGAGTTAAGTATTTTTGGATTAAAATAATTATTGGTAAGTTTCAACATACCACTAGTTTGTAACTCCCAAAACCAGAAAAGTTTGGAAATGGAATAAAATATAAAAACGGCCACCAGAATGAACATGAAATAGTGGTTCCAGCGGTGGTTATAGCTTACCTCTCATCTAATACATAAGAAATAAGGTGAATTATGGTATAGAAATGTTATGATACTGTTGTCCGCATGCAGAATTTTGTTATAATTGTTTTAAATATTTGATGCTAAATCAAATAAATAGATTTGACAGTGACAATTTATTTCGCTTTTTGATCACTTGAGATCAGAGTTCCACTATTCTCTTGAGGTAGCAATAGCTGTTAGCAAGAAGAATCCACATCTGCAGACGAAACTCCCATTTCAGTAGTATTATTCATCATGCACATTGCTTCCTCAAACTTACTCTTTTATGAATTTTCTTCTTTCATCAAGCTATTAGTACCGTCCCATTCTACTCTACGACTACCACCAATGTTTAATAAATGATTGGTTAACTTTGATCTAGGATTTTAGATCAACGTCGAACGGTTTTGTATTAGTTACAGCGAAAGCCCAATGAGCAATCACAATCTCAACAAATATATTCTGTCGAGTAGCCACATAAGTAACAAGACTAACATTTATTAGATTATTGTCTGATCATTTTAAGTCAGTTACTTTTAAGTTGAATTATTTTAAAGAAAAAATGCACTAACAATATTTCAAATTGAAGTTAACTTTATTTAGAGAATAAAAACATAATTAAACATTTGAAACGTTAACTAATTTTAAACTTTAAATAACAATAAATTAACATGTAAAACTGAAATATTTTGAACTTTTTATGAAATAATTTGACCACTAATTAATAACATATTTTTACACCTCAAGGAGTTTTCTATTCTTAAGTTCGTTTGCCAAACGTCATTTTTCTCAGAGCAGAGAGTGGAAGTTGCAAAGATCCACGACCAGGCACTAAATTATTTCTGGCAGCTTGGTGAAGTTGGGCCTGAAACAAAAATACTACAATTATGTCTGTCAATTTAAAACTCAATACATCATTTCTCATAAATCGACTAGGCGTAAATGATAAAAGTGTTAGAGGAAATACAAATTGAATATAGCTGTTATCTTCCATTCTATAGTTTTTTCTATCACCAATGCCCTAGAGTGTGCTGAAGGTAGCGTTTCTAACTACCAGGCCAATTTTGACCAATTTTCTGATAGAGAATTTGATATAAAGGTTCTGTTTTCACCTCCATCCATATACATATTAAATTAAACTGGCTTCTCTTAATTTTGGTCGGCCTTTATCCGGCTGCTTTAAAATAAGTTTATAGAAAACAAATATTGGCAAAAATTAAGTTGAAATTGAACCATCATTGTTAACAGTTAACACTTCAAAGTTGTATTTCTCAACCAAATTTATTTCAAAAATTAACGCATGAAATCAAATGGCAAAAATCTTTTATAATGTGAAAAAAATTTAGTTTAAATAAATTTATTTTTAACGCTGTTCAAACTGTTAAATTTTGATTTTTTTTATTTAGATTGAAAAATTATTATGGGCGACCTAATGAACCCATTTTAACTATTGTACTATTTCTAAATCTCCCGAAAATATTTTGGATCAATTATGAAGGGTAGGTTAGATTCTAAATGTCATATTTTTCTAAACACCTATTTTTCAACATGGTTATTGAATTTTAATATATCTAACCCTCGCAATGGCTACTTTAATTACCTAACTTTTGTTTCCCTATAATTTTTCTCAAAATGTATATTATGTATATAAATTTAAAAAATTGAAAAAAAATTTTTTTTTCCATTTTTTCAATTTTTGTTTATTTCCAATTGAAGCACAACTTTTTGAGAGTTCGCATCTCGAAATTTTTGTTCCTTATACTATCCCGGAGATATTCCAACAAAATTGCCAAAGTCTATGTAAAAATCCAAACCTAGGACAGTTCCCGACTGGATTAAAGATTTGTACTATGTTTTTAAGATTTTAATGCGACCTAAGAAACTCTCAAATGTTACAATAAAATTATTTCTAATAAAAACAGTAACAAGTTCTTCCAGTTTGAAGAATCCTTTAGTAAATTCTCATTAGAGGGTATCCATTAATTGTGTGGCCTTCCATAGGGGCGCACTATGGGTCAAATGGCGTTTTTTTTAACAATAGTGGAATATCTTGACGAAAAATAGAGATATCGAAATAATTGTTTTTTTAATTGAACTTTAGGTTATATAGATTAAGAGAAAATTATTTAGAATGTCATCAGTCACTATTACAGGGGTGGTACTGGAGAGTGAAATTGCGCACATTTCAAAATTCGACCTTTTTTCCCTTTGTTTACGGTACCTATATCTTAAAGACAAATACAGATATACTATATTATGCTTCTTGAAATTGTAGGGTTATTAATATTTATTGAAAAGCTGTCCTCCCAGAACCATAGGTGAAAATAATGGGTGAGCGGGTGAAAACGTGAAAAATCGCCTAAAAATACTGTTTAGTTATCATTGGGCGCTGAATAAGGTTCTACAAACCGTTTCGTGATCATTTCCCACTGTGAAGATCGTTTATTATTATCGTTTTTCGCTATAGGAATAAAAACGGAGGTATGGGAGTAAATAACCCCAAAAAAAATCGTGGATGAATCCCGAAAGTTTATTGTTTTCAAGGTATATGCTAAATGATTGGACGCAATGCATTACACTCAAACTTTTTATCTTTCACCTTTTTTATGATCCGATATTCTTTGGGTACCTAATAACAAAAAGTATATGACTATGGTTTCGTGAAAGAAAATTATTGTATTGAATTTTGTGAGAGATCCAAATGAATCCGACAACCATTTTTGATGTCTGTAGGGGAAAATAATAACGATAAAGGATCTCCACAGTGAAATGATATCGAAATTGTTTTTAGAACCTTGTTGAGCATCCAATGAATCACTAACAGTATTTTCTGTCATTTTTACACGTTTTCCCCGAGATATACCATAAACAAAAGAAAAAAGATCGATTTTTTAAATGTGCACCATTTCACCTATTATTTCCACCCTTATAATAGTGACTGATAACATTCTAAACATTTTTTTCTTAATCTATATAACCTAATAATGTTCAATTTTAAAAAAACAAATGGATTCAACATTTTCGTCAAGATATTATTGTAAAACGGAAATGTAACAATAGGCTGTAATTTTCTCGCTTCTGTCCAAATGAAGAACGAAAGCTTATATCGAGAATAGTCCACAAAAAATTGCCCGAGGGTTTGCGAATAGGCAAATAAGATTAAGAACGAGAAATATGGCGGAAACTTGAACGACTTATGTCCTTAATCTTATTTCGCCATTTGCAAACCTTATACCAATGTTTTTCTCGTCTACTGTCGATATCATGGTGGGCATATCGTTACGTTTCCTTACAGGATCACGTCCATATCTCAAGCCTTTGATCACATGCAACACTTATGCCTATCGTTTTTTTATGCTTGGTTGCATCATAGAACTCTTTTGTCTACATAGAAAAAAAAATCGGTCCAAAACATTATCGTGTATGCCTGGTATTTCCCAATTTGAAACAAATGCCGCCTAGGTGTCAGGTTTAATTCCCGAGTTTCCTGAACATATCAAATATATTTAATTATTTTAAACTTATAGGGAAAATTTCACGTGAAGGTGGTATTTTATCACACCTTACGAAGTTTCACCATACAAACTGCTCTCTAACTGAGGTGATTATTTCAAAAAATCCTTTAATATACTTTCTAGCCTTCAACACATTTCCAACCAATTAAGTTCATCCACATCGATTGTATGAACGAAAAATACCA
Source organism: Octodonta nipae (assembly GCA_034190945.1). Classification (NCBI taxonomy): domain Eukaryota; kingdom Metazoa; phylum Arthropoda; class Insecta; order Coleoptera; family Chrysomelidae; genus Octodonta; species Octodonta nipae. The sequence continues at coordinate 72,882,044 of CM067222.1, forward strand.
CAACAAGCAATTTTACAAATAAAACGAACTCCACAATGTTACCTCCAACATTATCATTTGTTTCGTTTGTTTCGTTTGTTAGAATCAAAATTGTATCACGACTGCGGAGGGTTGGGTGCAAGCCGTAACCAGAAAAATTTTTCGGGGTGGGTTGGATATATAAAAATGTACACTTTTAAAAATTATTCTTGTGAAAAAGATGATTAATTGGTTAAAATTCTACCTATGACAGTTTTTGGTCCTCACTCGTATTTCTTCTCGATGGGAGAAAAGGGTTGCAACATCGGGGATTTCCCCCCATGTGGAGTAATATAATATTACGGGGAAAAGTTGGGAAAGTACGGGAAAATTTTTGGGGATCTGACAATTCTGCAACTGAATGAAATTTAATGATTCACCTAAGTTTTAAACATTAAGTGAAAAATCTAAATTAACATTTTAGAAACTCCAAAGTTGATATTCGTGAAAGTGGGTACCATAGTCCCATACTCATTCTACCCCCCCCCCTCCTACACCCACAAACTGGCAGCGTACAAATCCATGTTTCACAGGAAAATATAAAATTAATAGCTCATAACAATGGCTATGACCAAAAGTTGATTAAAAATTAATATACTGAAAAGAAGAACAATTAGTTCAACGATTAATTTATTTAATTTATCCTACTTCGAAAAACGTCTGCGTCACATATTTTAGAAATGTGAGAGAGAGAATACACAATACAAACTTAGTAATCTTATTTAAATTTAAAGACAGAACAGTTAACAGATATCTAAATTCTGGAGTTTATAAGCTTTCATGTTCGAAAATTAATAATTACTATGTCGGTATGACACTACCTACACTACGATGAACATTTTCAATCATTTAGACCCAACAAAACAAATTCAGCATTCGCAAATCACTATAAACTGGCCGTTCTTTCCCAAAATTAACTGATGAATAAATTAATCATGTACACAATTGTTACCGTATATCAGTCTTTTAGAATCAGTGGAAATTTTCAAGAATATTAGCTGACCTTCTTCCTCGAATTTGAGTTTAAATGACCCGCTAGGTTTGCAAAAAAATGTCCGTTATCTTCAAATAGTAGGCTTTTTCCAAAATGTTATTAAAATTTAAAATTTAAATTTTAATTTAAAATTAAAAAGTTATTAAAATATCCATTATTATACTTAATACCTAAAATTTGCTAGCGTATATATTGTAAAATTTCAATAATATGTAGGTAAGTCATTCATCAGTTTATTCCTGTTTGATAATGGCTCCACCATTTTGCCGAATCTGGTCACATCAAAGTGAAAATTTGAGCGATATAAAACTAAGTTAATTGTTTTATTCATTATAGCATATTTAAACATCAAATGTTTTACAATCCTCTATTTGGATCGTTTTAGCTGAGATTTTGGGGTAACATTATATTGTATTGTCAACCTTTTATTTCGAAAAGATTGTTGAGGAGGTCTTGAATTATTTTGTCTGTTCATTGGGTTTTCTCTCCTCCAAATTTTTTCCTGCAACAGATAAGTATTTAAAAATTGTATATGTAGAACAAAGTGTAGTAAGGCAATTTCGTAAAATTGCCCGGATTACTGCCTGTCTGTACAGAGATTCTTCCTCACAGTTACTCTCAGAGAAAGAGATATTCATTTTGGAGTAGATGTTCTTTGATAATGTCAAATTTTTTTAAAATACCTCGAAAGACTCAATAGAACGATTGACAACGACTCCAGAGTCGGAGTTGAAACGTCTCCAAGCAGATAAATATAACACATTAGACAATACACTATTTATATACAGGAATACTGGTTGATCATTTTGTAGACATCTCTTTCTCTCAGAGTAACTGTGAGGAAGAATCTCTGTACAGACAGCCAGTCATCCAGGCAATTTTACGAAATTGCCTTACTACACTTTGTTCTACATATACAATTTTTAAATACTTATCTGTTGCAGGAAAAAATTTGGAAGAGAGAAAACCCAATGAACAGGCAAAATAACCTTTTATTTCTCACTGTGTGGGAAAAATCAATGAAAATCCATTATTGGAAAATGAAGGTAATCGGGGGGAAATGGGATTTGGGAATCGGGCAACCCTGGCCAGAGAAAAATCAGTGCCGTTGTCGAAAGGGAGAACAATTTTTGCCTTATAAATATGTAGGAGATAGGCTGTGTATATCTTGACAGAAATATAATGGACGTGAAAATTGTGTGAAGAAACTCGGCAACCAAAGAAATTCATAAAGATTTACATTTTTATTATACGGTTTATGTTACTGTTATCCGCTCTCAAAAGTTTTATATGGTGTTTAACATACATAGGTAGCCCATACTCGATTCCAGTAGAGGACATCGGCTACTTCAGATTCAAAATTATTTTAAATACCTATTTTGGATTAGTTTATTACAGGCAAAATAATCAAAGACCTTCTCAACAATCTTACTGAAATTGCTTATCTATTTTAATTGAGATCTACAACAACGTGGTATCCACAATTGAAAATTGGTAAAGCTACTAAATTGTGGACTACAATATTGCATTATTGGATCGATCAGATAAAGTCAATAAACAGAAAAGACCTCACATGGCAAAAGAAAAAGTCCATTGTTTCACAAATCAGGTCGAAGACAATGATGAAATTGCATGTTTTACAATTCGATTTGCTTCCACACAGCCCACATTAACACCAGGTCTAGCCCTGTTAGTAGACCTCAAAAACATGTTCCATTCAAAGAGATTTGGCTCCATGGATGAGGTTATAGCCACAAGTGAAGCAAAATAAGGCTCATTAGTCGAAAGGGTCTCAAAAGTTTGACATATGGACATTGTTGGCTCAAATAAAAATAAATATCAAAAATTAGGAGATTGTTAACAAAATAAAAAATGTCAAAATTTTTTTAAGTATTTTTTTGTATTTTTTTGGCATTATAACCACATTAACTGTGAATCTCGAGTACTCTTGAATGCTGAAAATTTACACAAAATAGTTTGTCAAGTAAACAGATTGACTACAAATAATGGACGACGGTTTTATTCTCGATTAATACCCAGAACGGATTAGATCAAATTAAGAGATTTTTTATAAAATGCGGAATAGATCTGTTTTTTGCAGGAATAGGTTTTAAACAATATCCATAATAATAATATCTATATGTGCCATGCCAAAAAGTTGTGGAAAATTATTTCTACATAATTAATGATTTAAAAATTGACTTGTTTTCAGTTTTTCTTCGATAACTTTTAAATTAAAATTTGGTACAGAAATTGTATTTTAATTTTGTCCTAATTCCTAAAATCATTTTCTTTATAAAGTAGTTAACACTCCCGAGAAGGGTCTGTATCAGTGCATTACCCAGCAGTAATTAGTTATTTGTTTTAAAAAAATTCTGAAAATTACTGCAACTGCCAAATCTGAAATAATTAATAAGAATATTTGAATTTTTGGGCACATAAGTTAGGATACGTTTGTTCTGTACAATTGTTCCGTATATACACTATACGGATAACCTTATAATATCACTCCGGATTTCTGCCTCTTTCACATCACAGCAATTTTCTCCAAAACTACTGGACGGAAAATGTTCAAATTTGGTACCAGTGTGTAGTGTGGTGATCCGATCAGAATTACATATCGTTTATTTTAAGGGTATCTCTGGGGAAAAAACTAAAAAAATCGACCCCCCCCCCCTTATCTCCGAAACTGTAATAAGTAAAATTTTGAAAAAAATTAGAGATATGGGGCCTCACCTGAATTTTACCAGAAAAATAAGGATAAATCTCTACCATTAATTTTGGGGGGCAAATTACACAATTAAATGGAAAATACAAAAATTAAAATTGTTTCTAACGCATCATGTAATATATCAAATAAAAGGGCTCAATTTTGGTAAAAAAATAGAGGTATAACGCCTCACCTGAAATAAGGAGAAACCCTTAATATTGATTTTGGGGGGCAAATTATAGAATTAAATGGAAAATAAAAAATTATAGTTGTTTCTAACGGTCAAGTAATATATCAAATCAAAATTATGACGAATACAAATTTTATTTTCCGTTTAATTCTGTAATTTGGCCCCCAAAATTAATATTAGGGATTCCTTCGTATTTTTCCTGTAAATAAATAATTTTATTTCTTATAGTTTTGGGAATAAAGGGGGAATCGGTCATTTTTTTCATATTTTTGTTAATATATTTTAAAATATTTATTTTGAAAGTAATTAGGGATACTGGGACTCACTTGAAATTTCTAAGAAAAAATATTATTATTATTATTTTGGGGACAAATTATAGAATTAAATGGAAAATAAAAATTAAATTTTCAAACGTATCACGTAATTATGTGAATTACAAATATATCATATTTTTATATCATTTGTTTAAAATATATTAACAAAAATATTAAACATAGACTTAATTCCCACTTTAGAATCTACACTATCTAAAAGTTTGAAAAATATATTTTATTTGTATTTTTAACAAATTTCTCTAAAAGATTTAATAATCTATTATTTAAAACTGCAGAGCTTAAAATTCAGACAGTAGATTAGGCTTACCTGAAAGTTTATTTGTAAAATGTTAATTTTGGGGGCCAAATAAGAAAATTAAATACATATTTTTATAAAAATCAAGAGAGTCATGTAGCAGATAAAATACAAAGTCTATGTGTGGAAAATACTGGAATATTAGAATCTTAAAGGAGGTACGGAACTCTTAGTATGCGAGTCTAACTCGCACTTGACCAAATTATTATATCATATTTTGCACTGTTTTAAAGCGTTTTTTTATGTCACAATTATGATTCTAATAAGCAACTTACATTTTCTAGGTCCATTTTAAAGATTTTTTAATTCTACAAAATGGATTCTCGAAAGAGGAAACTAAAGGTCTGGGAAAGAACTTTCTTTTCCATTTTAAAAAATTAGAATATAACTTATCACCTATATTACATATTACAAATTTCTAACATTTGCGTCTGTTATTTTGATATGGCAGAACTTTTTTTTTTTCACCGACAAATATTTTTGTTGCTCTCGTACCTAATGCCGATACAAACCGACTCAGCAGAAGAATAACTACTATAAAGGGCAACTTTTCTATTTTCTGAATGCTGAAAAGACATTCTGCTGACGTAAAAAAAGAGCTCGCTATAGTTTCATTGTTATTTTGCAAAATTCATCGCACGGGCAATATCCTTTTTTAAATATAAATTGGGGATGGGAAGATCTACATTTTCACTTAATAAAAATCACAATAACAATTAAACTTAACTATTTAAAAATCATTCATCTTTCGTTTCGTTATAATAACTCATTTTATACGTTTGTCATTTGTTTATATATTTATTAGGTACGTGTTATTAAAACACGCATTGAAAAAAATGTTTGAACTTTATTCAAGCTATTTTATACTTAGTGGACGTCGATTCTGGTTTTGTTCAATTTTTTGACACCAAGAGATAGTTTAGTTTGTAATTGACCTGCACTGAGAGTCAAATCTCTAAAACCAGGATAATTTTATAGCAATTCCTTACTTCAAATAAATTACTCACCGGAGTATTTGTCGCTAACATTTTCTTTATGCTACTTGGATATCTTCCAGGTGGTGCTCTAACAGGGTAACCAGGTCTTGATTTCAACGAGCTACCTGGTGTGTAGCGAATAGATGAGATCTCAGAACCGTTGTCGACAAGTATAGCAGAACTACCAGGGACGTTTGGAGTACTGGTTGGGAAAGATCGGTTTTGGTGGGCAGACTGAAATTGAATAAAGCAAGTATTGTGTCATGAGTCGATCAACTGAATTCGTCCATTATGTACATTATAAGAATTCGGAAACTGAATAATACCATCTTAGTATTCTTATCTTATACTTAGTATTCGAATCGATTATATAGCCCTACAAAAAAGTCTGTCTACTTTGGATAATTTCTCGAGTTTTCGATTCAACATACATCACAATTATGGAACTTCGAAAAGATTGTTGAGGAGGTCTTGAATTATTTTGCCTGTTCATTGCGGTTTTCTCTCCTCATTTTTTTTCCTGCAACAGATAAATATTTAAAATCGTATTTTGAGAACAAAGAGTAGTAAGACAATTTCGTAAAATTGCCAGGATTACTGGCTGTCCGTACAGAAATTCTTCCTCACAGTTATTCTGAGAGAAAGATATGTCTTAAAATGATCAACCAGTATTCCTGCATATAAATAGTGTATTGTCTATTGTGTTATATTTATCTGCTTGGAGACGTTTCAACTCCGACTCTGGAGTCGTTGTTAATCGTTCTATTGAGTCTTTCGAGGTATTTTAAAAAAATTCAACATTATCAAAGAACATCTACTCCAAAATGAATATCCCCAAGGCTTTATAAATAAAACTATAAATCAACTAGAAAGAAAATCGCATAACAAACCAACACTAATAACCAAAAGACAACGAATACCAACCAAACACAAACCGAAAACAAAATTATGCGTATAATTCCATACGTCCAAGGTGTATCCGAAAAAATTAAGCTATTAGGAAATAAATACAATATTAAAACTGTTTTCAAAACAAATAATACATTGCGCTCTATCCTCACACATACCAGACCATTTAACGCAACTCAAAATTCCAAAAATTGATCGGCAAATGACATATTGTCACTGTCAAAATTTCTTGACAAACAACAAAATCCACATGTACGAAAAAAAATTTAAAATACCTCGAAAGACTCAACAAAACGTTTGACAACGACTCCAGAGTCGGAGTTGAAACGTTTCCAAATAGATAAGTATAACTCAAGATACAATACACTATTTATATAAAGGAATACTGGTTCATCATTTTAAGACATCTCTTTCTCTCAGAATAACTGTGAGGAAGAATTTCTGTACGGACAGCCAGTAATCCGGGCAATTTTACGAAACGGCCTTACTACACTTTGTTTTCCAAATACGATTTTAAATACTTATCTGTTGCAGGAAAAAAATTTTAGGAGAGAAAATCCCAATGAACAGGGAAACCAATTATGGAACGTTATCCATATTTAATCTGTCAAAAGTTTGTTTTGGTATAATATATTTCTTTAATTTTCCCAGTAACTGTAAATAAACCGTATATATTTAAACAAACTAAAGGTCGCCTAATTAGTTTGAACGTTATTGACGTTCTTTTTGATAATATATTGTTACGAAATTTACCCAAAGCCGACCCTGTTTCATTTCAGTACGACAACAAACGCTTTAAGATAAAAAAAAGATTCTCGAAAAGACTCGGCAGCGGAAGAAGTGATGATGATTTTTACTGGAGAATTCGACGCTGGTGATATATAGGAAGCACGCCACGATCGCAGTTCAGTTATACCGCGACGACTAGCGTATATGGGATTGTTTTGTATTCAGATATCAGCTGTTTTAATGTAAATAAAGTTCTAGAAAAGTGAAAGTGAATATTAGTTTTATAATTCTAAAATTGAACCCAGGGACTTTATAACATTTGGTGATTAGAAGTAAAGGATTAAGTACAGTGAAAATCGTAATTTGATTTATGGAAACTCGTAGTATGGAAAAGATAGACGAAAAAAATTGCACAGATTCTAGAAAAACGTGACAAGAAGGAGAAACAACATCAAGAAGAAATTCAACAAAGGTTAATGAAATCTTTTGATGATAAACTTAAAGTTGAGTTAGGAAATGTTGTCACTAATATCGATGAAAAACGTAAAATAGAATTAGAAAATTTTGTCACTGCCATGGAAGAAAAACAACAAAATTTAAGGGAAGGATTATTCTCGAAATTTGTAGAAAAACAAGATCAAACTGAATTAAAACGACAAAATGAATTTAAATTATTAGAAGAAAAACGACAAAATGAATTTAAAATAACCGAAGAAAAAAGACAAATGCAATTTGAACAACTAATGCAAATAGTGAGACAAGTTAATGAAACCGTTAATGAAAGAATGCAAATAGTTGAGTCTGATATAAAAGAGATAAATGATGACATTAAGACCATAAAAAATACCGTGGACACTCTTGAAACAAAAGTAGATGACCTCGATTCCATTAAAAGCCAGGTAAAAGTTGAAATCAGTTCAATTCAAAACACAGTTCAAGACCAAATCAGTGCCATCCAAGACAAGGTAGAAACAGAAATTAAAAAAATGCAACAGGACTTACAGCGAGGAAAATACCAGAACACAGTGAGTACCAGAGGTTCCATTAGTAAACCACCCACATTTGATGGCAGTTCATCTTAGCCCATGTATAAACGGCAATTTGAGGCTGTGGCTACAGCTAATGGATGGGATAATCAAGAAAAATCTACTTCTCTGGTAATTTCGTTAAGAGGTCCGGCCCTAGAACTCCTCCAAAGCATTCCAGTCGATGAACAAGGTAATTTCGACAAGATCATCGCCATCCTAGACAAACGTTACGACAATCAATCCTTGAGCCAGGTATACCAAGTCCAACTGAGTGGAAAAACGCAAAAATCCGGTGAAAGCCTCCAAGAATTCGAAGCAGAAATTAGACGGTTAATTCACTTGTCCTACCCAGACCTGCCAGAGGAAACAAAAGGCCAGTTGGCCACACAGAGTTTCATTAACGGCATCAGAGATGTGGAAGTACAAAGAAATTTAAGACTGAGTGGCGTCAAGAAAAGTAATGAAGCTCTACTTCGGGCTTTGGAAGTAGAGACCGTCATGAACATGTCCAAGCCGAGGGTCCGAGCAGTTTCCTTCAACCAGGAAGAGTCAGAGTCACCATTTCAAGCGCTGCTGGCTGGTCTGAACAAAATATTAGACCGGTCACAAAGAACTGGCACCAGAGGGGCATGTTACCGCTGCGGACGGACAGGACACTTCCAACGTGACTGCCGAGTAAGGCCACCTGAACGATCACCCACGAGGGGTAACCAACAAAACAGCCACATGTCCAGGGACCGTCAGTCCGGCAGCATAGGGGGGGGGGGGCGAATGCTGACTGTCCCTCCACCAGCCCCCAAAACGTTATCCATCAGGGGACTTTGCGAGATAGCGGCAGCCTAGTCATCAGAGGCACCATCAATGGGCGAGCAGTTACCATCACCATCGACACCGGCGCCGCTTTGTCCATTGCCAAGTTTAGGGTTTTGAGAGCATCAGAAATTCGGCCAGTTACCAATAACATCCAGCTCAGAACAGTCACCGGCGAGTCCATGTCAATACAGGGTGAAGCAGATGTCGTGCTACAGATAGGGGACAACATGATCCGGCATAGCGTCCTGGTAGTGAATATTGAGGACGACTTTATACTGGGAATGGACCTAACTAGCCATCATGGATTTATGTTCGACCCGAGATATGATGTTCTTCGGTTCCTAAATGAGGAATTTGTATTGACACGGCCCGTTAACACATCAGCTACCCCCATAAAAATTGTGGCAAAGTCTTCAGCTAGAATTCCCGGTCGAACGGAACAGATTATTCATGGGCAGCTAGACAGCAATCCTGGGAGCTGCGTTGGAATGGTGGAGCCCGTACACTCAGCTCATGACTACTTGGTTGGACGGGCTATAGTTAAAACCGGACGAGATATAGCAATCAGACTCCTGAATTTGTCCAACAACGACATCAGAATTACCAATGGTCACGAGATAGCTTGTTTCGAGCCAGTAGAGACCATCATCAATTGCGAAGAAGAGTACCAGACGTCGGTGAAGGAGACAGGGCCCGATAAAGAGTACTTACAACAGTTTGCTGACCATTTGACACACTTGACACCAGAGAACCAGAAGAAAGCCAGGCAATTTATCACAAAACACTGGCAAATTTTTAACAGTAAAAATGGAACCACCGGTCGCACCAACATCATCCAGCATCGAATAGATACCGGAAAGGCTCAACCCATCAGAATACCACCTAGACGACTACCATTGGGGCAACAACAGGCAGTCGAGGAAAACATCGAGTCCATGTTACAAAATGGAGTTATTGAGCCATCCATCAGTCCATGGTCTGCTCCCGTCGTGCTAGTTAAAAATAAAGATGGAACCACCCGATTTTGCGTGGATTACAGAAAGCTGAATGATGTCACGAAGAAAGACAGCTATCCACTACCCCGAATCGATGACACTTTGACCACACTAGCAGGCTCCCGTTGGTTCTCCACACTAGACCTAAAAAGTGGATATTGGCAGGTTGGTCTGCACGCAAACGACAGAGAGAAGACAGCGTTCTCCACCAGTAAAGGGCTGTTTCAGTTCACGGTCATGCCCTTTGGGTTATGTAATGCACCCGCTACATTTGAGAGGCTAATGGAGTATGTACTGAGCGGGTTAACATGGAGGACGTGCTTAGTGTACCTCGACGACATTCTAGTCATGGGCCAGACATTCGACGACCATCTGAAGAACCTGGGCGAAGTATTCTCCAGAATTAATAACGCCAACCTGAGACTCAATCCGAAGAAGTGTTTCTTGTTTCAAAAAGAAGTAGAGTTTTTGGGCCACGTAGTGTCCGAGTCAGGAATCCGCACCAACGAAGACAAGATAGAAGCCATCCGGAATTGGCCAGTTCCAAGAGACAAACATGAACTCCGAAGCTTCTTGGGCCTCTGTTCTCTGTTCTCTGTTCATACTACCGGCGTTTTGTTGAGGGATTTGCCACCATCACCGCCCCTCTACATCGGCAGACCACTGATAAAGAGGCCTTCCATTAGAATCAGGTTGCGAAACATCATTCAGGCGACTGAAGGCAGCACTATGTTCCAGCCCAATCCTAACCTTTCCTACACAGTCCGGCAAGTTCATCTTAGACACCGACGCCAGCAACACAGGTTTGGGGGCCGTCCTATCCCAGGTGCAAGATGTTGAAGAGAGGGTGATCGAGTACTACAGCCGTGGATTCTCGAAGCCAGAAAGAAATTATTGGGTCACCAGAAAAGAACTTCTTGCAATAATAAGGGCTGTGGACCATTTCCACAAATACCTGTATGGTCGCCATTTCTTAATCCAAACAGATCATGCCGCACTCAAATGGCTGCCGGACATGAAGACACCGAAAGGACAACTGGCCAGATGGATGGAGAAATTACAGCAATATGACTTCAAGGTGGAACACCGTGCCGGCCGGTTGCACAATAATGCCCATGCCCTATCCAGAAGACCCTGTAGAGCGGAATGCAAGCATTGTCTGAAGACGGAACAGCGAGAGGGTATCTCCATCAGGCAGATCCGAGTGCAGGTCAATGAAGACTCGACAACGGAACAGTGCATCCCTGACCAAATTGCTGATCCAGACATCGAACCAATCTTGTCACTCAAAATGAGAGGGGCACCCAGGCCACGATGGGACGAGGTAGCTAGATACTCCGGCGTGCTGAAATCGTTATGGGCTCAGTGGGACTCTCTAAGAGTAGACAATGGAATGCTCAAGCGAGTTTGGGAAAGCGCTGATGGACGAGAAACCAAGTCCCAACTGGTAGTTCCGAAAAAAAAAGGTACCAGCCATCCTGACCGAAGTACATGATGGGATTACCGGAGGTCACCTGGGCATGAATAAAACCCTAGACAAAGTTCGCCAGCGGTACTACTGGGTGAACTACTTCGAAGACGTTAGGGCTTGGTGCCGCAAATGTGCCACCTGTGCAGCCAGTAAGGGCCCGAAGACCCGGACCAAGGGAAGAATGCAGCAGTACAATGTGGGCGTCCCATTTGAGAGAATTGCCATCGATGTCGCCGGTCCGTTTCCCGAGTCTGAGAGGGGGAACAAATACATTCTGGTCGCAATGGATTACTTCAGCAAATGGCCTGAGGTATATGCGATACTTAACCAAGAGGCCACCACGGTAGCGACGGTGCTAGTAGAACAACTATTTAGCAGGTTTGGCGTCCCGCTGGAACTACATTCAGACCAGGGGCGTAACTTCAAATCGAATGTATTCCAGAAGGTCTGCACGATGTTGGGGATCAGGAAAACGAGAACAACACCATTACACCCACAGTCAGACGGAATGGTGGAAAGATTCAACAGGACCTTGGAACAACACCTATCCAAGGTCGTCAGCAATAACCAGCGTGATTGGGATGAGCATATTCCCCTATTCCTGTTGGCATATCGCTCTGCTGTACATAATAGTACAGAATTCGGAAAGGAGCTGCGATTACCATGCGACTTGGCATTTGGCTCCCCCGAAGAACCGCCCAAGACATCGACGATTATGCCGACCAGCTCCGACATAACATGCTGGCAATACACGAATTAGCCCGAACGCAGATGTTGGCCACCAGTGACCGGATGAAGACGCGATACGACCTCAAAGCCAATTCAGTCGGGTTTCAGGAGAGAGACAAAGTCCCCAACGGAGCAAGGGTAAATCCCCAAAGCTTACACCCGCCTGGGATGGTCCATACGAGGTGGTCAAGAGGCTTAATGACGTCGTCTACCGGATCCGTCGAAACCCCAAGGCTAAATTGAAGGTGGTTCATTTAGATCGACTCGCTCCCTACCATGGAGGGGATGTTTCTGATCGGGACGATCAGAATTAAAGGGGGGGCAGTGTTACGAAATTTACCCAAAGCCGACCCTGTTTCATTTCAGTACGACAAGAAACGCTTTAAGATAATAAAAAACGATTCTCGAAAAGACTCGGCAGCGGAAGGAGTGATGATGATTTTACTGGAGAATTCGACGCTGGTGATATATAGGAAGCACGCCACGATCGCAGTTCAGTTATTCCGCGACGACTAGCGTATATTGTTATTGTATTCAGAGATCAGCGGTTTTAATGTAAATAAAGTTCTAGAAAAGTGAATATTAGTTTTATAATTCTAAAATTGAACCCACGGACTTTATAACAATATGAAACAGTGATGTCCTGTAGCCACACAGTTAGCTCAACTATTATTGAAAAAAGAGTTCCAGATATATTTTAGACTTTATTGAAAAACGTCCAAAAATAATACCCTAACTACATTTTTCAGTACTATAATTACAATTTTGAAAATATGACTTTTGAAATGATTCAAACATTAATCAAAATAACGAAATTTATTCCCGCATAAATATTTCTTCATATTGTTCCATCCGTAAAAGCCTACGACTAGACATATAGGTTTTTTTTTTTTTTTTTTTTTTTTTTTTTTTTTTTTTTTTTATCCGAAGAGGGGGGAAATACATTGCGTACTTAACTAGCACGTGCTAGCCGTCGTGCGGGACTCCCGATGCAATGACTTCAAAGCAAGAGTAGATCGTTGCATTGAGACCAGTATACCGTATACCCGCTAAAACCCTAACCTCTTTCTCCTACAACCATGGTCCCCTGCGGCACTCTTTGTCAATACTACTTCGCAAGGGTGGTTCATTGCAGATGTTAACTGCTCTTACATTGAAAGCCTCTAAAGCCTACTCCTCGAAGGTATTGCGGAGCTCTTTAAGGATAGTCTCCGCGTAATCTGATACCAAGTTCCAGGCTTGGGGGCCCTTCAGCATGGCTTCTACTATTTGTTCTGGAACGATATTAGTCTCCAGAATCCTCTCCACTTCAGCACGTTGATCCTGAAACCGGGGGCAGGAGAAGAACACGTGTTCTGCGTCCTCTATAACGTCCGTACAGTGTGGGCAGTTTGGGGAGTTTGCCCTCCTGAACCTGTGCAGGTATGCTCGAAAGCATCCATGTCCAGTCAGGAGTTGAGTGATGTAGAACCCAACCTCCCCATGCTGGCGGTTGACCCAACGACTGATGTTAGGTATCAATCGATATGTCCACCGGCCTTTAGTAGAGCTGTGCCACCTCTCCTGCCATTGCCCTAGACTCATGGCTCTTTCATCGCTGTTTCCTGTCGGTTGGTCTTTCTCTAACTTTCTGCGATAAAGCCGTCCCCTTTCTGCAGCCAGGATGTCGATTGGTAGGGTAGAGGCAATCACACTCACCGCCTCGTAAGACACAGTGCGGTAGGATGATGCCACTCGAATCGCTGAGAGCCGCTGGACTGATTTCATTTTCCGGCGGTACGATGGTAGCTCGAGCGATTTCTCCCATACCGGTGCCCCGTACAACAAAACAGAAGTAGTTACTGTTGCCAGTAGCTGTCTTCTTATCTGTCTAGGGCCTCCGACATTCGGCATTATTCTAGATAATGCCCCCTGTACCCCAGCTGCTTTCTTGCTGGCCGCGATTATGTGCTCTTTGAAGTTGAGCCGTGCGTCCAGGAGCACCCCCAAATAGCTGATGAAGGGCTGCGACTGTATGTAGGTGTCGCCTATTTTGAGGGTGATGGTTTCCCTTGCCTTTCGACTGCTAACAAGAAGTGTTTCGGTCTTTTGTTCTGCTAAACTCAAGTCCGCTGCGAGCATCCAATGCTGAATTGTGGCTATAGCGAATGAGAAGGTTGTTTGTATCTCCTCTATGTGCTTGCGCACTATGATCAATGCCACATCATCGGCGAATGCCACTAGCCTGACGCCCTCAGGCAGACCGAGCAGGAGCAGGTCGTTGTACATTACGTTCCATAAGAGGGGGCCAAGAACAGAGCCCTGAGGTACACCTCCTGTGATCTTATAGTCTACTTGCCCATTTTCAGTTTGGTACAACAAGATGCGGTCCTTGAAATACGCTGAAACAATTCTGCGCAAGTACTGCGGAACTTCCATCCTGGCAAGAGCCTCCAAAATGCGGTCCCAGTACTTTTTTCCACCTCTTCTCCATCTCTTTCCCGGGCCGAGTTAAAGGCGTTCTTGATATCCAGGGTGGCTATTAGACAGTACTACAGAGGGGACGATTTTTCCAGGTTTCTTTCCCCCTAGGGAGGAGCACAAGCCTTCTCCATCGGGAAAACCCCCTCTTTCCCGAGATAGCCTCTCTGGCGATGTTGGTAACGAGTGTCACGGCATCGATGGTTGATCTCCCCTTTCTGAACCCGAATTGGTCACACAACTCCTTTGGTGGAAAGTTTCGGCTCAACGTAGGGCTCCAGCCTATCTGCTATTATCCTCTCAAGGAGTTTTCCCGCAGAGTCCAACATACAGAGGGGACGATATGATGACGGTTCGTCAGGAGGTTTCTTTCCCCCTTTAGGGAGGAGCACAAGCTCGTCCTCTCGCGCTCGTTTCCCGCCTCTGCTTTTTCCACTTAGTCGGGAAAACCCCCTGCTTTAGGCAGGTCTCATACGGGGGTATTTGGGATGTGTATCGCTGCTCTGTCCGTTGTGAAACGAAGTTTTTGTATGTCAGGCCTATTGGCTATGGCGCATTTTACGGGCTTGTGCTGCGCGATGACATTTCCAACTTAGGTATGCCATCTGGACCGGGAGCCTTACCGTTTTGGACGCCTGGGCGTTGTGCCGGTTGCACGCGCCCATCAGCTCATTCATAGTCACTGATGGTATATCTTCGTCCCTCACCTGCCACGTCTTTAATTTCAAAGGATAAGCGGGTAGCTCAGGCTTCGCAGCGTCTGCCTTGGGAATAACAAAAAACAGGTGAGTGACAATGCGGTGCAATGATTCGGGGCAGTTCGCCTTTTTCCTCTTTACCACTTGATGTCAGGTTGTTTTTTGGTCTGGGAGGTTTTAATACATTGGCCTTAACTTGTTGTTGCCTGGGTTTTATGCATCACGATTTTATACGGTTTTCCCCATGGATCTTGAGCCGCCTGCTTTGGGCCGCCGGTGTTAACTTCGTCACCTCCTTTTGCTTCTCACAACTCCTTCCAGTAGGATCTCTTGCTTGAGAGAATGGCTCTTCGTAGTTGTTAGACATCTTTGCTCCTATAGGTAATATATATATAAATGTGTGTGTGTGTGTGCGTGCGTGCAGTGTGTGTGTGTGTGTGTGTGTGTGTGTGTATCTTCAGTATATATATATATATATATATATATATATATATATATATATATATATATATATATTTATATGTTTGTGTATACTGTTTCACGGATGGAAATATGTGGTTGATGGTTTATTCCGGTGTACATCCGTTCGTCTGTATTCGTTTGAAAAATCACTTGACGTTTCGCCAAAATCATATTTGGCTTTCTCAAAAGATACTAAGTAACTGAAGATTTTTTTGTTCTTGATCTCAATTTATACCTGCCCTGTGAGCCCTCATTAGTACTTAATCTCTCAGGTACTTTATCTTGTTTATTAGGTTGGGTTAACTGATGGTCAATTAAAGTGCAATTACGGTGTTTATGGCTTTTGTCGGTAATTTGGGTAATCCGATTATTTGGGTTTATTGCTGGTTTTGTTGTATTGTTATTTTGATATGGGATTACTGCTTTCCAAAATGGTGATAATTTTAAAGCTTCGTCTCTCTTGTTTATGGTATCTCGGGTTTCAATTTCAATCGCTTCTCGTATTGTTCTGATTTTGTAGTTTTCGACATTTGCGATTTCTTTACAAGTATTAAACTCTATTTTATGCCCTGTTTCTTGTTCGTGTCTGAATAAAGTAGAGGTGGTCTGTTTGTTCTTTATGTATAGTTTGTGTTCGTCTCGACGGGCGGATATTCGCTTGTTTGTTTGGCCGACGTATAACTTGGAACAGTCTCCACATGAAATGCTGTAAACTCCATGGTTCTCTAAAGGCATTTTATCCTTTGGGTTCCCTAGCAATTTTCCGATTGTTGTTTGGGGTTTGTATGTAGTTCGAATTTTGTGTTTACTCAGAAACCTCCCTATTCTGTCCGTTGTACCTCTAATGTATAGTAAACTTACATGGGCTACGTAGTCTTGGTCATCATTTTGTTTCTTTTTCTCATCCTGTTGTTTGTTTATTGCTTTTCTGATGGTGTGGTTATTGTAGCCATTTTTTCTGAGGATAGTTTTCATGAAAGCTAGTTCTTCTTTTCTAGTTTGCTGGTCTGTGAGACGTACCGATCGTGCTATAAGGGTGTTTGCTACTCCTTGGATCTGTGCTGGATGATGGTGTGAATTGCCGTGTAAATATCTATTGGTGTGTGTTGCTTTTCTGAAGACGGTGTGCTGGAAACTTAGGTTGTTTCTTATTAGGAGGACATCTAGGAAAGGAAGTTGTTGGTTGTGTTCTGTTTCTAGGGTAAATTGTATCTGGTTATGAATGGAATTCACATAGGCAAGAAAATTATTGAGTTCTAATTTCCCGTGAGGCCATATAATGAAGATGTCATCAACGTAGCGAACCCACAGTTTTGGTTTTAATGCTGCATTAGCTATGGCCTTTTCTTCTAGATATACCATAAACAAGTTGGCAACAACTGGTGATAGAGCCGATCCCATAGGAGCACCTTGTATTTGTCTATAAAAGTGGCCGTCGAAGGAGAAATACGTATTTTTGAGGCAGTGGTCGGCTAATTCTATTATGTGGTGAGGTAGGTTTTCGTGCATAGCTATACTGTCCAGTGCTTCGTCGAGTGGTATGCTGGGGTAGAGAGATATGACGTCGAGGCTTGCTATTAAGTCGTTTTCTTCTAAGTTTATGTCTTTAATTATACTTATTATACTTACTTAGAAGAAAACGACTTAATAGCAAGCCTTGACGTCATATCTCTCTACCCCAGCATACCACTCGACGAAGCACTGGACAGTATAGCTATGCACGAAAACCTACCTCACCACATAATAGAATTAGCCGACCACTGCCTCAAAAATACGTATTTCTCCTTCGACGGCCACTTTTATAGACAAATACAAGGTGCTCCTATGGGATCGGCTCTATCACCAGTTGTTGCCAACTTGTTTATGGTATATCTAGAAGAAAAGGCCATAGCTAATGCAGCATTAAAACCAAAACTGTGGGTTCGCTACGTTGATGACATCTTCATTATATGGCCTCACGGGAAATTAGAACTCAATAATTTTCTTGCCTATGTGAATTCCATTCATAACCAGATACAATTTACCCTAGAAACAGAACACAACCAACAACTTCCTTTCCTAGATGTCCTCCTAATAAGAAACAACCTAAGTTTCCAGCACACCGTCTTCAGAAAAGCAACACACACCAATAGATATTTACACGGCAATTCACACCATCATCCAGCACAGATCCAAGGAGTAGCAAACACCCTTATAGCACGATCGGTACGTCTCACAGACCAGCAAACTAGAAAAGAAGAACTAGCTTTCATGAAAACTATCCTCAGAAAAAATGGCTACAATAACCACACCATCAGAAAAGCAATAAACAAACAACAGGATGAGAAAAAGAAACAAAATGATGACCAAGACTACGTAGCCCATGTAAGTTTACTATACATTAGAGGTACAACGGACAGAATAGGGAGGTTTCTGAGTAAACACAAAATTCGAACTACATACAAACCCCAAACAACAATCGGAAAATTGCTAGGGAACCCAAAGGATAAAATGCCTTTAGAGAACCATGGAGTTTACAGCATTTCATGTGGAGACTGTTCCAAGTTATACGTCGGCCAAACAAACAAGCGAATATCCGCCCGTCGAGACGAACACAAACTATACATAAAGAACAAACAGACCACCTCTACTTTATTCAGACACGAACAAGAAACAGGGCATAAAATAGAGTTTAATACTTGTAAAGAAATCGCAAATGTCGAAAACTACAAAATCAGAACAATACGAGAAGCGATTGAAATTGAAACCCGAGATACCATAAACAAGAGAGACGAAGCTTTAAAATTATCACCATTTTGGAAAGCAGTAATCCCATATCAAAATAACAATACAACAAAACCAGCAATAAACCCAAATAATCGGATTACCCAAATTACCGACAAAAGCCATAAACACCGTAATTGCACTTTAATTGACCATCAGTTAACCCAACCTAATAAACAAGATAAAGTACCTGAGAGATTAAGTAGTAATGAGGGCTCACAGGGCAGGTATAAATTGAGATCAAGAACAAGAAAATCTTCAGTTACTTAGTATCTTTTGAGAAAGCCAAATATGATTTTGGCGAAACGTCAAGTGATTTTTCAAACGAATACAGACGAACGGATGTACACCGGAATAAACCATCAACCATATATGTATATATATATATATATATATATATATATATATATATATATATATCTTATTCGAAAATCTCTGCTTCTTTGTAATCTTGTTTTCCTCAAATCTTGTAAAACTTATAACGTCATTCCAAATACTTTCAAACTAAAACATCACACCTCTTCACGTTCAGTTTCCAGTATTCTTAACAAAGCAAGTTTGGCCCTCTTACGAAATTCCATCCATTCAATCAGATATCAACTTGACCAAACCAACCGAAATTTGTATCACTGTTATTCATCATTACATACTTTCAACCCTCATCCAATTCTGTGGGACAATTTTAATCGCATTTCGAGCGATAAAGCCGAACACCTGGCCCAAAAGAAAACAGTCACTCAAAAACTTAAGCTAACACGACTTATGACAAAACAACAACCCGCTGTCACCTCACCCTCTCAGACAACCGTCCATAACTTTTCTGACTTCCCCTTAGACTCTACCAGTTTACACGTCCTATCCAAAGGTTTCAATTTCGCAGTGACGCCGAAAACTATTCCAACTGAAAGAATCATTTCTCAAGTTGAGGTAGCTTTGGTTGAACTAACAGATATTGAGGCTGAAGATACTCGTCAAGACATTGCTAGAATACTCCGCACATCAAAGCCACCAAAATCAAACCTAACTTCTAACGAAAGACATGCACTAAAACAACTACGCAACAACGATGACATAACTATTCTTCCTGCCGACAAAGGTAACGCGACTGTTCTTCTCAATACTAAGGACTATGTTCACAAGATGAATTCCCTACTCCACACTTGCAGACTACGAAATAATGAACAATAATCCTACTACTTACTTAGACAAAAAGACTAAGGAAATCATCAACAGGACACAACTTCCTCTTGACGTCAAAAAGATCATCATTCCTCGTGAAAAGTCTTCTAAAATTCCGAAAATTTACGGACTACCCAAAATTCATAAGCCGGCCATTCCTCTTAGGCCCATCGTCAATTCGGTACAATCCCCGACCCAAGAATTAGCCCGGTACTTAGCCAAAACTCTTCAACCTCTAGCCGAGCAAGCATCCTCGTACGTAAAGAACTCTTCTTCCTTCCTAGATATCCTAAGTGCTTACAGACTTTCAGAAAATGATATCCTAGTTAGCTTCGATGTTGTATCTCTTTTCACCAATGTCCCCATTTCAGAAACGTTAGATATTTTAAGAACAAAATACAATATCTCTTCTGACATCATCAAACTTGTACAACACTGTTCCTCTAACACTTATTTTTCATTTCAAAACACTCTGTTCAAACAAGTCCATGGGGCCCCCATGGGTTCACCTCTTTCTCCAGTGCTTGCTAACATTTTCATGGAACAAATCGAAACCCAGGCCCTAAACTCGTCTAATTTAAAACCTTCCTGTTGGCTTAGATATGTAGATGATACTTTTGTCATTTGGCCTCATGGCAGAGATTCATTAGACTTCTTCCTACAACACCTCAATGGTACACATTCTAATATACAATTTACAATGGAAATCGAGTCCGATTCTTCTCTCCCCTTTCTTGATGTCCTCATAACAAAAACCAACAATGACAGACTCTCACATACCGTCTATAGAAAACCAACCCATACCAATCGATACTTAAATGCCCAATCACACCACCACCCTGCCCAATTGAGTTCTGTAATGAAATCTTCGAGGACAGTAGGACTATCATATCTCTCAATTCTCTTAGGGCATCCACTATTCGCGAAGCCATCGAAATAGAGAAAAGACCTCTCTGTCTAAATAGACGCGATGACAGCACTCGCCTTCCCACAGCTTGGACCTCCGTAATTGCCAGATTAAACAAAGCAGACAACCCAACCAATCACAACACAGCCTCATCACGTGACATCTTCTTCTAACCCAGCGCTAACTATAAATAAAAGAAGCAGAGCAGACTCAAATTCAGTTCAGTTACCTAGTGACTCTTGGGGAGTAGGCAGATTGAGGCCCCGAGTTCGATCTAGACTCTGAAACTCTTTTTCACTTTTGTCTCTTGATAATGGCTCCAAAGCAGGAGTCGAAACGTCGAGTATTCAATAAATTCAAACGCGGTTCTCACCCGGAACCTAGCTTAGTCATATTACACGATATAGCAATTCCCAGGAAATACGCAAATGCCCATCGCACGGGTAAAACTGCTTACTGCTGACAAAGCAACACATAGCTTATAAATGCACATGCGATGGCTGTTAGCGTCATTAAGTGTATCGCTTTCATTTATTTCATTTATATTTTATAACGTAACTTTCAAGTAAAATATTTAATTTGTGTTTTAAATAAAAATATATATTTTTTTAAAGCATTTGTGTTTGTGAAGATATATATATATATATATATATATATATATATATATATATACGTTAAGAAATGGAGGCAACCATATACTTAATACTGCTATCGCCCATAAGTAGAAGGGTCACGGACTAAGAGAGAAAGCAGATTATATTGTTTCACTGTACTTGACTCGTTGTGCACAAGCATTGCGAGAATGTAAATGTAATGGGAAACCACTAACCACAGATCAAACAGAGAGAAAACATAACCCCAACGACAGAAGTGAAAAATGACATATTTTCGAACATGCACATAAGATAAGAAGTACAGTAAAACGATATAAACATATATATGATTGCTAGCAGTATATAAGAATATTTCAGTTCACATTACTACTAACTATTCCCTATTGTTACCAATATGTAAACAGATTAACAACTACCAGTCGACTAGTGCTAGTCTACTAGCGCTCTTAGATCATGTACATCCTAGATATAGCATATCAAGCACAAAATCGTTGCAACGCTAGAAAGAGAGGGCAACAGAGACAGTAATAGGCTATTTCATTTAGTGGGTGGAAGCAGCCAATGAACAACAAGCTGAACGTATTTTAATGGAAGCAGTTCCCAACCGAGTGAAATAGACTCTTGCCCTCTCTGTTGCCCTCTCTCTCTCTTTAGTCTTACCACGACATTTGTGCATGACAGGCTATATCTAGAAGGTACATGATCTAAGACTAGCGCTAGTCAATTGGCATAATGTCAACACGCCATAAGTCTACGTCGGCATCATGGTCTTGATTTGCCATGGCAGTACCACATGTACAAACTCCAATTTCACTGCTATAATATCGAAATGTCGATGAAAGCATATACTTAATACTAATATACTGCTAGCAGAGTCTAAAGGAAAGCGCAAACATCACATAGTCCAGATGTATACAGAGTGAGTTTTTTTTTTAATGATCAGTATGGGGATCTCGGAAACTAGCGGAGATAGAGCAATGGTTAAATTGAAAAAGTTTTGCAGTTTTACTGGTCCAATTTAATGACACTTTCGGATTTTTGTAAAAAGTCATGGCTTACTAGATATTTAAAAAAACCAAATTCTGTTGATTTAGTCAAATCCCTCTAGCTCCTTTGTTTTTGATTTTATAAAAAAGTGTAAATATCAAAATTGAAGGGAATTGTATCCCGAATATGATTGTCATGTCCTTGTTTGCGTGTTTTTCCTCCAAGGGTCTCAATAAAACACTATTACCAATATATTTTTGCGTATACATAACTAAACAAGGGGCGTACATTTTATTTCAACTGATTCAAACAGGATTTTTTTTAAATTCTTAGTTAACTGTTGGGAATTTTCAAAATTCTCCCGCAAATACAAATTGGTTTAGCATTATGTATACCACGTGGCGAATGCTTTGTTTTCGAAAAACCTTTCAAACAAAACCTTAACTATTCGGATCATCAGTCGGAAAAAAATCTACACGAAGTTTTGGGAGACACCTTTTTTAATAATGGTTAATGCATCAAATAGGCTATAAGAATGCTTCTTTAACACCAAAAAAATTAATCTAAATAGGTTAATATAGCTTTAAGCTGTTATGAAGGTTAAGTTGTAGATAATATAATCGTAGAATTCGATTGTCCCAAGTAACCAACCTAGCATGATTGAAAGTGTCTGTGTATATTGCCTTAAATCATAAGGTATGAACTACATTTTATGGTTCGAGAAATATATGGCATATTCCTTTGATTCTGACTTAAATTTTCCTCAGGTAACAGTGGTTGAAATTTATGACGTGCATATTTTTATTTCAAGATGCATAAAGAGGGTCCTTAACAGCAACTCATTAAAAGGCAATAAGTAGATACTCGACTGTAACGTTTGTCGAACTTTTCGTACCAAACTTCATATAATGCAATTTTCCATCATGTTTTAGTAACAGTATCATCACATCGTACTAATACCAGAGCATTAACTCCTCCATTTTCAAAATGTAATTTAAATGTCTTTTGCACTTCCTGATGAAGGAATAAAATGGCCCAAAACATTTTTATTCTGATTCGGGATAGAACAGATATATCCTCTTCTTTTATAGTCGCACGTTTACATTTTCTACTACTTTACTGCATTTTATCCCTTCAAAAAATGCGGGTTTTTAAGGAACACGGTTTTTATTAAATCCTTGATGCCATATATTAAGCTGTACTTTTTTTAGCGACAAATTTTATTTCTATCTAAAATCAAAGATTTATCGTGATATTAAACCTACATCTGCTAAGGTAAAAGAAGATACTGCTGAGACAGGAACAAACTGATAATAATCTTTAAAAATGGCATAGCCATATAAGTGATAAAACGCACTTAATTTGTTTTTATTCATTACAATTATTGGTCAGTATCCCAAAGGAACGGCTTCACATTCATTTTATTATTATTAAATTACTACTATTTTAAATAAGTAATGCATATGAATCTAAATCTTACTTTATAACTAGAACATAAACACAATTTCTCCTAATTATCAAAAACAGTATTGTTTTTAATTTTAAGGCCGACAAGTTACAACAGCTGAATTATTATTTCACCTAAAAAAGACTAATAATATTTTTTTTCAAATAAAAATAATATTCAAAACGTCACTTTGAGTCATTAACAATTATTCAAAAAGGTGTCTCACTAAACCTCCTGCAGAATTGTTCCCGGTGGATTTATTAGAGTGAGCCGCGTTTTGGTCGAAAGACTCTTCATAAGCAAAGCATTCAAGAGTTGGTAGATCTAATTTAATACAAGTTTATATTTGCAGGAGAATTTTGAAAGTACCCAAAATATAGCTGAAAAAATAAAAAAAAAGTTTGAATATGCTGAAATAAATTTTACGCCCCTTATTTGGTTAAATATATGCAAAGAAAATTTTCGTAATAGTATTGTTACGGAATTTACCTAAAGCCGACCCTGTGTCATTCAGCACGACAACAAACGCTTCAAGATAAAAAAATACGATTCTCGAAAAGGCTCGGCAGCGGAAGGAACGATGTTGATTTCTACTGGAGAATTCTACGCTGGTGATATAAAAGAAGAACGCCACGATCGCCAGGCAGATATACCGCGACGACTAGCTTATATGAAAATGTATTGTGAATCAGCTGTTTTAAATGTAAATAAAGTTCTAGAAAAGTGAAAGTAAATATTAGTTGTTATAATTTTAAATTGAACCCACGAAGTATATAACATTTGGTGTTAGAAGTGAAGGATTAAGTGCAGTTAACATCCTAAATTGATTTATGGAAACTCGTAGTATGGAACAGATAGACGAAAAAAATGGAAAGATTCTAGAAAAACGTGACAAGAAGGAGAAACAACATCAAGAAGAAATTCAACAAAGGTTAGTGAAATCTTTTGATGACAAACTTAAAGTTGAGTTAGGAAATCTTGTCACTAATATCGATGAAAAACGTAAAATAGAATTAGAAAATCTTGTTTCTACAATGAAAAGCGAACAACAAAATCTTGTCTCTGCCATGGAAGAAAAACAACAAAATTTAATGGAAGGATTATTCTCGAAATTTGTAGAAAAACAAGATCAGACTGAATTAAAACGACAAAATGAATTTAAAATAACTGAAGAAAAAAGACAAATGCAATTTGAACAACTAGTGCAAATAGTAAGACAAGTTAATGAAACAGTTAATGAAAGAATGCAAATAGTTGAGTCTGATATAAAAGAGATAAATGATGACATTAAGACCATAAAAAATACCGTAGACACTCTTGAAACAAAAGTAGATGACCTCGATTCCATCCAAAGCCAGGTAAAAGTTGAAATCAGTTCAATTCAAAACACAGTTCAAGACCAAATCAGTGCCATCCAAGACAAGGTAGAAACAGAAATTAAAAAAATGCAACAGGACTTACAGCGAGGAAAATACCAGAACACCGTGAGTACCAGAGGTTCCATTAGTAAACCACCCACATTTGATGGCAGTTCATCTTGGCCTATGTATAAACGGCAATTTGAGGCTGTGGCTACAGCTAATGGATGGGATAATCAAGAAAAATCTACTTCTCTGGTAATTTCGTTAAGAGGTCCGGCCCTAGAACTCCTCCAGAGCATTCCAGTCGATGAACAAGGCAATTTCGACAAGATCATCGCTATCCTAGACAAACGTTACGACAATCAATCCTTGAGCCAGGTATACCAAGTCCAACTGAGTGGAAAAACCCAAAAATCCGGTGAAAGCCTCCAAGAATTCGAAGCAGAAATTAGACGGTTAGTTCACTTGTCCTACCCAGACATGCCAGAGGAAACGAAAGACCAGTTGGCCACACAGAGTTTCATAAACGGCATCAGAGATGTGGAAGTACAAAGAAATTTAAGACTGAGTGGCGTCAAGAAAAGTAGTGAAGCTCTACTTCGGGCTTTGGAAGTAGAGGCCGTCATGAACATGTCCAAGCCGAGGGTCCGAGCAGTTTCCTTCAACCAGGAAGAGTCAGAGTCACAATTTCAAGCGCTGCTGGCTGGTCTGAACAAATTATTAGACCGGTCACAAAGAACTGGCACCAGAGGGGCATGTTACGGCTGCGGACGGACAGGGCACTTCCAACGTAATTGTCGAGTGAGGCCACCTGAACGATCACCGACCAGGGGTAACCAACAGAACAGCCACATGTCCAGGGACCGTCAGTCAGTCAGCATAGGGGGGCGAATGCTGACTGTCCCTCCACCAGCCCCCAAAACGTTATCCATCCGGGGATTTTGCCGAGATAGCGGCAGCCTAGTCATCAGAGGCACCATCAACGGGCGAGCAGTTACCATCACCATCGATACCGGCGCCGCTGTGTCCATTGCCAAGTCCAGGGTTTTGAGAGCATCAGAAATTCGGCCAGTTACCAATAACATCCAGCTCAGAACAGTCACCGGCGAGTCCATGTCAATACAGGGTGAGGCAGATGTCGTGCTACAGATAGGGGACAACATGATCCGGCATAGGGTCCTTGTAGCGAATATTGAGGACGATTTTATACTGGGAATGGACCTAATTAGCCAGCATGGATTTATGTTCGACCCGAGATATGATGTTCTTCGGTTCCTGAATGAGGAATTTGTATTGACACGGCCCGTCAACACATCAGTCACGCCCATAAAAATTGTGGCAAAGTCTTCAGCTAGAATTCCCGGTCGAACAGAACAGATTATTCATGGGCAGCTAGACAGCAATCCTGGGAGCTGCGTTGGAATGGTGGAGCCCGTACACTCAGCTCATGACTACTTGGTTGGTCGGGCTATAGTTAAAACCGGACGAGATATACCAATCTGTCCAACAACGACATCCGAATTACCAATGGTCAAGAGATAGCTTGTTTCGAGCCAGTAGAGACCATCATCAATTGCGAAGAAGAGTACCAGACGTCGGTGAAGGAGCCAGGGCCCGATAAAGAGTTCCTACAACAGTTTGCTGACCATTTGACACACTTGACACCAGAGAACCAGAAGAAAGCCAAGCAATTTATCACAAAACACTGGCAAATTTTTAACAGTAAAAATGAAACAACCGGTCGCACCAACATCATCCAGCATCGAATAAATACCGGAAAGGCTCAACCCATCAGAATACCACCTAGACGACTACCATTGGGGCAACAACAGGCCGTCGAGGAAAACATCGAGTCCATGTTACAAAATGGAGTTATTGAGCCATCCATCAGTCCATGGTCTGCTCCCGTCGTGCTAGTTAAAAAGAAAGATGGAACCACCCGATTTTGCGTGGATTACAGAAAGCTGAATGATGTCACGAAGAAAGACAGCTATCCACTACCCCGAATCGATGACACTTTGACCACACTAGCAGGCTCCCGTTGGTTTTCCACACTAGACCTAAAAAGTGGATATTGGCAGGTTGGTCTGCACGCAAACGACAGAGAGAAGACAGCGTTCTCCACCAGTAAAGGGCTGTTTCAGTTCACGGTCATGCCCTTTGGGTTATGTAATGCACCCGCTACATTTGAGAGGCTAATGGAGTATGTACTGAGCGGGTTAACATGGAGGACGTGTTTAGTATACCTCGACGACATTCTAGTCATGGGCCAGACGTTCGACGACCATCTGAAGAACCTGGGCGAAGTATTCTCCAGAATTAATAACGCCAACCTGAGACTCAATCCGAAGAAGTGTTCCTTGTTTCAAAAAGAAGTAGAGTTTTTGGGCCACGTAGTGTCCGAGTCAGGAATTCGCACCAACGAAGACAAGATAGAAGCCATCCGTGATTGGCCAGTTCCCAGAGCCAAACATGAACTCCGAAGCTTCTTGGGCCTCTGTTCATACTACCGGCGTTTTGTTGAGGGATTTGCCACCATCGCCGCCCCTCTACATCGGCAGACCACTGATAAAGAGACCTTCCATTGGAATCAGGATTGCGAAACATCATTCAGGCGACTGAAGGCAGCACTATGTTCCAGCCCAATCCTAGCCTTTCCTACACAGTCCGGCAAGTTCATATTAGACACCGACGCCAGCAACACAGGTTTGGGGGCCGTCCTATCCCAGGTGCAAGATGGTGAAGAGAGGGTGATTGAGTACTACAGCCGTGGATTCTCGAAGCCAGAAAGAAATTATTGCGTCACCAGAAAAGAACTTCTAGCAATAATAAGGGCTGTGGACCATTTCCATAAATACCTGTATGGTCGCCATTTCTTAATCCGAACAGATCATGCCGCACTCAAATGGCTGCTGGACATGAAGACACCGGAAGGACAACTGGCCAGATGGATGGAGAAATTACAGCAATACGACTTCAAGGTGGAACACCGTGCCGGCCGGTTGCACAATAATGCCGATGCCCTATCCAGAAGACCCTGTAGAGCGGAATGCAAGCATTGTCTGAAGACGGAACAGCGAGAGGCCAATGAAGACTGGACAACGGAACAGTGCATTCAGGACCAAATGGCTGATCCAGACATCGAACCAATCTTGTCACTCAAAATGAGAGGGGCACCCAGGCCACGATGGGACGAGGTAGCTAGATACTCCGGCGTGCTGAAATCGTTATGGGCTCAGTGGGACTCTCTACGAGTAGACAATGGAATGCTCAAGCGAGTTTGGGAAAGCGCTGATGGACGAGAAACCAAGTCCCAACTGGTAGTTCCGAAGAGAAAGGTACCAGCCATCCTGACCGAAGTACATGATGGAATTACCGGAGGCCACCTGGGCATGAATAAAACCCTAGACAAAGTTCGCCAGCGGTACTACTGGGTGAATTACTTCGAAGACGTCAGAGCTTGGTGCCGCAAATGTGCCACATGTGCCGCCAGTAAGGGCCCGAAGACCCGGACCAAGGGCAGAATGCAGCAGTACAATGTGGGCGTCCCATTTGAGAGAATCGCCATCGATGTCGCCGGTCCGTTTCCCGAGTCTGAGAGGGGGAACAAATACATTCTGGTCGCAATGGATTACTTCAGCAAATGGCCTGAGGCATATGCGATACCCAACCAAGAGGCAACCACGGTAGCGACGGTGCTAGTAGAACAACTTTTCAGCCGGTTTGGCGTCCCGATGGAATTACATTCAGACCAGGGGCGTAACTTCGAATCGAATGTATTCCAGAAGGTCTGCACGATGTTGGGGATCAGGAAAACGAGAACAACACCATTACACCCACAGTCAGACGGAATGGTGGAAAGATTCAACAGGACCTTGGAACACCTATCCAAGGTCGTCAGCAATAACCAGCGTGATTGGGATGAGCATATTCCCCTATTCCTGTTGTCATATCGCTCTGCTGTACATAATAGTACAGGCCTGACTCCAGCCAGGGTCTTATTCGGAAAGGAGCTGCGACTACCATGCGACTTGGCATTTGGCTCCCCTGATGAACCTCCCCAAGACATCGACGATTATGCCGACCAGCTCCGACATAACATGCTGGCAATACACGAATTAGCCCGAACGCAGATGTTGGCCACCAGTGACCGAATGAAGACGCGATACGACCTCAAGGCCAATTCAGTCGGGTTCCAGGAGAGGGACAAAGTCTGGCTGTACAACCCCCAACGGAGCAAGGGTAAATCCCCAAAGCTTACGCCCGCCTGGGATGGTCCATACGAAGTGGTCAAGAGGCTGAATGACGTCGTCTACCGGATCCGTCGAAACCCCAAGGCTAAATTGAAGGTGGTTCACTTAGATCGACTCGCTCCCTACCATGGAGGGGATGTTTCTGATCGGGACGATCAGAATTAAAGGGGGAGCAGTGTTACGGAATTTACCTAAAGCCGACCCTGTGTCATTCAGCACGACAACAAACGCTTCAAGATAAAAAAATACGATTCTCGAAAAGGCTTGGCAGCGGAAGGAACGATGTTGATTTCTACTGGAGAATTCTACGCTGGTGATATAAAAGAAGAACGCCACGATCGCCAGGCAGATATACCGCGACGACTAGCTTATATGAAAATGTATTGTGAATCAGCTGTTTTAAATGTAAATAAAGTTCTAGAAAAGTGAAAGTAAATATTAGTTGTTATAATTTTTAATTGAACCCACGAAGTATATAACAGTATATTTGTTGAGATCCCTCGGGGAAAAATATTTTTATGGCGATATTTCAATAACTATTAAGGGAAAACGATTAAAATTGGAAAATTCGACAAAATATACAAAAAAGAAATTTTTCTTGAGGTTCGAGCGGAAGTTCTCATTCAATTGGATACATCTTTTGCAAACCTTTTAGTTAGTGGGTCAGATGATGTTTGACTGCTATTAGAAGAAGATCTGTGAAACATGCCTATTATCGATCCACCCTACTGTATATGTCTATAACGTTTTACTGTACTATGGGCCTTATGCGCATGTTCGAAAATGCCCCTATGAGGAAGATTCACGGATCGTCAACCGCATGGTAGCGCCACAGCATATAAGGGTACAATGGCCGCCACAAATACAAAATTCTCATCCATGGCGGCCATTGTACCCTTGTATGCAGTGGCGCCACTATGCAGTTGACGTTCCGTGAATCTTCCTCATTGGCTCTTCTGTTGTTGGTTATGTTTTCTCTCTCTTTGACGCTTGGCAACGCTTGCGCAAAACAATTTAGGTTCAGTAACCATAGAGGTATTATACGTAGAGTGAATTAGGTATGGGCGTTACTGTAAGCTTAGAGCAGTGCACAAATGTCGTGGTAAGACTAAGAAGAGAGAGGCAATAGAGAGGGCAAGATGCTATTTCACTCAGTTGGGAGCTGCTTCCAATGAAATATGTTCAGCATGTTGTTCATTGGCTGCTTCCACCCACTAAGTGTCTTTATTGCCGTCTTTTTCTAGCGTTGCCACGATTTTATGCTTGACGGGCTAAATGATGGTAAATGATCCAGGTGGCAGAGTAATAACAATAGAAAGAGAAAGACAATATCAGGGTGCCCTTGCTATGTCTCTACCCTTCCAATAGTAGGCGTCACCACAGACCAATCAGGAGCCGCTTATTCTCTCTCTCTTTCTATTGTTGTTACATGAATTTCGCTACTTCACGTGCTCTGCAGTATAATTCCTCTATGACAGTAACACGGTATATGGATGAAAGATGAGAAATTTAGGGAAATTTAATGTAACTAAGATACTACACAACTAACTGAAAACGAAAAGTTATATGGAAAAACTTAATTATTTTGTATTTATGTAAAATTTCGTCAAGGTAGATAATACGCGGGCGCAGTATTCATATTATTTTATTAAAGCATAAATTTAGACAGGGTCATTCAATATAAATCAGCATTACTTTACCAAACATATCAAGTGAACTGCTAATCGTCGTATTGTATATATACTTACTAATACATTTTTCAACATCTTATTTTCGTTCATTATACATTTATTTTTATTGAACAGGTTTAAATATTCTTTTTTAAGGAGCCCATATTTTTTGAGTAAGGTGTTCTCAAAATGGGTTCTGTGAATTTCTTGAAATACCAAATATGATTGCAAATGTTCAGAACTTTTTTTCAATGGCATAAAAAACCCTTTTATATCTACATCCATTTCGTTGTTAATCGCTGTTACATTTGCTTCTTGATGGCAAACCAAGCATTTTGTGTCGTCTATAACAAATAAAATGTAGAAACTATATACTTCCCAAATATTCATATGACTTACTGCTATTTCCGATACATATATGGCAAAATGTATGACCGCAACTGGAAGCAAACCACTTGAGATTAGAATTAGTGAATGCACAACACTTATAACAGTGTAACCACATTATTTGAAAATCCATTTTAGTATGCCTGCACTTAATGAAATTCAAAATTAAGTTCTCCCTCACAAATTTAAAATGTTTATCGTAGTAGTCGTAAATAACACAGATTTGATCCATAGAACACAAAAACCCCAATCCTCCACTGATAATTAATAGGTTTGTTCCAGTGAGAAACTATACATTTTACTCACTGGTTTGTTCCCTATGTGTAAAGGTCTGTTATTTGCTTCGACCACGACCACTTAGAGCATTTACTTTCGATCTAAGTTCGACCATGCTCGTAGATTCTACCTTCCGTCCTGTCAATTTTTATGTTGATCTGTGATCCGGAAGTCAAAGGTCGTCTTCAGTTGTCGTGTAAATAGTTTTAAATAATACTAGAGTCAGTAAGGTCGAAAGGAGTATTTTTCAGAATTGATAACAAAAATGGACGAAGTTGAGAAACTCGAATACTTATCACTGGTTTCGAAAATATGCACGGAGTTAGAAAACCATCTAGCAATAAATGACAAAGACTTAGGTAAGCTAAAATTATATTTTTTAAACATTTGATATCAGAGCCTTATTTATTCTAGCTGAATTCATTATACACCTATCGAAGAAGAATAACACGTTTGATTCATTTAGAAAAGTTCTCATAGAAAATGGGGCAGAATTCTCTGATTCTTTCATATCAAACCTTTTACGTATCATTCAACACATGAGACCCACCAAAACAAAACCAATAGATGATACTGATGTAACTGAAAAAGATGAACTTAGCGTCAAATTTCCTGGGCTTGCAATTCCCAATGAACAACAGAAACCTTTAGTAAGTGTAGAAGAATGTAAAGAAGAGTCTAGTTTTGTGACAATGGACTCACCTAAAAGGTCTAGATCTAGTTCACCAAAAGTAAGAAAAAAATCCAGAAGCAGATCTAGATCACCTCATAAAAGAAGAAGTAAAAGATCGCAATCCATAGAGAGGAGTAAGAGAAAAAACAGAAGAAGTAAGTCAAGAGACAGGAAAAGGTCAAGGGAACGTAAAAGGTCTAGAGACAGGAATAGGTCTAGGGAAAGACACAGGTCTAAGGATAGAAATAAATCAAGGGATAGAAACAGAAGGTCATCTAGAGATCGAAAAAGGAGAAGTAGATCAAATAACAGAAGAGAAAGTAAACGAAGAGATCGAAGTGTTGAAAAGAAACTGAAAACAGATAGTAATCCTGAACTTGATGATGATCCTGTTCCTGGAAAGGTAATTAAATACTAATCATAATTACACTAAACTAAATATTTTAAAATACTAGATTAATGAACTAATTAAGCCCCAAGAACTGAAACAGAACCCTACCTAGATTTTTCTTTTATTTAAGCTATAGAATGAAAACAAATTTTCACTAAATAACAAATTTTATTTAAATAATAACTAGTTCGAAATATGATTATTTATTTCGTTTTTTTGTTTCCCTATTCCTATCTTTATATATATAAATCTTCTGTATGTTTGTTAGTCAATGAACACCTCCTAAACGGCTGGACTGATTTTGATGAAATTTTTTGTGTGTATTCCAGGGGGTTTGAGGATGGTTTAGATTCACGATACGGTCAACTAGATATTGTTTTTTTAGTTAAATTATTTATTTAAAAATTGTTGTTGATGTTAGCACAACTTACATAGGCTCCGGCAGACTGCGCTGTAGTCGCTGTGTCAAATATTCAAGAGTGTGTTTCAGTTACGTCTGATAGATGGCGTTCAGATTATATTGTTACAGCTAATTTTTAAAAGTTTACATGGGACAGGACAAAGTGTGTCGGGTCTGATAGTTTTTTACAAAATTTTAATTTCAGATTGT
Organism: Octodonta nipae; assembly: GCA_034190945.1. Taxonomy (NCBI): domain Eukaryota; kingdom Metazoa; phylum Arthropoda; class Insecta; order Coleoptera; family Chrysomelidae; genus Octodonta; species Octodonta nipae. The sequence continues at coordinate 72,915,375 of CM067222.1, forward strand.
TTCTAGTCACAGTGTCTTGTCACTTCATTCAACATTTCAATTTTACTTATTACTCTCAAGTGAAATACACATAGTAATATTTATTTTTGTATTAAAGTTGATTGGGTGATTTTTTTTCAATGTTGTCAATACACTTTTGACATACAGGTTTCAGCTAATTGTAACTTTTATAGTTAGCTCAAGTACTATCAGGGGAATATCAAGATTTTATTATGTATTGTATGTTTCCCTAGTTTCCATTGCTCATTCTATCTTATAATATAGTTGTGGAAGTTTAAAAGAAAGTAAACTGTAATACAGCAACAATATGACAAGTCTTGCTTTTCTTTTAGATTTATTCTGGAAAAGTTTCAAATACAGTGCCATTTGGTTGTTTTGTCCAACTTGAAGGTTTGAAAAGACGTTGGGAAGGCCTAGTCCATATTTCCCAACTCAGAGCTGAAGGTAAAGTCACTAATGTAACAGAAGTTGTCTCAAGAGGTAGTAAAGTAAAGGTAAAAGTGTTATTAATTACTGGTCAAAAAGTGTCACTATCCATGAAGGATGTTTGCCAAATAACAGGAAAAGATCTCAATCCACATTCTCATCAACCTGCTGAAAGGGAAGACCAAGACAGGAATCCAGACAGGCCAACAGTAACTAGTACATCAGTACTCAGATTACCAGTTAGTATAGATGAAGGTGAAGAGGATTCTAGGAAAAGAGTCACAAGAATTTCTAGTCCAGAAAGGTGGGAAATCAAACAAATGATTGCCTCAGGCTGTATTGATAAAAGTGAACTCCCTGATTTTGATGAGGAGACTGGTTTATTGCCAAAAGATGAAGATGGTGGAGAAGCTGATATTGAAATTGAACTGGTTGAAGATGAACCACCATTTTTGCATGGTAAGAGAAAACTAAACAACCTTAATTTTTTTCTTAAAAATTTTAGCCATAAACAGTGAAACTCTCGTTGTTATACCAAAGGTTTTAATGTTGTTTATATACTTATTATTTTAGGTCATGGCAGGGCCCTCAATGATTTGAGCCCTGTAAGGATAGTAAAAAATCCTGATGGCTCCCTAGCTCAAGCAGCTATGATGCAGTCTGCCCTTGCTAAAGAAAGGCGAGAACAGAAAATGTTGCAAAGAGAACAAGAAGTTGATGCAATACCATCTGGTAAGAACAAGAGTTGGATTGATCCTTTACCAGAAGAAGAACCAAAGAATGTTATGGCACGGGGGATTGGCTTACAGTCTCAAGATTTGCCAGAATGGAAGAAGCATGTTATAGGTAAACAATTTTCTGAACACTTATAAATATGATTTTTGAACATCATTACTTTTAGGTGGTAAAAAATCCTCATTTGGAAAGAAAACCAATCTGAGCATTGTAGAACAAAGGCAGTCTTTGCCTATTTACAAACTGAAGGAAGAACTTCGTAAAGCAGTGACTGAAAACCAAATACTTATAGTCATTGGGGAAACTGGTTCAGGAAAAACTACTCAAATAACTCAGTATTTAGCAGAAGTTGGTTTCACAGCCAGAGGCAAGATTGGTTGCACTCAACCTAGAAGAGTAGCGGCTATGTCAGTAGCAAAGCGAGTAGCTGAAGAATTTGGATGTAGGTTAGGCCAGGAAGTTGGATATACCATTCGATTTGAAGATTGTACAAGTACTGAAACTATCATAAAATATATGACAGATGGTATGTTGCTGAGGGAGTGTCTAATGGATCTAGATTTAAAACAGTATTCAGTAAGTATATAATTTATTACAAAAAAGTAACATTTATTTGATAAAAATTAGTAAGACTTGTGCAGAATGTAGATAAATCAGTGTTGGAGGTTTAGAAATGGTATGAAGAATCTTAATCTGTACTTCCCCTATGCTTGTGGTGCTTCACCTAACCAGGACCATATGAAATGGGACGATGAATGAGACAGTTGTAGTTTCTACATCTCTGAAACAGTTCTATATTTGATTTAAAATGCATTTTCACCTGGAAAATGTGTAGTTATTTTCCAGACTTATCTTCTATTGAACAGGATTGGAACATGAAACAATCTCTCTGAAGTTTCAGTTTGTTATTTTTAAATCTGACAGTTGTGATAGAATGTACACCTCCAAAAATTTTGGGCAATAAATTTGAAAAGAGGTTATTTATTAACGAAATTGTGGCGGAAAAATCTAAAAGAAATGTGATCAAATTGAATGAAATAGTTTGATATCTTATTTTTTATGGTAAGCAACTTGTTTTAGAAAGTTGATTTATAGAAAAATATCCGCTGTCCAAGAACAAAGAACAATACAGAATTTAGTGTATCAATAAATCATCTATGGTTACATTTATTGTGAACTATTTGTAATACTAAAAAAGTAAATAGTGGTTTGTACTAAAAGATTTTTATGCAAAATAACTTAAATATATTACATCACTCTATCGAGCAAAATTGTAGTCATTTTTGGACATAAAATTTAACAAGAATTTGCTCATACCATCATATCATTAACAGTTTATAGGGAATAATTGATGATTTTAATAGCAAATTCGTAGAAATATATTTTTTTACATAATAAAAACCTGCAAAAAAAATTCTTTTATTTATTGCTTATATAATGAACAGTAATGAAGGAATCGTAATTCCGTCGTTGTAGTAGTAAAAATGATCCTATTAGGTTTAATAAACAACCTAATAGGATCATTTTTTACCAAGTAAACTTGGAAAAACTGGTAATAGTGTTTTTTTTTTTCAAGAAATAATAATTTCTAGTAGCTAACACTAGAATAATAATGATCTTCAAAACGATAGTGTATGATGTTAAGTTTATGTTTATATGTACTCATGATGTATATATACTATTGGATAAGTGGTTTTTGAAGAACTTGAATTTGAATTATTTAGACTATTTTGCACAGCCCTCCTTATTAACGCGGCTAGTCCAATAGGGAAATACCAAAGATGTTTTGAGAGTTCATAAATTCCACTTTAATTTGTCTGTCTTGGATTTTTGTATGAAGTCCGGGAAATTGGTTTCAAAGAATATTGTATTAAAAGTCAAATATGCGACATCCAACCGGCGGTTCACTGACAATAGCTGTCAGGACGTATGGGCAGATCTTGGATTTTTTTAAGGTGCGGGCCTGAGATGAAAATTATGGTAAATTGTATTATGTTTTTTTCTTAGCAGTTTATAAGGATTTTATTTACATAACTGTCTGCGCTGATTGGTGTTTGTTGGGTTAATGGTTACTTGTTACTTTTTTCCACTGACTGGATATGTCATAGTCAAGACATCTTAGGAGAATTAAGGGTCTGCCATTTAAGCCGTAATTACAAGCACTATTAATACATTTTACGGCACGATAACAAAAATCCAATATATATAAAGTGAAGTGCGTTTTATGATCTTTTAAAATACATTTAGCATATCCCTATTGAATTACCGTGGTTAAAACGATACGTTCTGTAAAATATTTCTACAAATTATTTAAATTGCAATTCTGCATGATCCACTTATGGACAATACCGATCTTCAGCCTTATTCATCTCAACGTTGTGAACTATCAGTAGGAGTAGGATTTTTGGGGTTTTTATGCTCAAATAATTTACTTTTTATTAAAATTAGGTCAATTATGGATTATAAACTATTGTTTACATGATGGCCTACGCTGTTGAATTTTATGTTATGTAAAAATCTCTATTTTATTGGTTAGTAGGTACTATGTATCGCCATTTCATTTTGGCTATTTTTTAGGTTATAATGTTGGATGAGGCTCACGAACGTACCATCCACACCGACGTTCTTTTCGGCCTTCTCAAACAAGCTGTCTTCAAGCGACCTGAATTGAAACTTATTGTCACCTCAGCCACGTTAGATGCTCTTAAATTTTCACAGTATTTCTTCAAAGCCCCAATTTTTACCATTCCAGGACGAACGTTCCCTGTTGAGGTTTTGTACACAAAAGAGCCAGAGACTGATTACTTAGATGCTAGTCTTATTACTGTAATGCAAATCCATTTGAAAGAACCTCCAGGTGACATATTGCTGTTTTTGACTGGCCAAGAAGAAATTGACACTGCTTGTGAGATACTGTATGAAAGAATGAAATCTTTAGGTAAGAAATACATTCTTATTTTTTTGACTTAACGTTATTTAGTTTTAATAGTATCATCTTGTTTTTAGGTAAAATATAATTTTGACTTTATCTTTTAGGGCCTGATGTTCCTGAACTCATAATCTTACCAGTTTACTCTGCTCTACCATCAGAAATGCAAACAAGAATATTCGAACCAGCACCGCCAGGTAGCAGGAAAGTTGTGATTGCAACCAACATCGCTGAAACTTCACTTACTATCGACGGTATCTTCTATGTTGTCGATCCGGGATTTGTGAAGCAAAAAATTTATAATTCAAAGACTGGCATGGACTCTCTAGTGGTCACACCTATCTCTCAGGTATTTCTTCATAGTTTATTTCTGTTTCAAATACTAACAGTAGTAGTAAATCAAGTCAACAGATTTTAGTTACATTCAACAACGCTTTTTGAATCAAAATAGATGACTATGGTAGTGAAATACAATAACTGAAATTGCATTTGTTTCGACACTTCATTCCGACCGACACTACCTACTACCTTGATCTTGAAATACCCATACAACTTAATTTTCTGTGTAAGAAACAGGGACCAGGTTATAATTAAGAGTATCAGCTTTTGGAGAGTATCAATATAGTAAATAAACAAAAAGACCATCCAATTAATGTACAATACCAGAACAAAATTTGCTATTTGTTCTAATAAACACTATAATTTTCTATTTTCGATATTTTAAATTAGAAACTTGACGTACGTCAGAACACCACAAAAAAGTTCCAGTTACTGGTTACCAAGTTGCCATTACATTTGTGTACTGACAAAGTTCTTATTACAAAGTAGACACCTTACATTAACACTTCTGAGCAATATTTGAGTTTAGAGTAAATACCCTATTTTTAAATTCTTTGATATCGGGTGTTAGAGCATATACTACTGCAGGTAGCGTGAATGCACATCAATAACAGACCTTAGAGTATATCCTTCATATGACGTTAACATCATCAACAAAATTAATGGTTTTGGGGTATTATGTATTGTAAATAAAATTTCGAATTTGAAAACAAACAAAAAGTTAGTTTATTTTCAGAGTTGTCTCTATATGTGTGTCAATTTTATAATTTATGAAATCCTGTTTAAGTGCCTTCTGAATTTACACAATTAATAGTAATTAAATTAGTTTTTGCTAGCTACTAATTTAGTGTTTGCTATATAAAGGCTGCTTACTATCTTCTGGACATTGGTATGAAAAATATTTGAGGAGAGTGTAAAATTTTCATTCTTGTAAATCTGCTTCATGAAAATTTCCCAAATTATCATCATAAAAATTCACTCATGATTTTGTGTTTAGGCCCAAGCACAACAAAGAGCAGGTCGAGCAGGTCGCACTGGTCCTGGTAAGTGTTATAGATTGTACACGGAACGAGCGTACAGAGACGAAATGTTACCCACTCCAGTGCCAGAAATTCAACGAACAAATTTGGCCACTACAGTCCTTCAGCTCAAAACGATGGGCATCAACGACTTGCTTCATTTTGATTTCATGGACGCCCCACCAGTGGAATCTCTCATAATGGCCTTGGAGCAGTTGCATTCTTTGTCAGCCCTTGACGATGAAGGACTATTGACGCGGCTTGGTCGAAGAGTATGTAACATTAATATTAGTATTATTTTTTATACTATCAAACTTTCATTATAGATGGCAGAGTTCCCTCTTGAGCCCAATTTGTCCAAGATGCTCATTATGTCAGTTGCACTCCACTGTTCGGACGAAATTCTGACGATTGTCAGCATGTTATCCGTGCAAAACGTATTCTACAGGCCGAAGGATAAACAAGCGTTAGCTGACCAAAAGAAAGCCAAGTTCAACCAACCAGAAGGCGATCATCTAACTCTTCTAGCTGTTTATAACAGTTGGAAGAACAACAAATTTTCAAACGCTTGGTGTTACGAAAATTTCGTACAGATCAGAACGTTGAAGCGGGCTCAAGATGTTCGAAAACAATTATTAGGTAAGACATCATGTGACTTTTTTTCAGACAATTCATATGTATTTTGTAGGTATAATGGATAGGCATAAGTTGGATGTTGTGTCAGCTGAAAGGAACACTGTGAGAGTGCAGAAAGCGATTTGTTCAGGTTTTTTTCGGAATGCTGCGAAAAAGGACCCACAAGAAGGTTACAGGACACTCGTGGACAGTCAAGTCGTTTACATTCATCCGTCTAGTGCGTTGTTTAATAGGCAACCAGAATGGTAAGTGGTCACAACATTTTTATTGTGTAAATGCAAGAAAACGACTATTTTCCAGATATATATACACCCGTTTGCATATCAAAAAAAGAGATATATATATATATATTTGAGAACCTCCTCTCTTTATATATATATATATATATATATATATATATATATATATATATATATATATATATATTTGCTGACATAATTTAAAAAAATGAATTTCAATGGTGCTTGGTCTCCAGAGTACATTTTAATTGTTTTTAACTTGTGGATTGTTTGTTTCAATTGTCTGTATGTGATGTACATACTATTAAGTTCAAGGACATGTTAATAACTTTGAAACCCTGAAGAAGGAAAGAAGTATTTCCGAAATCTAGGTGAATTAATTAAACTAGATTTTACCAACAAATCTTTAAGTCAATATCCTTTACCTATTCAGCAAAAATCATATAATTGACTAGTAAAATGCAACAGTGTGTATATTGTATCATTCCATTACACCAGTAGATCCCACAGACATCAATACTCAATGCAGGCAGTCATTGATTTAGTGGATTAAAACGGCTATTATACCATATAAAAATAGTAAAATAACTTTATGTTCCAATTATTTTTTGTTTCTGAAAATAAAATAAATTAAGTTTGTCCAAGACTTATATTTTGATGACACAACATATTGTTTTTAAAAAGACTTCTAATAATACATCTTGTCAATTCAAAGTTTCATATGAGAATAATTTAATAACATAAAACAATAATTTTTGTGTTTCTTTGGGGAATAACACCACAATAGAAATAAAACTACGTATATTGCAGGAATACCAAACGTTTCAAAGTCTATTCTGACTTCGTTGTCAATGGCTTTATATTTATTGAATAGACTTTGAAACGTTTGGTATTCCTGCAATATACGTAGTTTTATTTCTATTGTGGTGTTATTCCCCAAAGAAACACAAAAATAATCAAGAACATGCCACAAAAAACATTTAGAAGACAAATAAAACAATAAGCACAAAAATAAGTTCATAATATTAAATTTCATAGCTGGAAATCAAGCAAAGATTAATACATCATCAAAATATAGTGTAAGCATCATTATTTATATTAAGTAGGGGACCATCCGTAAATTACGTAAGATATTTTAGGGTGGAAATCGTATATGGTGGTGGGAGGGTGTTTGAAATGAATTTTACATTAGATTTTTCAAATATTGTTTTTTCATTGCTTATAACTTTTATCTGCCTGAATTGACTATTATCAATATTGATAGAAAATTTGTACTTGATTTTTATTTTCAAATATCAATATAGTTATAACATTAGCTAACTATTGAAATTTTCTTACATCGGGGTGGGTGGAGGTCAGATAACCGACAAAATTCATCTTACTGGCCGTAATACGTAATATATGGATGGTCCCTAGATTAGCGGTACGACTACCATAATTTAAGCAAAATAATAGCACAATTTAAAATGTAAATGTTTATTGCATTCAATAACTATTTTTGGCTGGTTCTTTGGTTGAATTTGCCCTCGTGGTAAACATTAGAAATGAGTAAAACATTCTTGTTTTTCTTGCATTTGTATGAATAAAGCATTGCGTTGTTTGGAGATCAAAAATACTCGAACTTGCAGACTTACAGGTACTTCTTTAGGTTGTAATATAAACTGAATCTTAATCTCTTCTTATTCTTCTTTATTATTCCTATCAAGTTAGGTTTGTTTATCTGAGGTTTATACATGATACATAAACAAGTAAATCAGTTGTCAACTGTAAAACACTTTGTGTACAAGCTTTTGGGCCTTTACTAAATTTTAGGATCTTACTCTATTTCTCTGATTTGCCTGATATCGCTTTATGTAATATACTACAATGAAATCTCAACACCGAACACATCGTTTATTGCATTTTTTAAAATTTACCAAAGAATAAACTGTTTGATGGGATCCAAAATCGATGTTTAGTAATGTTGAAATCCATAGAGTACGTGTGCGTCGAATGTATCGCCAGCTAAGTGAATTTGAAAGAGGTCGAATTATTGGGTTACGGGAGGCGGGTTATGCGATATTGTCTTGGGTTATAATGCCCAAAATCGGAGAACAGTAGGCGACGGACCTCGAAGGGGCACAAATGAAATTCAAGATCGACTTATGGCCTTTAAGGATCGATTTTCGACAACTCGAAATTTGGCTGAGTGGTTAGGAGAACAAAGACTTCTTGTAAGTGTATGAACAATTTACCGCCGTATAAGGTCTTTTGGACTGCACAATGCACGATTATCCACCCCATCTTGTGCTACCTCTGACCGCTGAGCATCGGCGACAACGACTACAGTGGTGCAGAGAACGACAAAATTAGATTGTGGAATGGCATCAGGTCGTCTTCTCTGATGAATGTCGGTTCTGCTTGGGTGGATTTATGGCCGAAGAAGGGTTAACATTTACCTTTAAAAAAGTAAAGAGTCTCTAAAGGTACACTTTGAGCTACGCGACCGAGACAAGAGACAGGAGACACGAGACCCGGACAATGTCGCTTGTCGCTTTACCTCTTTGAGCTACGCGACCGAGACAAGCGACAAGAGACAACGTCGCTCGTATTTATTTGGGAAACACGACTGACATTAAGCGACAAGCAGTTGGTTAGATGTTCTGCCTTCATAAATACGTGTATTCGTGAATTAAAAAAATATTGTCTATTAATTAATAACCACTTAGCACTCGAAGTAGAAAATTTTAGACAATATTTCAGATTAAATCAAAGTCAATTTAATTATGTATTAAGTTTAATTGAAGAAGATATTCAAAACAGGGGTGGAGGTATAACAATCACGAGAAAAATTATCAATCACATTACGGTATGTATTTATTTGTTACAGTTTTAATTAAAAATATTATATATTAGATTCTTCGGAGAACATCATATAAGAATAATAAATCGCACTCCCCAAAAAGTTTGTATTATAACAAATAAACAAATAAGACATAAACAGATAAACAAAATTATGTGACATTAATTTCATTCATACAAAAAATAAAATATAAACAACCTACCTGTTTTTTTATTTTCATTGCAATCTCCCTCTAGATATTATCCCGAAATATAAAGATGTAAATCTTTATATGTTGCACTCTGAGGATCATTTAATGATTTATTTTCTTCTATTAAATTAATAAGAAGATTGTCTTCATCAAAAGAGAAATTTAAATCCGTCATTTTAACCTCCAAACCACACGCGACAAGCGACACTACTGCTTCGGAAGCAGTCGCATCAAAGTTGTCTCCTGTCGCGGTCGCGCGTCTCTGTCTCGCGCTTCAAATGTGCCTCATATAATTGCATAGAAAGCAGACGTGTCGCGTGTCGCAACCTCCTGTCTCTTGTCGCCGTCGCTTGTCTCGGTCGCGTAGCTCAAAGTGTACCTTTAGTCCACTTGGAATAATTTATAGGACCAGGAAATTGGTTTCAAATCCCGTTATCTGGAAAATTAAGACTATATAATATATTATGCAGTTGGATCATATTGTTTTTTTTTATTTTAGGGTGATCTATCACGAGTTGGTTCAAACGACAAAAGAATACATGCGAGAAGTGACGACAATAGATCCAAAATGGCTGGTTGAGTTTGCACCAGCTTTCTTCAAATTTTCCGATCCTACAAAACTCAGCAAATTCAAGAAGAATCAAAGGCTGGAGCCTCTCTATAATAAGTATGAAGAGCCTAACGCATGGAGAATATCCAGAGTAAGGCGTAGGAGGAATTAAAATTTACATTAATTGTGATATATATTTTTCAATTATTTATTTATATTTTTACTGTGACATAAATCAATATAAGATTAGTAGAAAGTTGTGTTTTTAGTTTAGATCCAGACAGATTTTTCATGAATTAGCAATAGCTGTTCGCTAAATATTTAAATAATTTTGCCATTCCTTTATATATATTTCCTTGTAAGAAATGCAGTGTACCTAACACATATATAATGTCTAAAGAGCAATGTTCTCTTTTAGCGTTCCTACTTTTTTAAGGGTTCAGTATATACTCTATACGGATACCCGTATATCACTTCTGATTTCTCATTCTTTCACATCACAGCAATTTTCTCCTAAAGTGCTGGACGGAGAAGGTTGAAATTTGGTATCAGTGTATAATTTGGTGAGCCGATCAGGAGTACATACCCAGGTTTTCGAATGATGTGTATAATAACGAATCGTCATCTCTCGCGATAAATTGTGTATTTATTGAAAGTATATGATGAAATCCTGTTCAATCATCCAAAATTGGATAAAGGTGTTAAAGGGTGTAAATCTCAGGATCAACTAAATCAATTTTGAGTAGAAAAATGAGTTTAGTGTTGATTTGAAAAGCTTCCAATTCTATCAAATCGATGTACTGAACGACATTTGAACTGTAAAAAGGAAGTGGTAAATTATTTTCATGAAGTGACAGAAATCTTTTGAAGGGAATCGACCAAATCTACTGGGCTTTTGATCGAACTATTTAAATTTTTAAGCGGGCGAAAGTCACCGCAGTTAAAACGTCATCGCAAATGTTTTCGATAATTATATAACTCGCCATTAGGCATTTACGTAGATATAAGACAAATTTTACCATTAATACATTCCCATTGTGAATTTGTAACTCCTCCATTAAATAATACCTATCAATGCTACAATTTGTTAAACAATATATTTTCTATAATTTCAATTTAAAACCTCCATTCAACATTTAATTTTGATTTATTGTCCGAATTTATTAAACTTTCAAAAATGCCAACAACTAGACAAGCAGCTACACCAACTACTGTAAAACAGTATAAGTTATCGAAAATATTTGCCATAATTCCTGTTTATGATGGTAATCAGATATTTTTAAAAACGTTTATTTGCTCCTGTTATACCGCCTACAGCATGGCACCGGATAATCAACTATCAGAAATTCGGAATCTCCTAGAAAATAATTTTGGAAATCCTCGGGATCTCTCGGCTCTTATTCAAGATTTACAACGGATGCTGTAAACTCCCAACGAATTCCCTCTTTCGTTCTCTGCTCCAGACGCATCAAACGAAAATGCTTGCAGCTATAAACAAGCAAAAGAAGCGCAGATTGACTTAACAGAGGCTCTTATTAACCCCCTCACGGGTTTAAAACCTAAAATTGGTCAACTCGTTCGCGCTAGTGACCCCTGCAGTATTCTCATTGCTATTTCTAGGATTAACCGGGAACTATAATTGTCACACTTAGAAACCCAGAAATTTTCAGGCAATAGAAATTTCCAACAACCCTCTCATAAGCCAAATAATGATCTACCTTCAAAACTATGCTCATTTTCTAAACTAATGGATCATTTAAGCAACGAATACTTGAGAATGCGACAATTTCAACACAACCCAAATTCCAATTAGAATTATCGGCCTCATTTTTCCAATCAACCTACTAACCAATCTACCAATGTTAGTCCAAGCCAACAATTCTCACATCAACAATTTCGTCCATCTACCAGTAAAACAACCATAAATGTCTGACAATTACACACCGAAACCGAGTTTCTTTAAACATCAACAACCAAAGACTTATCACCTGAACAATCTGCAATTCGATCCTTATCACAATGACAATAACTATAACTACTCCCACAATGAAACTCATTACAACTCTTTACCCGATGAGTACGGAAACGTACCCTAATGATTGTGAACAAAATCGTGAACCAGAATATTTCAACAATGAATAGTTTAACAAATATTATTATGACGAACCTGATTCTTCTCAACTAAATTTTCAGTTGACCCCTACTCAATCCCAGACCACGAAAGTTCAGAAATTCAAACCCAAATTCAGAAACGAATTTGGAGGACTTCAGCCGGAACGTCAACTTCCCAGAACAGAACTTTCTGTAAGACCCCTCTTTTTCGTAAACTCCAAAATTCTTTAATATATTACCGATTCTTCACCTATAAACTTCTTATCGATACGGGTGCAGGACTTTCAATTTTAAACCTGAAACCTTCCAACGCTTCAATCAATATATTATTTAAGTATCAATGAAACAATCCGCAGAATAAATAAAAATACAATTGTTAAGGTCTAACTTAGAAGGCTGACAATTTTATCAAAAACTGTCAAACTTGCCATAAGGCAAAAGCTTACCGTAAAAATCTTTAGAGCTTATACCTTCTGGGGATAGCCTGCAGTACACAAATATCGTGGTAAGACTAAAAAGAAAGAACAATAGAGAGGGTAAGAAACTATTTCATTCGGTTAGGAGCTGCTTCCAATGAAATACGTTCAGCATTATTGGCTGCTTCCACCCACCAAGTGAAATAGCTTGTTACCATCTCTATTGCCCTCCCTTTCTAGCGTTGCCACGATTTTATGCATGGCAGGCTATCTTCAGAAAGCACATGCTCTATGTAAAAAATCTCGGCAGCCCTCTTGTCATCACGGAAACTCCACGGAGACCCTTTGAACAAGTCTCAACAAAAAACTGCATTAACTATTGCATTTGCATTAACTATTGTAATGTTTTTATTTTCACACTCGGGTTCAGTTCAGTTCTTGGACTTATTTAAAAACACAGTCCAACTCACTCTAATTTATTTCCACTACTTTAACACAATTTATATTCACAGAACTATTTACTATTTATCTTAACTATACAATACGACCGTTGAAAACAGAATGAATCCCATCGCCAGCTGTCCCTATTTATGAATTTCTCTTGGAATTGTCTGGTAAGTCAACGAATCATCGGGAAACTTCTTTCATGTGTTCTGGAAGCTTTAAGGGAATTCCCAGTAACGGCAGTGGTCGGCCTGTTGAGAGACAAAACATTTCGGATTCCCAGAAGTATAGGAAATACTGTCCCTTACACGAAATGGTTGATGGCCGATTGCACCAGCCGTCGGATGAATTCTCGTAAGACTATTCATTAACTATTCGGGACAAACTAACAAAATTCTCTCAGGTCTACCCTATAACCGACACATCCGCAAAACCCGTTGTGAGAACTTTACTACTATGTTTCCAACATTTTGGTACCCCATTACGGATTGACTGATGATAGTAGGGAATTTGACAACACACTAATGAGAGGCTTATGTTAGTTAATTGACATCAAACTATCCTATTCTAGTGTGGGAGATCCTCAGTCAAATGGTTCATTAGAACGATTCGACTTGACTTTACTATACATGATTAGAATCCTCAAATTATAAAATCCTAACATACTCCCCTTCAACATCCTTCGTTATACAATCATCGCACACAACAACTCTAAACAAAACTCACGGATTCAATCCTTACGAACTTGTTTTCGGACATACTTCGAGGAAGATTCCAGAAATCCTCTACAACCAACAATCACTGATAACTGAATACATCCTAGATCTCAAAAATCGTATTTCTCACTGTCATAAAATTGATCGTGAAAGAACGGAAATCGAAAAACACAAAGCGAAAGCCAGATTTGATGAACATGTTTCCGAAAATCTCCCAAATTATCAAATAGGTGGTAAAGTCTATATTAAAGAATCCCAATTCAAAGACAAACTCCAAAATAAATTCAATGTGCCTTTCGAAATCCTGGAGTTTCACAAAAATTCCGCAACACTACTAAATCCTAAAACCAATCAAAAATCAAAAGTAAATTTCGACCGAATGAAACCGTTCTCAGAAAGTTAATTTCTGTTTCAGGTTTTGCCTGCTGTTCGGATCAGCAGTAGCCCAATTCCAAATACAACTAATAAACAATACTTTTGGTATCTACTTCCATAACGAGGCAGAAATAACGGTATCCAATGACAAATGGAACACTTCTAGTGCACAGAAAAATGTCTGCACTAGAACAAGTATTTATAACAAATAGTAGAATTTTACAAACTTGCAAAAACTGTAAACTTCAAAGTATTTTGCTATGAACTACTTTAGCGCGGACACACACACACACATTGTCGGAGGCCCTAGACAGATAAGAAGGCAGCTACTGGCAATAGTAACTACTTCCGTTTTATTGTACGGGGCACCGGTATGGGAGAAATCGCTCGAGCTACCATCGTACCGCCGGAAAATGAAATCAGTCCAGCGGCTCTCAGCGATTCGAGAGGCATCAGCCTACCGCACTGTGTCTTACGAGGCGGTGAGTGTGATTGCCTCTTCCCTACCAATCGACATCCTGGCTGCAGAAAGGGGACGGCTGTATCGTAGAAAGTTAGAAAAAGACCAGCCGACAGGAAACAGCGATGAAAGAGCCATGAGTCTAGGGCAATGGCAGGAGAGGTGGGACAGCTCTACTAAAGGCCGGTGGACATATCGATTGATACCTAACATCAGTCGTTGGGTCAACCGCCAGCATGGGGAGGTTGGGTTCTACATCACTCAACTCCGTGACTGGACATGGATACTTTTGAGCATACCTGCACAGGTTCAGGAGGACAAACTCCCCACACTGTACGGCCGTGGTAGAGGACGCGGAACACGTGTTCTTCTCCTGCCCCCGGTTTCAGGATCAACGTGCTGAAGTGGAGAGGATTCTGGAGACTAATATCGTTCCAGAACAAGTAGTAGAAGCCATGCTGAAGGGCCCCCAAGCCTGGAACTTGGTATCAGATTACGCGGAGACTATCCTCAAAGAACTCCGCAATACGTTTGAGGAGTAGGCTTTAGAGGCTTTCAATGAAAGAGCAGTAATCATCTGCAATGAACCACCCCTGCGAAGTAGTATTAACTGAGAGTGCCGCAGGGGACCATGGTTGTGGGAGAAAGAGGTTAGGGTTTTAGCGGGTATACGGTGTACTGGTTTCGATGCAACGATTTACTCTTGCTTTGAAGTCAGTGCATCGGGAGTCCCGCACGACGGCCAGCACGTGCTAGCTAAGTACGCAACGTATTTCCCCCCTCTTCGACACAACACACACACACACACACACACATATATATATATATATATATATATATATATATATATATATATATATATGTACTTTATATAAATACAGCTTCCAGAAAGTTTGAACCTTTAAAGTCTTTTTTCGGTTTTTTACGAGCTCTTAAACTGTCAAAAACAGGTAACTCGTAGCTATTTTTGGCTCATAGTGATACGCTTGCCAAGAAAACTCTATTTGATATTTTTGAACGTCTATAAAAAAATGAAAAGTTTTTTCATGAGTAATTATAAGAATTTATTCCAAAGAAAACAAATTGATAACTTCACATTCTATATTTTTTAAAGATTTTATAGTGAATAAATTTAGAAAAAAATATATGATTTTAAGTGTCAATATCTTTTTCTGAAAATTATGTAAACAGATCTTTTATTTTTGTCTAAATAAATCCAAATCGATTAAATATCACCGGAGATTCAGCGCTTTTAATTTTAGCTAAATTACAAAAATTGGGTTTTTGGCAATTTTCACATGCATTTTTGGACATGTTCTATTATTTTTTTTCGCTCATTTTTTTTCAGGGACAGACTTTGTAAACCCAAATAAATTTCAACTCGTCTGATATGTCTTTTATATTTTGTTTACAATATCGAGGCCTTCAAACTTCGGGTATCATTTGAAAATAATTCGTCTTTATGCTTTATGAGCTAACGTGATGGCTAATTCTGACTAATTTAGATACTAATATGCTCTAACGTTTTATGCTAGGTATGAGAAAGATTCACGAAACGTCAACCGCATGATGGCGCAACTGCATATAAGGGTACAATCGCCGCCATGCATGAGAATTTTGTATATGTGGCGGCCACTGTACCCTTGTATGCAATGGCGCCACCATGCGGTTGACGTTCCGTGAACCTTCCTCATAGATCAGTACAGTAGAGTAAAAAAACTTCAGTTTAAGATGGTGTAGAGGTTTGGAGGAGTTTAGGGACCAAATTTATGGATTGTAATGTTTTTATTTTCACACACGGGATCTGTTCAGTTCTTGGATTTATTTAAAAACACATTCCAACTCACTCTAATTTATTTTCACTACTTTAACACAATTTATGTTCACAGAAACTATTTACATATTATCTTAACTATACAATACGACCGTCGAAAACGGAAAACCTTCTATCGCCAGCTGTTCATATTTATATATTTCTCTTCGAATTGTCTGGTAAGTCCACGAACCATCGGGAAACTCTTTCATGTTCTGGAAGTTTTAAGGGAATTCCCAGTAACGGCAGCGGTCGGCCTGTTGAGAGATAAAACATTTCGCATTCCGAGAAGTGTCGGAATAACGAATTCACGAATTGGTTGATGGCCGATTGCACCAGCTGTCGGATGAATTCTCGTAACATTGCCCCCTCCTTAAGGCCATTTCGTCCAGTAATGTCCTAGAATCCTTCCTGGTATGACGATATTTGCAGGACTCTCCATTTCGACATCGGGAAGTTTGGTGGAAGTAACAGTCAACGGTCTTCGAATCTGGGCTGCGAATATTGAGACAGCATACCAGGATGTCGACGCCACTGAATCGAAAGATTGTTTCCATCATACTTCTCACCACCCTCCAATTCAGTCCATCAAACCCGCAGGCTATCTTTGGGACCGACAATTTCATCAGATTCTGCTCCAACATCACATTCCTCAATTCCACCAGTCTTCCAAAGATCGCTGTATGTTGGGCTTGTCCTGCGAGAATGTTTTCATTATCAAATAAAATATGTCTCTGGTACCCATTGGTTGTTTATCTTCGAGATGAAGGAGCTTCCCTACCGCAGGATCTTGGTCCCGTAGCTTCTGGAACTTGCGGTACTTTTTGGCAAACACCTTGGCTATTCCTCTGGACATCCGGAAATCCCGAGCCACACAATGAGCCAGGGTATATTGTAAGGGCACCTCAAACAGGTCTCGGGGTTCCTCTCTCGTACGCCGTGCTGCACTTTCTGCCCATCAGAGTACAGTGCCATAAACTGCTCGAAGGTCATCTCGTCGTCGGGTGGTTGGATGCTGCGGACTTGAGCTTGGCCAACTTCGCTGTCATGACTTCCGGCATAAGGTGCTAACCTGTTGAAATGTACCACCTTTGGTTTTCCTCGAGGTAGCTTCTTTATTCTGTAGACAACATCGTTGATCTTTTTTACAATTTGGTAAGGCCCCTCCCATGATCTTTGTAACTTGGGCGAATATCCACGACGACGTTGCGGGTTATACAACCAAACAAGATCATCAGCTTGGAATTCCCCGCCTTCGGCTCTGATGTCATAGGCTTCCTTCATTCGGGCCCTGGCATTCTCGATAATTAATCGAACTCGTTGGTGTATGTCGTCCATCTTTCGACGTAACTGGCTGACATAGTCTTCACTTGCAGTCTCTTCTCCTGGGGGACATCCAAACTTCAAATCGCATGATAGTCGTAACTCTCGTCCCATAATAACGCTTGCCGGAGTCTGACCCGTGGACTCGTGCACAGATGAACGATATGCCATTATAAACAAGTGAAGATACTGGTCCCAGTCTCTTTGGTGGCGAGAGACTACTTTTGATAAATGGCGGTTAATAGTTCTACTCATCCGTTCTACCATTCCATCGGATTGCGGGTGTAATGCTGTCGTCCGTAATTTATTGATCTTCAAGAGCTTGCAGACGTCTTGGAAAAGAGTAGACTCGAAATTTCTACCTTGGTCTGAGTGCATCTCCAAGGGAACACCAAAACGACTGATCCATTCCTTGACAAGGACATCAGCATCGGTCAAGGCTTCTTGATTCGGCAAGGCATACGCTTCAGCCCATTTACTAAAATAGTCCGTCACCACCACAATGTATTTATTTCCAGAGTCAGATTCAGGAAATGGACCGGCAACATCAATGGCTACTCTTTCGAATGGACTGCCCACGTTATATTGCTTCATGAGAGCTTTTGGTTGCTTCTTAGGCCCATTACTTGCTGTACAAACCGTACATTTCCGGCACCACTCCTTAACGTCTACTTGGCAGTTTACCCATTAGAAGCGTTCTCTCAACTTCCCCAGGGTTTTCGTTACTCCCAGATGTCCTCCAGTTGTACCATCATGTAGTTCTCGTAAAACCTCTGGTCTCCTATTTCTGGGAACTACAATCTGTTTTCTGTCGTTTCCCTCCTCTGGAGATTGCAGGAGGGAGTTCCACTGAGCCCATTACGACTTTATGGTTGGTGAATATCGGGAAATCTCTTGCCACGTAGGTTTGCGGTCTTCTTCCTTCCACAGGATAACTTCTTTTAGTTCTGGATCTAATTTTTGGTCTTTCTGGATCTTCTCAGGTTGCCAATGGTCATCGACGGCGGTAGTTCTACAGAGAACAGCCGCTTTTTCTTCAGCACGCTGACAATGTTTGCAGTCATCAGGGCATGGTCTCCTCTATAGGGCATCAGCAGTCTTATGGCTTGTTCTTGCGCGATGTTCAGTCTCGAAGTCGAATTCTTGCAACCGATCAATCCACCTGGCCACTTGTCCTTCGGGGTTTTTAAACTGCAAGAGCCACTTCAGTGCTGCATGATCAGTCCTCAGAAGGAATCTTTTACCATAGAGGTACATATAGAAATGTTCTACCCCCTTTACCACAGCCAAAATAACCGATGACTTTCTCCTGAGCGTCTTGGATCTGCGAAAGCACCGTACCAATTGCAACATTGCTTGCATCGGTATCCAAAACGAAGTTCCCATCAGGCAAATGATAACTTAAAATGGGCGCACTGGTTCAATACTCTTTTCAGTGTCTCGAATGATCGCTGACATTCCTCGTTCCACTGGTACTGCACCTTCCCCTCTGTGAGTCTATTAAGTGGCTTGGCGATGTTAGCAAATGCGGCTACGTACCGACGATAGTACGTGCATAATCCCAGGAAACTTCTTAACTGGTGGATATCTTTAGGTATCGGCCATTCCTGGATGGCTTTGATTTTCCGTTTGTCCATAGCTACTCCTTGTGCGGAAACTACAGGTCAAGATATTGCACCTCTTCTTGGAACAGCTGACACTTCTTCGGGCTTAACCTTAGTCCGGAACATCGCAGTCGCCGAAATACCTCCTCCAGGTTCCTCACGTGGTCTTCAAACGATTTTCCAACCACGATAATGTCGTCAAGATACACCAGGCACGTTTTCCATGAAAGCCTTGTTAACACTGTTTCCATCAATCTTTCAAACGTTGCTGAAGCATTACACAGTCCAAACGGCATCACCGTGAATTGATAAAGTCCTGAGCCGATGGTAAAAGCAGTCTTTTCTCGGTTTCCTTTAGCAAGTTCCACCTGCCAATAACCGCTCTTCAAGTCCAGGGTGAAAAACATCTGCGATCCAGCCAACGTATCTAGGGTATCGGGTCGACCACATTTCTTTTTAACCAAGACAGTACAGTATTTCAAATGATTGATTGATACTGTAAGATACGAATAAATTCATTTCTAATGGATACTTCTGTTTTGACAAATTATAACCTTCGCTAACATCTTCACTCAAGGTTAAGAAAACCGCAATGAATGATATTGATGCAGATATCAAATAAAGCATAAATATCGTATATTTTTAGAATATTTGCAGGATTAATTTCTATTTAATAAGAATTTCTAGTCAGTATTTTACTTTTAAATAATTTTATTTCTTTTTTTTCGGTGTGTGGTGTCTGTGTCTTGTAATATATTATTTAATACGTCTGAAAAAATGTTAATTTGTGCTACGAATTTTGTTGTGGCTCCGTTTACAAACTTTTGAATGCTTTGGCTGTTTTATATTCATTGTGTATATCGAAACAGGGTTAAAAGCATGTGGAATGATGTTGAACTTGTCTTTTTTCTGATCGGAGTTTTTTGCTTTAGTTGTGCCCTCCAGTGACAAATTTTCAGTTTTGGCTGCGTGTGGTGGTTCGTTTGAACTATAATATCGATATAATATATCGGAATGTGGTATCGATATTTTCTGATATTCGATGAAATATATCGATAAATCGTATGTAATTTGTATTCTAGTATGTAATAAAGAAAAGGAAGAGTTGCAGTTTATCACGTGTAAATAAGGAAAGTATGATGCAGGGTTGCCAGATTGCTTAAGCGAAAATTCCTAAAATATCAATAACTTTTACGCATTCGATAATGAAAAAATCTCAACCATTAAGTCTTGTAATATATTATATCTAATACGCATATAATTGCAATCTGAAATTGAATACTGTTGTAATTGATACGGCTACGAATTTTGTTATGGCAACACAAACACTAAACATCTATTCTCGTTGGTATAATGTTTGTTCGTTAGTTGCTGTTTACAAACTTTTAAATGCTTTGGCTGTTTTTATTCATTGAACAAACCTATAGTAAATCGGTAGTATATCGAAGCAGGGTTCATAAAGTGGCATGTGGAATGATTGAATTTTGAACTTGCTCTATTTTTTGTTTATCTGCTAATATGTTTTTTTTATGTCAACTAATTCTGCCTTATTTCTACCTTGTGGAATTTTTGCTTTAGTTGTGACTGGGTCTAGTATTCAAATTTGAAAAAAGTCCGAAACATTCAAATTACCGCCTTGATAGCGAACGCTCACGCGCGTTATAACGTTTGTAACGGTCTATATGAAGTACAGTGACAATTTTTCATCGATATCATTTGTTTTGGCTGCTTGTGGTGGTTCGTTACTTTGTTTTTGAACATGTCGAAAGCTAGCATGCCATAATCCTGCATGAAAGCCTTCTAGTGGTCTGGCAGGGGTGTAAGTATGAACTTCGATCTTTTTTCTATAATAACTTTGTCAAGTGTTACAGACCTTTATTTATGTTTATTATTCAAAGGAAAATAGCAGTAAAAGTTCTAGGATTTTTGTTCCCCTGAGCAGTCAAGAATATTTTTATATTTAACGTTATGGTTTTGTTATTTCCGTTTTGAGAAAGGAGGTTGTTTGCTTTGTTTGTTAAATCTTGTTTTTTTTTTCATAACTTTTTTCAAACTTTGAATTTGAATATCAACGAAGTTATTTCAACAACATAATTTGATATATATATATATATATATATATATATATATATATATATATATAAGTAAACATTTTTAAGCTCCCCCCTTAAAGACAGCGTTCTTTGGTAAACATTTGTTTAACGGATCGGCCTAATTTAGGTTCAGCTGCTTTAAGAATAAGATGTTATACAGTACTTTGTACATTTTACTCTCATATCAACAATTCATTAGCAGAAACATTTGAAAAACGCAGCAAACGACTTGATTTTCTTGGTTGTATTCTTTTAGAAAAAAGTTTATGTCTAGTACTGAAATTAGTTTTGATGTTAAAGTTTTGAGTACCTGTCTTAGAAAAAGTTATATGTGATAGAAAGATTTATAGTGAGTAGCAGCAAACGGCTGATGTTTCTTGTTTCCTCTTAGAAAAAGTTTATAACTAATAACCCATTGATGATTAACTTTCGAATACCTGTCTTAGAAAAAAGTTTTATGTGCCGGTTTTTTTGTTAGAAAAAACGCTTTGTCATCATTACATTTCCAATTATCGAACCCTTGTGCAACATTTCTAACGTCCCTGCTTCAACCTTCCTACCGTTTCTAGAATCTGTAATTTTCCCGTTTCCAACTAACCTACCATTTCTAGTGGCATCAGCCATTTGCAACGTTCTTGTACCAGTCATTTTAACCGTTTGCAGCGGCTTTGTTTCAACTAACCTATCATTTCTAGTATTTCTAGTGGTATAAAGACACTCGTCAAATATGAAACGGAATTCTACTTTGGAAGCTTTGAAATCGGGACATATCTATTCTTTATAAGCATATAAGATAAACAAACTGATGGTTAGCAGGTGGTCTGCTAATAAACCAGCCAATGAGAGAGTGCAGCTTATGACGTCATTGTTTAGAAATAATGCGTTTCAAGTAAAATTTACGACCTGCCAAAACCTAACTACTAGACTTCAACCATGCCGAATTTGAAATCTGTGATTCAACCAACTTTCCCAGGACGCTCTTCATCCTATGAGTCAATTTTTTTTATGTCATTTCGATAGCACTGATTTGGTTGTGGTTCACGACAGTTGCGCCTGTGTCTAGCTTTTCCAGTGACAAATTCTATGACAAAACTATTAATTGAATAACACTTTTTAGTTGAGGTTGACTAGTAACTCTGTCGATGCAATCTTCTAATCACTCAATACGAATCCCTTCATTTCCGCTAATTTTCTCAACATTCCAACTTTTTATCATTCCAGCAATTCAGTAACAGTTGCTGCTGACTACCCTTCAATCTGTTTGTTTTAGATATTTCCATTCAAACATCCTGCATTCACGTTTCTAGAATTCGTATTCCTACCATCCTGTTTCTCACATTCCCATCACAACTCTACAGCGCCTGTTCCAACAATCTAACTTTCTTTTCCAACATTCCTGATCCAACCACCCTGTCATTTCCTACTTTCTATTAAGTCGTTCTCAGCATTCTCATTATAACCTTTCTAACGTCCCTGCCTCAACTTTCCGATCGTTTCTATCATTTGTTTCCCGTTTCCAACTAACCTACCATTTCCAACATTTTTATGACTTGTTCCAACCATCCTACCAGCTGTAACGTCCCTGTTTCAACCATCCAACTTACTGCTATATCATTTCTAAGGATCCCGTTCTAACAACCAACTTCAAACATATCCCAACCATTCAACTTTATGCTATTTCTGATATTTGGGCCGGGATTGTTCTTAGCATTCATATCTTTTCTATCATTTATAACGTCCCTGTACCTGTCATTTCTAGCATTTGCAGGGGTCCCATTTTTAACATTTGTAACGTTCCTGTACCAATCATTTCAATCATTCTTGCTCCTGTTATAACGTTTCTACTATTTGTAGCAGTTTTCTAGCATTTATAAGATGCTGTTAGAGACATATAGGTAAAATCCCTGTGAAATTTTTCAAATACTTTGTTCATTTTACTCTCATATCAACAATTCGTTGAGAGAAACATACGTTTTGTGTACCTAGAAAACATTTGTTTGTACTGACGTCTGTCTTAGAAAAAGTTGTATGTGATAGACACATTTGTTTGTTGTAGCAAACGACTGATGTTTTCTCTTTGATGGCTAAATTTTTGTGCACCCAGAAAAAAGTTTTTATGTATCACTGAATAAGCTTTGAGTACCTGTCTTAGAAAAGATTTATGTACCTGTGTTGTTGTGAGAAACAAACGCTTTGAATACCTGTCTTAGAAAAAATGTTATCTACCGGTGTTGTTAGAAACAAACGCTTTAAGTACCTAGAAAAGATTTGTTTGTACTGACCTCTGTCTTAGAAAAAGTTATATGTGATTGAAACATTTGTTTTGTAGTAGACTGATGTTTTCTCTTTGATGGCTAAAGTTTTGAGCACCTAGAAAAAAGTTTTTATGTACCAGTGAATACGCTTTGAGTACCTGTCTTAGAAAAGATTTGTTTGTTCCTACCTCTGGTTTAGAAAAAGTTATATCTTTATACCCACTATCCCATTTCCAACATTCCTGGTCTCTACTTTTTGCAACGGATTTGTTTCAAACCATTTGTAGCAATAGTTTCTAGCATTTGTAGTGGCTTTGTTTACCAGTCATTTCTACGGTTGCTGTCGTTTCTACGGCCCTAGCCTTTGTAACGGTTTCAAACATTTCTACCCTTTGCAACGCAATTACTTCAACCATTCAATTATTTCTAACGGGTTCAGTTTTTTGTATGGTTCCAGTTGTTTTTACGATCCTTTTCTAGCTTTTATAGAGGCTCCAACCTGTATCCAACCACCGTTTCTACGGTTCCTGTCTTTTCTACGGACCTAGCTTTTGTAGTGGATTCAACCATTTATAGCAGCGATTTCTACTGTCCCAGTCGTTTCTACGGGACGTTTCTAGTAGAATAGCTAACGTGGTACTGGGACACTTTTCATGTTTTAGTTGAAGATGGCATGAGGGGGTTACCATGAGATCACATAACTAGATGTGTCAAGTCTGTTAAGAATCAGCAATAACCAGTAGGTGACAATTATATCTGTGACACTTTGATTTTTATTAGGTTGCAATATATGTGACACTTTTGATTTTTATTATGTAGGTGGCATTAATATGTATGACATGACACTTTTTATTTTTCAAGTGACACTTTTAATTTTATAAGGTGACATTTGTAAAACTTTTGATTTGTCAAGACAAGTGTCGTCAAAATTTGTTTTATTGAGACAAATGTCAACTAGTAGCTCCTGATGCGAGCAACATCTAAACACACATATCACGCATGATGTGAGTGATATTTTAAACAGTCAGTTCACTCGTGATGTGAGTGATTTTAATATTATTGTATATAACTTATAGACTGGGGATAACGTAAATTAATTTTTATTATTAGGAAAATAAAAATGTGTGTACTATTTAATTTTGTTTTTTATTTATATTCATTTACATAAGTTTATATTATAGGTTAAATAATTTAACATAACTAGATACATTTACCATCTTTGATTTTCCCAATTTGTCTGTGTTAGATTAACTGGGGGTGTATTTGTTTGTGTTAGATTAACTGGGGGTGTGTTGTGTGAATAAGCTTCTCCCCGTTTCTTGTTTTTTCCTGATTCATCTGTTGATGCAGTTACAACTATATTTTGTAACACTTCTACTTTCCTTTTTCGAGGTCTTTCAACTGGTAGTGGTTGGCTGATTGGTAGTGGAGACGGTAGTGGTATTTGGTTTTGGTCTTCTTCCTCATCTTGGGAGAAATTTATATGTAATTTTTCCAAACCACTACATAATAATTTAAATTCCTCTTCATTGTCGGCAAAAACCCTCATGTAGCTTACTGGGAGTTGTTTTAATTTTTTGTCCACCGTCTCTTTCTTGGGGCAGTATGATAGAGATAGGTATATATTATCACCATTTACATTAATACCAGTTCGCCCAAATCTAAAGTATAACAGTTTAAATTTTAAAATTATTATTACTTAATACCCATAAAAATTAGAATATATTATATATATTTAGACAACTGGGATAAATTAACAGATTCTAAATTACCATCAATTAAAGATTTTTTTAGTTCTCTTAAAAATTGCAATGTTGGAAAAAGTGATTATGAACATGCACGTAATGTTTGGAATACTTTTAAAATACAAAATTTATGTGAATACATGGAGTTATATTTGAAAACTGATGTTCTATTGCTTGCTGATGTTTTTGAAAATTTTAGAAAAGTTTGTTTAAAAACTTATAATTTAGAATGTTTGAAATATTATACAGCCCCAGGCTTAGCTTATGCTAGTTGTTTAAAGATTTCTAACGTTACATTAGAATTACTTACAGTTATTGATAAAATTATGTTTATAGAAAGGGGAATTCGAGGTGGAGTTTCCCAATGTAGTAATAGATATGGAAAGGCAAATAATAAATATATGGGGAATGAATATGATTCAAATCAACCCGCCTCATTTTTAATGTATTTTGATGTTAATAATTTATATGGGACTGCAATGTGTGAATGTTTACCTGTTGGAGATTTTAAATGGATTGAAAATGTCGACTATTATAAAGAAGATATACTTAATAACCCAGATAATTCTGATATAGGATATATTCTTGAGGTTGATTTAGAATACCCTTCAGAGCTACATCATCTTCATAAAGATTTTCCTCTATGAAAGTATGAAACCGCCAATGTCATCATCAAAACACCCCAAATTATTAACAACACTTTTTGATAAAAAAAATTATGTTATTCATTATAGAAATTTAAAACAAGCGTTAAGTTTAGGTTTAAAACTTACAAAGGTTCATAGAATTTTAAAATTTAAGCAATCTGCTTGGTTGAAATCGTATATTGAATTAAATACAAATTTAAGGAAACAAAGTAAAAATGATTTTGAAAAAAAATTTTATAAACTAATGAATAACGCAGTTTTTGGTATGACTATGGAAAACGTCCGGAAATATAAGGATGTTAAATTAGTTACAAAATGGGATGGTAGATATGGTGTAAAAAATTATATATCAAAACCAAATTTCCATAGTTTAACCATTTTTGATGATGATATGGTAATAATTGAGATGAAAAGAATGAATGTTAAGTTTAATAAACCCATTTATGTTGGATCCAGTATTTTAGAAATTTCGAAAACAATTTTATATGATTTTCATTATAATTATATAAAAGTTAAATTTGGAGATAGAGCAAAATTATTATATACAGATACAGATTCATTAATTTATCACATTTTTGTAGATGATATTTATGAGCATATTAAGGAAGATAACCATAAATTAGATACTTCAGATTATTCTATAAATAATGAATATAACATACCTCAATTAAATAAAAAAGTTTTAGGGCTTATGAAAGATGAAAATAACGGTAGAATTATGATTGAATTTATTGGCTTAAAATCAAAAATGTATACCATAAAACTTTTTTATACAAGGGAAGAAAGGGAAGCCGAAAAAATGAAATTGAAAAATCTTTATGAAGGTGATGTAGAGGCTAGCTTAAATAATTTAGGTATTATTAAAAATGATAAAGGAATAACAGAGGCATCTTTGAAAAGAATAACATTTGAAGATTACTTTCAATGCTTGTTTAATAAAACTAATTTCAATGTAAATGAGAAACTTATTAGAAGTAAAAAACATGAAGTGTATTCTATTAATCAAAGAAAAGTTGCTTTAACTCCGTTCGATGATAAAAGAATTGTAAATTATATCTCTACAGATACATTACCTTGGGGTTTTAAAATTGTTTAAATAAGGGGGTTTTAAAATAATAATCATCTCAAGTTTTTCTTAATATTCACTGTAATGAAGGGCATAACACCAAAACGTTGAAATACGTTAAACTGGACCCAAAAGAGCGTCCAATAAATCAGCTGGCTTCGATTTAAAAAGCTTGGAAGAGTGCAATATACCACCCCAAAGTAGAGCCCTAATTAAAACTGGGATAAAAATAGAGCTACCTGAGGGGTGCTATGGAAGAATAGCCCCAAGATCAGGATTAGCCCTGCATAATTTTATTGATGTCGGGGGTAAGTTTTACTAAAATAAATTAATTAAATAATATTGATTCACTTTTCAACAGCTGGGGTTGTGGACGAGGATTATTGAGGGGAAGTGAAAGTCCTATTATTCAATCATGGGTGCCAGAACTTCATCGTAAAACCAGGCGATCGGATAGCACAGTTAATTTGTGAGAAAATTTACTACCCTGAGTTGGAGGAAGTTGAGGTATGTATACAGATATGTATATACATTTTTATTTCAATATACATTTTTATTTCAGCATTTATCATCTGATACTCAACGGGGGAAGGAGGTTTCGGATCGTCTGGAAGGTGAAGTTTAAAACAAAATTTTAAAATAAAATATTCATATATTAATTTATTAAATATATATATATATATATATATATATATATATATATATATATATTTAAAATTATTCATATGTTTTATTTCTATTACAATAGACACACCAATAAGCTAAATAATGAGCATTTTCTAATGCACAACTAAGTTCATTATTAAATAAATGTTTCTTACAATGAATAGATTTCATGAAAAATTTTAAGGTCTCAATTGTTGGGCAGTCTTCCTCAGATAAATCTACAATTTTGTTCGAAATTAATTTCTGTAACCACAGTTTTTTTAGAGATCCTTTAACAACCACCACTACGTCTAATGGTATAGAATTCTTCAAAAATTCAGATATCTGCTCATACTCCAAATCATCATAATTCTTCCATTCTAATCCATGTAAATTTCTTGTTAACCACTTAAAATGCTGCTGTACTGTTTCACTGAAATGTTTTTGTGGATTTGATATTTTTATGAAACGTTGAGTAACCTTGTACATCAACTATAAACATTTTGTAGTATGTCTTTTCATCATTCATTTTTTCTTAAACAATAATTTGAGCTTCTCTCAGTT
The DNA here is from genome assembly GCA_034190945.1 of Octodonta nipae. Taxonomy (NCBI): domain Eukaryota; kingdom Metazoa; phylum Arthropoda; class Insecta; order Coleoptera; family Chrysomelidae; genus Octodonta; species Octodonta nipae. The sequence continues at coordinate 72,943,558 of CM067222.1, forward strand.
CCTCTATTATTGATTTTATTTCGTTTGTGTGACCTGTATGCCCCGCAGTTTGAGAAGCGAGAAGTAATCGCAATCTTTCAACGAGTTCGTTTGGATCATCCCAGTGAATGTAATCGATTTTATTATTATTCACCAACATAGAAATTCCTTTCCCAGCCACCATAGGAGCAATATTTTTTTTATATTTTTTCATTTTACTACCATCTATTTGCTTATTTGGTTTATAGTAACGTCTAAGAGCATTAGTTTTTGCAACAATTTGTTTATAATTATCTTCATCTTCTTTAGAGTAGTATTTCGGTTGTTTCTTAAACAATAGTTCATATAACCCTATACTACCTCGATATCGTTTCTTCTTAACAATAATATCAGATCCATCAATATCTAATCTTGAGTCACCAATCATTAGTTTCTCAGTATTTAAAATCTGACACCATATTTATGATCAAATTCCTTATTGTCATCATCATAATACATGTCAGTTATATATTTTCTTGGTAGAGGATCAGACTGGTCTAAATAGTCAATATAGGATTTTTCAGCAATATCAGTGAACCGTCCAGGTGTTGTAGGAGAATGTAATGATCCTATCTCATCATCAGATGTGATTTCTTGAAGAATTGTCATTTTATTTTCACTAGGATCTTCATTTTCATCTTGTAATAATTGTAACTGGCCTGTAGGTGTGGATAAACTCGTTGACAGTTTGCGAGGAATCTTTGGTGTTTCCTGATATAATGATTGATGTGAAAATGTTGATGGATACAGATCATCGTTAAAGATATAATCTTTTTCCTCATCAACATGACTAGGATCCTCAGTTTTAAAAAAAGTTTTCTCTTCTTCCATCTTACTAGCTCCATCCATTTTATGTTCCTTGTGACTCAGTTTACTTTCAATGTCCTTAGATGTTTTGTTATGGGAGAAAATAACTTTTCCTTAACAATTTCTCCATGTTTGAGAAGCTGTAATTTTTCTTTTACAATTCTACGTTTCTGTACAAGACGTTTTTTTAGTTCCTTCTCTGATTCATTTTGATCCGCTTTCTATCTGTTTTCAATCCGCTTTTGATCCGCTTTTATCTGCTATTATTCGCTATTGATTTAATTCAATCAGTTTCTGATATCTCTTACACTTATGATGTTAATTATTATACTGAAATTCATTGTCTTATTCAAAACATATATAGTGATCAAAACCTTTTCTGTAATGTCCCTCATTGATGTTGCTGTCTTTAGAGATACATAAAAATCCATATGGTTTGTACCAACACAGAGCGCATAAGCTTTTAAACTGTTCAAACGACATGTCACTACCAATATGATCATTATAAACATGTTTCAAATTTAAATCATCTTGTTTGAAAAGAACCAAAAAATTTGCGTTATCTCGAATGAGATGTTTTGGAACCTTCGCATACGTTTGAGACAGATAAAACGAGTCCACTAGACTGTGTCTTCCCATAGAGAAATATTGACGTATAACATCTTGATTGTCATAAGCCACATCATCAAATATAAAGATTGAATTTTTTTTGCTTCTGAAGGATGTAGAATATTCTCACTAGCATTGAAGGGGTAATAACCGATGCCCTGTATTGGCTTTAGTAACTTCTCTAAATAAATATATTTAGGTTGATATAAAGACTTTGAATAAACATAAACATTCTCAAATCTCAGTCCATTCAAGTGTTCAATTAGATTAACCATAACATTGGTTTTACCGCAATTGCTTGGTCCCACCAGAATACACCTCACAGTTGACGGAAACAATGGGCCATGCTTTTTATTATCAGAAATACTATTAAAATTATCATTTTCAATAGCTAAAGAAGTTTTTTGTTTTACCACCCTCATTCTTTGACACATTACTATAAAATGAGAGAAATATTCATAAATAAATAATATATGTTAGTTTTAAGTTGATAGTTAATGAAATAACACCATGAAGTTATATTCAGGTCAAGGTTTATTAAATTCAGCTATAAATAATTTACCATTTGAAATGCATATACCAGGTTATAATTATTGCGGACCTGGAACAAAACTTAAACAACGTCTGTTGCAAGGAAGTCTACCAACAAATCTGCTAGATGCTAGCTGTTTCTATGAAAAAGAAAGTGATACAAAATTACGTCATAAGGCAGATAAAATATTAGCAGAAGAGCTCTTCAGAGATTTCATTCAAAAGACTCATCTATAGGTGAACGTATAGCAGCACTTGGGGTTGCAGGAGCAATGAAAGCCAAAGTAAAATTAGGTATGGGTTTGAAAAGACCTAATAACAAACAAACAATTCGAAAATGTCTTAAGCTTATGGGAAAAACTAAAACTATGAGTGAAGGTATACTTAAGAATATACAGGATAGCATAAACTTAATGAATGGTAGTAATATGGAAGTTACCAAACCTAAACCTACATCTAGAATAAAAAAGGATAAGACTAAAAAGCCCTCACGACCACGACTACCACGATCTCAAATGATGAGAAATAAACTGAATGAACTACCGAAACCACCACTAAATGGTAATGATGACATTGATATGGAAGTTGAATATAATATGAAACGTAAGAGAGAAATAAATGATGATGATCTTTATGAAAAACACTTAGCACCTCCGAGGAAAAGGGGTAAATTTCGAGTAGCTAAACGAAAACTAAAACCACAAAAAAAAGATGAAGATGAAGGAAGTGCTTCTAAAAAATTGAAACTTAATTTAGATTAACCTCTTGAGTTTGTTGAACATGATCGAGGCAGTAATATGGAAGTTATCAAACCTAAACCTACATCTAGAATAAAAAAGGATAAGACTAAAAAGTCCTCACTATTACCACGATCTCAAATGATGGGAAATAAACTAAATGCACTATCGAAACCCCCACTAAATGGTAATGATAACATTGATATGGAAGTTGAATATAATATGAAACGTAAAAGAGAAATAAATGAACACTTAGCACCTCCGAGGAAAAGGGGTAAATTTCGAGCAGCTAAACGAAAACTAAAACCACAACAAATAGATGAAGTTGAAGAAAGTGCTTCTAAAAAATTAAAACTTAATTTAGATGAACCTCTTGATTTTGTTGAACATGATCGAAAACGTAAACTTGATAAAAACAGTGATTCAGACAATGATAGTTCACCAAATCAAAAAGCAGCAAGATTTCATTGATAAAAAAATTGTTAATCTTAAAATTGTATTAGTATTTGCAAAACACTCAGATAGACACATACTGTTAGCACTAGAGGAGAAGTATGGTTAAAACAAAATCATAGTGTATAACAAAATCAAAGTGTAAAACAAGAAGACTAAGAAAAAAAAAGAGTTACAAAGTCAAAGTCACCAAGAAAAAATTTTGGGTTTATAAAATCTGTAGGACATATAAAAAAACAGGTGTTGAAACAGAAACCTACCACCTTAGGTAATGCTATAAAAATTGCCTTGAATTCTGCTAAGTCAATTAAAAAGCATATGAAGTCAACCACTCCTCGTATCATACCCATACCAAAGACAGGAGGTTTGCTACCTCTTATTCCTATTTTTGCTGAACTCTCAGCCTTGGGGAGTATCGCTGGTAGATCGGCAGCCATAGCCAAGACGATAACAGACGCTAGAAATGCAAAACAAAAATTAGAGGAGGCGAAACGTCATAATAGAAAAATGGAGTCTATAGGAATAGGTGGAAAGGGGCTTTATTTGCAACCATATAAAAAAGGTTATGGTCTTTTTTTATACCCTCCAGGAAGCTACCACAACGAGCGTTAACTAATATTGTTTAGCTAGATATGTAAAATTATGGCAAATTCCAAATTTTCGAGGTGTATTCATGAGAGATAAATTACTTAAGAAAATTTATAAAACTGAAAGAGGTATTATCAATTTAGATTCTAATACAGGTCCTGGAACTCATTGGACAGCTTACAAGAAAAATGATAGACAAATATCCTATTTTGATAGTTTTGGTAATCTTAAACCTCCATTAGAAGTTTTAAAATATTTTAATTCAACTGGACAGTGTAAAATAGTATATAATTATAATACATTTCAAAACTATAACAGTTTTAATTGGGGACACTTATGTTTATATTTTTTATCTCAATAAAAGGAACTTAGTCATATTAATTCAATTATAAATAGTAAAAAATATTTAATAAAACCATATCAATAGTTTTAGTTATTTAATAACCATTGACAGATTAAGATGTCTTCATATACATTTACGTTCTCTGAACGTGCTTCTATTCTCAGTAACAAGATTTACCCCCCAATTATTCTAGAAGATGATGCTACTTATGTGATGGGGTTAATTGATTTTATGACCTTTAATACCATCTCAAATATTAATGAAACCAACAACAAGTTTTATATTAACGGTATAAAATTAGAATTACCGGTGGGCACCTATGAAATACAAGATATTGAAAAAACGCTTCACACTTTGCTAGCTGATCGTGAAGAACAACAAAAGGAGACAGCTGTACCACCTACATTATCATCACAACAAGCTATTCAGATAAATGTGAAACCTGTGGAAAAAGATGACAAAAAGAAAAATAAAAAAAATAGAAAAACCTGTTTTAATATTGAGAGCTAATCATAACACATTTAAATGTGAAATAAAATGTAACAAAGAAATTGATTTTGAGAAATCTAACACCATTGGTCCTTTATTAGGATTTAAAAATAGAAAATTAAAACCTAAAAAATGGCACTATTCAGATTATCCAATCAGTATTTCAAAAGTAAATGCTATTTGCATTGAATGCAATTTAATTCAGAATTCTTTCAGTAATGATATGCCAGTTCATATAATACACATGTTTTAACCTAATATCCCACCTGGTTACAAAATTGTTGAAAACCCCACCAACGTTATTTACCTACCAATCAATACAAGATATATAAATGAGATTATTATTAAAATAACAGATCAAAATGGAAATTTAGTTAATTTTAAAAGTGAAGTTGTTACGATAAGATTACATTTAAAACGACTTAATTAATATGGTTTTCATATACGATAATCCATCTAATTATTTAACACAACAGGAGGAACAACCTATAAAATATTCACACTCAAACTATAAAAACGTTAGTATCAAGAAACAAGTGAAACAGTTAACACCTATCAATAAACAGTTTTTAGTATCATTGGGTTTTAAGGTACATACTTAACAACGGCTAAACATAAAGAAGAAAAAAACAAGAAGACTACAAAGAGGGGACAATTCTAAACATTCATTTGTGTTTAAACAAAAAAATGACGCTTAACATACTACGAGTAGCTGATAATGTGCTTGTGGATAATGCTATAACCAATTTTGAATATCATTCCTACACACCTTATGCAAATACTACCTTTTTCAATAATGATGAGATAAGAATCCCCATACAAACCCAAGACGTGTACACTCTACCTTCTCAAAGTTTCCTGTACCTAGAAGGAAAACTGTTAAACTCAGAAAATAAGTACAGTCCAACATTAAGATACATTAATAATGGTTTTGCTTTCCTCTTTGAAGAAATTCGTTACGAACTTGGTGGAACAGTAGTAGATCCAACCAGAAATCCCGGAATTACATCAACGATTAAAACCTATCTATCATATTCAAAAAATGAAATAATTCGATGGTATAATGCAGGATGGAAACTGGAAGGTACTCCAAATATGTGTGATGCTAATGGAAATTTTGCAGTACGCATTCCTCTAAAATTACTGCTTGGCTTTTGTGAGGATTTTCGTCGTCTAGTGATTTCAGCAAGTCAAAATTTAATTTTGGTACGTGCCAATACAGACACCAACGCTGCAGTTGGTTCTGTAGCAGCAGAAAAACCAAGAGTTCAACTAAATAAAGTTGTTTGGAAAGTACCTCATGTGTCATTATCTGATGCCCACAAAATTCAATTTTTACAATATATAGAACGTGGAAAAGACTTACCTATCGGCTTTCGTTCCTGGGAGTTGTTAGAGTATCCACTTTTACAGCAAAGCCAGAAACATACGTGGGCGGTGAAAACGACAAGTCAACTGGAGAAACCTCGTTTGTTATTGTGGCATTTCATACTGATCGAAAAAACAATATTCACAAGACTATGTCAGAATTTGATCACTGTAACATTACAAATATAAAATTGTATTTAAATTCTGAAGTTTACCCATATGATAAATTAAATCTCAATTTTGATCAAAAGAATTTTGCAACACTTTATGAAATGTTTGCCAACTTCCAAGCGGTTTATTATACCAGAGAATTCATACAAGTTTCTATAACACCAGAAGACTTTTCCAAACAAATCACATTATTTGTAATTGACTGTAGCCGACAAATAGATACCATTAAAGGTGGAGCTGTTGATGTCAGATTAGAATTTGAAACAAGCAAAAATATACCAGAAAAAACTACTGCATATTGTCTCATTCTTCATGATCGTCTTGTAAAATATAATCCTTTAACTAATGTTGTAAGAACAATGTAAAATATGTAATAATAAAAATAAAAATATTTAGAACAATAACAATAACTGTTTGTTTTAACCCATTACAATTTTTGTAACAGCGCAACTCTATTTCTAAGACTAAAAGAGGGGAGGGGAATCTTAAATAAATATCAAATGTAGTCTATTAAATTAACAGTATGAATGTATCCATTTCTTATACTTGTACAAATTGTTTTAGAAACACTGAAAGTGTACTCTTTACTATTGTAACTTTACAGTGCGCAAGAAATACAACAAGAAGTTTCACTCAAAATAAACCAAGAAGATCAAAATATAAATATTGTAGTACTTGTCAACAGTGCACGTTGTGGTTATTAAACGAAGAATAAATAATAATAAAAATGTTTATAAACATTATTCTTAATTTATGTTCACTGGGTATTGTTATTGGAAATGAAGTGTTTTTCTCTGAATACGCACCACATAATGGAAGCTTATATATAACACATGAATTGGCAAACCAAACTTCTTTACAAATCAGTTTCAGTAAACTGTTATCAAAGTATCCTGAATTTAAGCTATATTCTACAAGACAAGGAAACATAACAGAATTACGAAATAAAACTGGTAATTTTGTAGCAGCAGTATCTGAATCATTAATCGAAAACGATAACACAACCCTTAGCATGATGAAAAGTGAAACAGAGTATCAAGCAACCATAAAACAGTTGGAGGAAACACATATGGTTACTTTAAATGAATTAATTGCTCTAAAAAATTCTCTAAATGAATCTAAAACAAATCTACTTGAAGTTCGATCAGATTTGGCCGCATGTCTTTCGCTCAGTGCAGGATTTAAAGCAGATAGCGACATATTGGCATCCAAGTATGCTGAACTAAGATTTAGAGTTCCCCCCTGCACTACATCATCATGAGCGTTATTACAGTGGAATTATACCAGTTGTATTCAGGAATTAAATAGATGTAATAAAAGAAATGAATTAATTTAGAGACTTTCAGTTGCAGTTCAGTCGTTACAATGTACACACTCAAAGTAAATTGTCAAACGTGTAAAGAAGAATTCAAATTTATTTGCTGTTTCAATAATGATGTCAGTTTAGAATCTACACAATGTAAAAAATGTTCAAACATTTTTAAACTATTTACACCTACAATGAAGACTGAAAATATTATTACGCATAAGGATTTTTTACCAATTCATATTCATCATCGCCATTACTATGATGGTTTCTATTATTATGAACCTGATAATCAATTTAAATTCTATCAGATATATGATGAAGACAAACTCACATTACCTATATTAAATTTGGAAAAGGTAGTTGACTATCGCCTTAGGGATGGAAGACGATTCGCTAAAATTGAAGAGGGTCTTGTAAAGTTGACAGATATTGAAAATTTTATTAACATATTTAAACAACAATTATAATTCATTCTTACTAATAAAAATAAGTTAAATGATAAAAACATTTTTATTTTCTTAGTGATAAGTAGAACTTAAAACCATACTCCAGAATCATCATTAGTGTCTTGGAATTCCCAATCAGATGTTATCTCTGTTGCATCACTATCACTATCACCCATCATATCATTGTCACTGTCATTGTTCATTAAATCATTATCCATTATATCATTGTCACTGTCATTATCAATCATTTCATTATCGGTATCATCACTCAACATATTCACTTGGTCTCTTTCTCCTTGCAGCCACGGTAATTCTTCTTTTTCTTCTTCTTCCTCAGGCTCACTGGATGTATAACCATTTTGAATTTCGACATTATTCGCTCTAGCACGTTCTAATAATTCCCATCTAACATACATATATTTTGGAGGCATTTTATATTATTTATTGCTATTCTGTTGACTATTTACCTCGCTTTTATACTAAATGTATTGATAAAATTAATTTACATTATCCCCAGTCTACACATAAGTTAAACAATAATATTAAAGTCACACACATCACGAGTGAACTGACTGTTTAAAATATCACTCACATCATGCGTGATATGTGTGTTTAGATGTTGCTCGCATCAGGAGCTACTAGTTGACATTTGTCTCAATAAAACAAATTTTGACGACACTTGTCTTGACAAATCAAAAGTTTTACAAATGTCACCTTATAAAATTAAAAGTGTCACTTGAAAAAATAAAAAGTGTCATGTCATACATATTAATGCCACCTACATAATAAAAATCAAAAGTGTCACATATATTGCAGCCTAATAAAAATCAAAGTGTCACAGATATAATTGTCACCTACTGGTTATTGCTGATTCTTCAGCAGACTTGACACATCTAGTTATGTGATCTCATGGTAACCCCCTCATGCCATCTTCAACTAAAACATGAAAAGTGTCCCAGTACCACGTTAGCTATTCTACTGTTTCTAGCTTTTGTAGCGGCTCCAACCATTCTACCAGCAGTTTCTACTGTTCCAGTCGTTTCTACGGGACGTTTCTAGCTTTTGTAGCGTTTTTAGTCATTTGCAACGTTCCCGTACTAGTCATTTTCAACATTTGTTGCTTATCTACCCTTTGTATCAGTTCTGTACCAACTATTCTACCGTTTCTACCCTTTGTAAGGTCCTACTTCAACCTTTCAATCATTTCTAACAGCCCTTTGCAGCTATCTCTACCATTTCTACCCTTTGTAAGTTCCTATTTCAACCTTTCAATCATTTCTAACAGCCCTTTGCAGCCATATCTACCATTTGTGCCGTTGTGCAACTATTTCTACCCTTCAGAATAATATTTTTTATTTAAACCAACCTGGCTGTCCATTCCCAGTATATTTCCATAATTTCTTACAAATTATTGAATTTTTATATCACATTTTCTGTTCTAAATGTGACAACACATTTTTTTATCGTGCAGTTGCGGTTTAGTTTCCTTATATTTGTTATTGTCGTCGTTGAATTCTTCCGGGTCAGACAGATATATTTATAATCGGGGTTATTTATCTTCCAATGTTCTATATACACACAGTAAATTAATTGGAGAATATTGCGATGGTATTCTCAGGTATTTTGGTAAAATATTTGGTTGTGTTTCGGTATGTATATTATGGGAGCATTACATTTGGATAGTATTAATCTCGGCTATTTTGTTTTAATGATATATTTGATGGTGTTTATTGTGAAAAGAAAAAATCCTTTAGCGTAAACATGATATCACAGTGTCTTTTCGTTGCGGTCACCAATACCGTTGACCGTATTAAAGGCATACTTGAACTAGTCGCTAGATAAATTATTATTTCTTTGAATCTGAATATGTGGTTGGGGTGGGAGTAGAATTAACAATGTAATAAAAAATCGGAATTATTTTATTTATCAGCATCGAACTACGTCATTTCCGTATAACCTCGACGTCCGACGAAAGTTGCCGCGCCACGGACTTGCGCCATTTTACAGCCAACTAAATACCATATCCCCCATCCAGCCCCCAAATATCCAACCGAACAACGCCCAAAAACACGCGCCCGCGCCTCGGGTAATCAGGCAAGCCGCGTTCGATACCCGGCCAAGTATTTAGCTTTTTTTCTCTCTAACCACCACAACCAACAACAGATGGCGTGCACCCCTGCAACACACGCAACCCACAATACAATTGCTTTCATTTATTAACAACAGATGGCGCGCACCTCTGCGACACACCCAAATGTCTTTCGTGCACCCCTACGACCACCCCCAATGTCTTCTTCTTCCCAATGGCTTCTTCTTCTTATCCAAACACCAACTACCAACAGCTCGGCAACAGTCCCGGCAAGAACTCGATGACTGGTTACCTTTATGCCCACGTCCGCCCCAGAACTCTCTTTGTTTAACTACTCTGACCAGACAATTCAGAGAGTAATATATAAATATGGACATCTGGCGATAGGAGGCATTCAGTTTTCGACGGTGGTATTGTATAGTTAAGTTAAAATGTGAATAGTTCTTGTGAATATAAATTGTGTTAAAGTAGTGGAAATAAATTAGAGTGAGTTGGATTGTGTTTTTAAATAAATCCAAGAACTGAACTGAACCCGCGTGTGAAATTAAAAACATTACAGTGTTGACAGGTGTAGGTGACGGACTTAAAAAATGAACTTGAGGAAAGGGATTTAGAAATTAGTGCCAAGAAAAGTGAATTAATACAACGGCTACGAGATGTCGTAATAAATGAAGGTAACGATCCCGATACTTACTTGTTTGAAGTTTCTGGCAATGGAGACATAAGTATGCTATTAAAAACATTGGAAGAAAATTTAAAAGAAACCTTACAAGAAAAATTACAAGACAATTCTAAGTCTTTAGAGGATAAATTGCTAGAAATTTTAAGACTTTAGAGGATAAGCTGCAAACATTACAAAATAATTCTAAAATCATGAAAGAGGTTCTAGAAGATAAATTGCTAGAAAATTCTAAAAACTTGAAAGGGGCATTAGAAGTTAAATTAGCAGAAAATTCTAAATCTCTAGAAGAAAAACTCAGAAATGCTGGAAGAGAAAATATTCGAGAATGGTCGAAGAATCAGTCAAAAATGAAACGCGGATAAAAGAGCTAAAGCAGACAATGGTCGAAGAGCTGATACAAACAACAGACAAAAATGAAACGCTGATAGAGGAGCTAAAGCATATAAGGGAGGGTGAGATCAACAAAATAAAAGAACAGGTGGTCACAATCCAAAGAGGAGAAACACAATCAAAAACCGAAAGCAGAAACAGTACAGAGGTAGTGGATTCAAAAGTTGGCCTCGAGGGGACAAGACACAAAATGAAACTTCCCCAATTTGATGGAAAATCATCATGGACTAATTATCGTCGCTAATTCGAGGCGGCAGCTAAGCTAAACGGATGGTCGGCAGAGGAGAAGGCAATCGTATTAACCCTAGCCTTAAGAGGGGATGCTACAGATATCTTACAAACATTGAATACCTCGGAGCAAGAAGACTACGAACAACTGGTCAAACATTTAGAAGTGCGGTATGGTCAGACACATTTGGAGCACTTCTACCACACCCAATTGAAAAATCGCCACCAGAGATCAAATGAGTTGGAAGCTGACATTGTCCGTCTGGTTCGCCTTGCCTATCCAGCCACACCGGAAAATGTAATAGAAAGGTTAGCAGTGCAAGCATTTTTGCATGGACTTCGGGACTACGAAGCCAGACAAGCATTGACCCTAGCTCTTCCGACTCAATTAGTAGATGCACTGGCTCGAGCTCTGGAAATCGAGGCTGCGAAAAGTACCTGCAGAGGTCAAGCCAGAGTCCGAATCGTTGACGGAGAATCCGAAGATGCCGAAAACGATGAAGCTTACCGAAAAAAGACTAGTGAGATGTCGGAAGTGTCGTAAAGTAGGACATGTCCAGATTCGTTGCAAGGAGAGCAACGAAGTACAGACTTCCTCTTCGGGGAAACTAAAGATGGCCTTATTAATAGGAAGCAATTTGCAATGCTGCTGGATACAGGTGCGACAAAAACAGTTATAAGGCCCAACATCATTTTAGAGACGATGATAAAACCAACAAAATGGCAACTCCGAACAGCGACTGGAGAATCAGCGAAAGTCCATGGTGAAATAGAGGTTGAAATGGTCTTGGGAAATACAGCATTCCAACATTGGGCATTAATGGGGGACATCGAAGACCAAGTCATCATTGGAATGGATGTCATGAGCTCCAAGGAATTCCAGTTAAACTTTAAAGACGGAATTCTGCGAATGAATGACGAAGAAATGGTGCTTCATGGAAAAGATGACATATTGCTGCGAGCCATCTTAGCAGAGGATGTCAATGTTCCGGAAAGAGCTGAAATCATTATAGATGCTTGCTTAGACGGGAAAGTTAAAGGTGGAACAGTAATGATGTTTGATCCCGAAATTGTTAAGGGAAATTGTTCCAGTAACAGTTATGAACCTGAATCATTACTCGGTTGTGCTAAAGAAAGGAACAACTTTGGGCCATTGTTCAACAGTTTCCTCTGTAGTCAGAAGCACACAGCATGCAGAAATGTCACAAAGTAAATTATCTGAGGAACTGGAAAGACTCATCACCGATTCATCTAAGAGTTTGAAACCAAGTCAGAAAGCAAAATTGAGGGACATCGTTAAAAACTACCAGGATATCTTCGATGTAGGGAACTGCAAAAGAGGACGAACTGATCTAGTGAAACATAAAATTAATACCGGGGACGCTCAGCCTATCCGACAGTCGGCGAAAAGACTACCCCTAGCTAAAAGACAGGATAGTTCGCGAGATGGAGGAAGACGGTGTTATTGAACCATCCAATAGCACTTGGGCTTCCGCAGTTGTCTTAGTTAAAAAGAAAGATGGTTCGACCCGATTTTGCGTGGACTATCGGCAATTAATTGTTTTCTGAATGATACTTGTGGCATATTTTTCAATGTCTAAGTACTTCGGCAATTAAATCACGCAACGAAGAAAGATAGCTATCCCCTATCAAGAATAGACGATACTCTAGATACATTGGCTGGATCGAAGATGTTTTCCACCCTGGACCTGAAGAGCGGTTATTGGCAGGTGGAACTAGCTAAGGAAGACCGAGGAAAGGCTGCTTTTACCAATTCACGGTAATGCCGTTTGGGTTGTGTAATGCTCCAGAAACTTTTGAAAGATTGATGGAAACAGTGTTAAGAGGGCTTTCATGGAAAACATGCCTGGTGTATCTTGACGACATTATCGTAGATAAGCAGAAAATCAAAGCTGTCCAGAAATGGCCGATACCTAAAGATATCCATCAGTTAAGAAGTTTCCTGGGGTTATGCACGTACTATCGTCGGTACGTAGCTGGATTTGCCAACATCGCCAAACCACTTACTAGACTCATAGAGGGAAAGGTACAGTACCAGTGGGACGAGGAGTGCCAGCGATCATTCGTGACACTGAAAAGAGCATTGACGAGTCTTAAGTTATCATTTGCCAGATGGGAACTTCGTTTTGGATACCCAAACAAGCAATGTCGGAATTGGTGCGGTGCTTTCGCAGATCCAAGATGGTCAAGAGAAAGTCATCGGCTATTTCAGCAAGACCTTGAGCAAGCCTGAAAGGAATTACTGTGTTACTCGCATGGAACTCTTGACTGTGATAAAAGGGGTAGAACATTTCTACAAGTACCTCTATGGTAAAAGATTCCTCCTGAGGACTGATCATGCAACACTGAAGTGGCTCCTGCAGTTTAAAAAACCCGAAGGACAAGTGACCAGGTGGATTGAGGGGCTGCAAGAATTCGACTTCGAGACTGAACATCGAGCTGGAACAAGGCATAAGAATGCTGATGCCCTATCGATGAGACCATGCCCTGATGATTGCAAACATTGTCAGAGAGCAGAAGAAAAAGGGGCTGTCCTCTGTAGAACTACCGATGACCACTGGCAATCTGAGGAGATCTAGAAAGACCAGAAATTGGATCCGGAGTTAAAAGAAGTTATCCGGTTGAAGGAAGAAGACCGCAAACCTACGTGGCAGGAGATTTCCCGATACTCTCCAACAATAAAGTCGTACTGGGCTTAATGGAACTCCCTCATCCTGGAAAATGGACTTCTCAAGCGCGTCCTGGAAACTCCAGAAATAGGAGACCAGAGGTTTTACGAGAACTACATTATGGTACAACTGGAGAACATCTGGGAGTAACGAAAACCCTGGGGAAGTTGAGAGAACGCTTCTATTGGGTAAACTGCCGGAAATGTACGGGTTGTGCAGCAAGTAATGGGCCTCAGACGTGACCAAAAGCTCCCATGAAGCAATATAACGTGGGCAGTCCATTCGAAAGATTATCCATTGATGTTGCCGGTCCATTTCCTGAATCCGACTCTGGAAACAAATACATTGTGGTGGTAATGGACTATTTTAGTAAATGGGCCGAAGCGTATGCCTTGCCGAATCAAGAAGCCTTGACCGTTGCTGATGTCCTTGTCAAGGAATGGATCAGTCGTTTTGGTGTTCCCTCGGAGTTGCACGCAGACCAAGGTAGAAATTTCGAGTCTACTCTCTTCTGTAAGCTCTTGAAGAGCAATAAAACACGGACGACAGCATTACACCCGCAATCCGATGGAATGGTAGAACGGATGAATAGAACCATTAACCGCCATTTGTCAAATGTAGTCTCTGACCACCAAAAAGACTGGGACCAGTATCTGCACTTGTTTCTAATGGTATATCGTTCGTCTGTGCACGAGTCCATAGGTCAGTATTATCATGGGACGAGAATTAAGACTACCATGCGATTTGAAGTTTGGATGTACCCCAGGAGAAGAGACCGCAGGTGAAGACTATGTCAGCCAGCTACGTCAACAGATGAACGACATCCATCAACGAGTCCGGTTAAACATCTAGAATGCCAGTGCCCGAATGAAGGAAGCCTACGACGTCAAAGCCGAGGACGGAGAATTCCAAGTTGATGATCTTGTTTGGTTGTATGCAACGTCGTCATGGATATTCACCCAAGCTACAGAGATCTTGGGAGGGGCCGTACCAAATTGTGAAGAAAATTAAAGATGTTGTCTACAGAATAAAGAAGCTACCTCGGGGAAAACCAAAGGTCGTACATTTCAACAGGTTAGCATCTTATGTCAGAAGTCATGACAGCGAAGTTGACCAAGCCCGAGTCCTCAGCATCCAACCACCCGATGACAAGATGACCTTCGAGCAGTTTATTGCACTGTACTCTGATGGGCAGAAAGTGCAGCCCGACGTAACAAGAGAGGAACCCCGAGGACTGTTTGAGGTGCCCATAGAATATGCCCTGGCTCATTGTGTAGCTCGAGATCTCCGGATGTCCAGAGGAATAGCCAAGGCGTTTGCCAAAAAGTACGGCCAGTTCCAGAAACTACGGAAGCAAGATCCAATGGTAGGGAAGGTCCTTCTTCTCGAAGATAAACAACCAGTGGGTACCAGAGACATCTTTTATTTGGTAACGAAAACATTCTCGCAGGACAAGCCAACATACAGCGAACTTTGGAAGCCTTTGCTAGAATTGAGGAATGTGATGATGGACAAGAATCTGATGAAATTGGTGGTCCCAATGATAGCCTGCGGGTTGGATGGACTGAATTCATGGGTGGTGAGAAGTATGAGGGAAACAATCTTTCGATTCAGGGGCATCGACATCCTGGTATGCTGTGTCAATACTCGCAGCCCAAATTCGAAGACCGTTGACTGTTACTTCCACCAAACTTCCGGTTTTCGAAATGGAGAGTTCGTCACACCGGGAAGGATTCTGGGACATTCCGGGACGAAATGGTCTTAAGGAGGGGGCAATGTTACGAGAATTCATCCGATAGCTGGTGCAATCGGCCATCAACCCATTCGCGGAAGGGACATTATTCCGATACTTCTGGGAGTCCGAAATGTTTCCTCTCTCAACAGGCCGACCGCTGCCGTTACTGGGAATTCCCTTAAAGCTTCCGGGACATGAAAGTAGTTTCCCGATGGTTCATGGACTTACCAGACAATTCGAAGAGAAATATATAAATATGGACAGCTGGCGATAGGAGGCATTCAGTTTTCAAAGGTCGTATTGTATAGTTAAGTTAAAATATAAATAGTTTTTTAAATTGTGTTAAAGTAGTGGAAATAAATTAGAGTGAGTTGGATTGTGTTTTTGAATAAATCCAAGAACTGAACTGAACCCGAGTGTGAAAATAAAAACATTACACTATATACTAGATTTTAAAAAATATATCAATTGTGTTTAAAAGTGAGCTTTATTTTTCTATAACATCTCAAATTGTAATCATCAAGCAAAGTTTATTAGAATTGAAAACTGTATCCAACTGTGAGGTATTATTAAAAATTGTAGTAAATTGAAAGTTGATTAGAAATAAATCCAAATAAATATATTTTAATCAACTTCATGATGGACGTTGGTTTCTATAACAGTGGGTCGTCATAAGTTGCATTCAAACGGAAAACGTTCTTATGAATATTATTTAGAGAAAAAATTATTCTTCATAAAAATATTTGCATAGTCACAAAAATACACTGTAATCATTATAAGTCACTTTTCCAACTGAATACGAAGTTTCTCAGCAAATATGAATTTTGAATAAAAGTAAAATGCCTTTATTTTTCCTAGTATATAAAATTCTCAATCAAACAAAGATAACCAGAATTATATTTAAAAAAGCATCTAATTATGCCATATCACCAAAACTATATAATTGATCTTCATGTCACTTCTCCAAATTGTGTAATAGGTTTAATAAAGAATATACATTTTGTTTAAGTTAAGTACCTTTAATTTTAATAACAACTCAAATTATTATCAGCCAAAGTTAATTATAATTAAAAACTAGGTCCTATTATTATGTTATATCAATTAAAATTGTATAACGATTTATTATAAGATTCCGCGGAGGGGAGACTAGTAAATGAATGTAAGTGTAATTAACAGACGTAAAGAATGATAATACTCAGATCGTCTATATTACAGTTGATCCACCTAAGTTAGAATCCTATAAAAATACATATACATATCTACAAGACAAGTTATTCTATTCAATGTTAGGCAATATCGAAAAAGTTAATTAGATTTGAAAACTGCATCCAATTAATAATTGTATAATAAATCATTTTTAAAAAACAAAAACCGAATTTTTTGCTACAATTAAATACTTTTTCTGAAGAGGGAAGTTGCGAAGTACAACTCATCAATGTACTTCCCAAAATTATTTTCACTTTCGCTTGGTAACGACTTCATAAAAAGTATTTATTCGTAGCAAAAATTTATTTCATGCTTTTTAATTAATTATCTTTTGAAGTCGGTTTTGTTTTCTTAAAAATGTATTTATTATGTCGACAATCCACCTAAAACAAATACATTTTTATTTCTTTTCACCAAATATTTTTCGGATAATCTAGTTCATTTTTTGGTAAAATATGAAATTTCTTATAACTTAATACAGTGTTGGGTTCTTTTTTTTATTATTTAAGAACATTTTACATTTTTATTTGAAAATAAAAACAATTTTTCATATTTTTTCTATTGAACTGTAGCAGAGCAGACCTTAACCTAACAGTTCTATGAAAGTGTTAAAATTCAAATTCGGTTACAGGTAAACATAGTATGTTTTCCAAGTCTTAGCAAGGATTAATATTGTCTGTTAGTCTCGTTATGCTTATAGACCGTCAGCTAGTGACAGATTTTGGCCTAGCTTGTTCCCGCTTCTTCCTCGAACTGGGTTGAAAATTCGGTTATTGTTGATTATAATGAAACGAAATTTGCTATGTTTCTTCCCTGTTGACCAAATGAATCCTATGATCCAGCCACGTATTAAAATACGATAGACATAAGTATCGCATGTATTTTATATAAGCACGTTACCCTGCAAGGAAACGAAACAATTTCCACACATGTTCTCGCTTCTGCCAAGCGGAAGAATAAAAGCTGATATCGAAAATAGTCCACAAAATAACTAAGATAAGGTTTACGCATGGCCAATAAGATTCAGTAACGATTCCTGTACTTAATATTACTTGGCCATTTGCAAACTTTTGTCCATTTTTGTTGTGGACTACTTTGGATATCAACTTTCCTTCTTCCGTCTGTCAGAAGCAAGAAAATCGGGACATTTGTTATAGTACATAGCTGCATCATAGAATTCATTTGGTCAACACTGCAGTGGCGAGAAAATTTCGAAAAATGAAAAACGAGTTTTTCCATTGCCCCCTGCAAATTTCGCTTTATTGTATTCAACAATAACACAATTTTTAACCCCCTTCCAGGAACAAGCGAGAATGAGGTGTATCAATATCTGTCACCAGATGACTATCTATAACCAAAACGAGAATAACAGACAATATTAATCCTTTCCTCTTTACCTGTAACAATAGCAATTGCCCCAAATGGGAAATTTAAACACTTTCATAAAACTATTAGGTTAAGGTCTGCTCTGCTACAGTTCAATAGAAAAAATGTGAATAATTGTTTTTATTTTCAGATAAAAATGTAAACTGCATTTAATAATTAATACAATAAAGAACCAATCACTGTATTACGTTATAAGAATTGATATTTGACAAAATGAACAAATATCTTCATGGCCGCAAAGTCCGATGACTGATGGTTTTCAAGTTATGGTTAATTTTATATTTATGGTCAGAGTATAACACGAAAAGCTGGGTCGATATGTATATGAGGAACTCTAATGTGAAAATTAGTATACAGGAGGCTTTCGAGGTGCCGGTTTTAGTTACAATATTTTCAATTGTCTACGACTTACGGTTCTACCGGAAGTGGACCCAAACTTTGTTTTTTTAAATGGACCATGTAGCATTTTTAGAATCTGTGATGAATTTTAAGATAACTTTATCGAAAACATCTTATGTCTGAAGGGGTACGGTTAAAAGCTATTTCAACTTTTTGAAAATGTTGACAGATCCAGCTCTTCACAAAATATTAATTTTGTGGAAGCAAATAGGGCCAGATCAAAAATTACCAGAATTTGCCTGAATAAAACTTCCTAAATCTTTGAAAACCGTTAAAAAACAGAAATTGGTACTTAGTCCGAAAATCGTATAACTCAGTTTTTTTTTCAAATAGCCATTTTTCCTCAAAAAGTAGAAGTTTATGCTTACAAGACTAAATGAAACAAACAGTTTTTATATACACGGAAAAATTAAAATTTCCGTGTAGCTATTAAAGATATATGAATTATGAGTAGGCTTTTTTGAAGGAACCGTCAAGAAACGTATATACATTACTTTACTTTCTTAACCATTTATTTAGAAATTGATATGGTTATTAAAAAAAATATATGAGAAACCTTTCCATTGCGATCTCCACATAGATCAAAGCATTCTCATAACACCATGACGCAATCTACCTTTATTGTTAGCGGTGCAGCATAGAAAATATTTATTATTCGACCCCAAATAAAAAAAGCTAAGGAGTGATATCGGGAGATGGAGGGGGCCGTCGATGAGGTCCATTATTCTTTATCCAACGATCTTCAAAATGATTGCCTAAAAAGTTATTCACAGGTGCAACACTATGAGGTCGTGTTGACACCACAGCTGATTCTAAGTCAACTCTAATGGATGTAAACCATTTTCTAAAATTTTGAGATATTTCTCACCTAAAAATAATGTGTGGATTAGTATCACTCCAGTAATGTGGTTAACTATTCCATAAATTTTGCCTCATCCGTCCAAATCATTTTGTCTAAAAATTGTTCGTCTTCCTGAATTTTGATTAATATAAATTCGAAAGATCATTCCGTTTTTGAGTGTCACCCGCTCTTAAATTCTTAACTAATGAAAGTGCAAACGAATGGTTCTTATGTTTTTTAGGATCCTCTGAAAACTAAACATATATATATTCTCACATCTCTTTCTGCATCTACTGAGGAATATTCTGGATATGCACTTAAGCATGCGAAGACTATAACTTAATTCTCTTTATTATCTACAAGTTTCCGTTTTTCTTACTTTTTCACAAACTGTCCATCTGTTTTGCATTTGGGAATGAGCCCCGTCAGCGTGCCATGAGTGGGTGTTGGTCTATCCGAGTAACGCAAACTGAACTTAGTTACTACATCCTAAACGGGACATGATAAATGCTTGCCATATAATTGTGCTTTGACACCAAATTATTAGCAAATATTGTTTGTTGACAATTCAGCATTTGTTTCTTGTCGATTCGCTCAAAAAAGCCTAGTGATAATTCAGATATCTCTCACAACCACAAAAATTCTTTAATTTAGGTAGCGGGATTCAAACATAAAATCCATTTGAAAAAAATGAATTAACACTATTTTCGAGATAGCCGAATTCGGGGCCAATTTATGAACACTCCGTATATTCTTTTGAAAACTTTCCAAAGATTTAGGAAGCTTCAGGTTTTATTCAGGCGAATTCAGGTAATTTTTGACCTGGCCCCCATTGTTTCCAAAAAAATATATTTTTTTAGAAAGCTGCATCTGTCAAAATTTTCAAAAAGTTTAAATAACTTTCAAGTGGAGCCCTTCAGACATGTGATATTTTTAATGAAGTTATATTGAAATTCATCATAGATTCTAAAAAAGCTTTAAAAACAGAGTGTTTCATTTATAAAATCAAAGTTTGAGTCCACTTCCGGTAGATCCGGAAGCCGTAGATAACTGAAAGTATGTTAAATTAAACCGGCTCCTCGAAAACCCCCTGTATACTAATTTTCAGGTAAATACTCCTAATAATTTCTGATATACATATCGACTCAGCTCATCGTGGTATACCCTGAAATTAAATATAAAATTAACCATAACTTGAAAACTATCGGTCATCGGACTGTGCGGCCAAGAAGACATTTGTTCATTTCGTTGAAATCCACAAAATATCAAAATTTTAGCCAAATCCACCGGGGGGCCACTTTCCATAAGGAATGTGCGGGGTCCTTGCATATTTTACCAAAAAAATGAACTAGATTATCCAAAAAATAACTGGAGAAGAAAAGTTGCATTCTATTTGCGTTTATACAAAGAGAATTAAGCAGATATTTGTTTTAGATGGATTGTAGACATAAAATGAAACTGAAAAGTAATAATTTTCATGAACACGAGACTATCAGAGTTTTTGGTACTTCCATTTTTCGTTTAATACCATAACTTTGGTGCCTAAACCACAACATATCAAACTGAAGCTTTTTTACTCTATTTTACTAATTTATACAAAAAAATGTTAGAGCCCATTAGTATCTAAATGAGTCTGAATAACCCTTCACGTTAGCTCCTAAAGGAGGAATTATTTTCAAAATATGCGGGGAGTTTGAAGGCCTCGTTATTGTAAACAAAGCATAAAAGACAGATCGGACTAGCTGGAGCTTATTTGGGTTTAGAAAAAAATTAGTTAAAAAAAACGAGCATGTCTAAAAATGCATACGAATATTGTCCAATATGCAATTTTTCTAATTTAAATAAAAAATAAAAGATCTGTTTACAAGTTAACAGAAAAAAATATTGAGATTTAAAATCATATTTTTTATTTAAATTTATCAACTATAAAATCTTGCAAAAATGCCAGAAATATCAAAAAACTAGTTACAAGAATATAGAACCTCAGGTTATCAATGTTATCTTTGTATAAAATTCTCATGAAAAAACTTTTCGGTTTTTGTATGTTAAAAATATCAAATAGGCTCTTATTGGCAAGCGTATGTTTTGGCAGTTTAAAAGCTGGTAAATTATCCAAACAAATATTTTAAAGGTTCAAAACTTTCAGGAAGCTATATTTTTACATAGTACATCAACAGATTTTTAAGCACCAATTTTTTTAAATAATTAAAAAATATATAATTGTCCACGTTTTTATAAACAAGTGGACATATCTAAAAATTAGGAAGAAACGAAATCGACATATATATTTTTAATTTCATTTGTTAGTTCGTAGGTACACTTTTTTGTAACTATATATCCTCTATAAGACATTATTCTTATTAAGTATTTTTCAGATCCTACAAACAGAAAAAAAAAGGTTAATTTTTATTTGTTTAATAAAGAAAGAAATACTTTTTGTGATATATATTATTAATACTACACAGAAAAAAAACAACCAGGTATCATTTCTTGAAAAGTAAATCATTTTTCTATTTTTTTTTAAATTAATTCGAGGACAGGTATAAAGGTTAGGGGGTAGAGAAAGATTACCATAATCACTTAATGTTTAAGCCTTAACTTTGTAGAGGTCTATGCAAATTTGAATTTAATGAGTTTTAAATTATTTAAGCTTCAAGTAATAAATGGATTTGAAGTGTCAAGAAGTTTTTGATGACAAAAATTCCAGAATCACAAGAAATAAAGGAACTTTTAGAGAACCTTGGATAACTACCAGTCTACTTAATCCCATAATACATAAAGAAAAGCTTTATAGTGCTTGGGTGCAGGTAAAAGGGAAAACTCATTATAACTAAACTGTTTAACTCATAATAAACTATTAAAATCTTAAAAGTTCTAGTTGTTTTGAATAAACAGTCTAGAACGAAATATTGAAATCTTCAAGAATAATCATCTAGACTATAATTTTTTGTAATATTTTTTTATGTATGGATAAACTGTTATAAAAAATATTTCACTAATATTTGTTCTCATAATATATCTTATTTTTTATTTTAAGATAAGGTTACCAATTACATAAAGGAATACCGATCTCTCTCTTTCTAGATATATTTGCATCTCTTCTTAGAGAACGTGTAGATATTTATAGCATAAATAAAATAAAATATGCGAAAATATATGATTTCAATATTTTTTTATTTATTTTTTAACTTCTTCTGCACATCTACCACTTTCTTCAAAAGATTATTACTTCTATTGACAGAAGCGGTGGGGGTGGTTCAAAATACCAAATTTGGGATAGAAGATTCAATTTAAACGAATTAAAAACTTTTTTTCATAAAAATATATTTTTTTATTCTATAGGTACATTTTTTATAGACGGGAAGTACACGAATAGAAAAATAACTTTCGTTGTCCTAATCAAGACATTAACCTTAACAAGAAATTGATAAATTAATCCTTTTTTTTGATTACGGCATTGATTAGTAGATTTAGTTTTGGTTTTGAGTGTGAACAGTGATTTCTGATTTTTGTAATTTTTCCATATATTTGTGTAAACAACCAAAGTTTTATAAAACTATTAGGTATGTGAGTAGTAGGCTCATGAGAACACTGGCTCACTTTTCTTATGGGACTAAAATCATTACATGTGTATTATATGTACATGTACATTACCAAACAATACACACATTACTCATACATACACTAGCAAGAAATAACCCGCCAGAGGCGATTCCACCGCGTACCACCTCGATTTCAAAAAATGATCTTAGTTCATAAGAAAAGTGAGCCAGTATTCTCATGAGCCTACTACTTATGTGAAGATTTTACTTTCTAATCGACTTCCAAAAAGGAAGAGGTTATCAATTCGGCGTGTATTTTTTTCTGAATGTAGTTTACGTGATTTCTTCTCTAGGTGTGAACCGATTTGAATAATTATTGTTTTGTTTAGTACATTGTAGATCCGGATTGGTGAAATTTCAAATTTGAAAAAAGAATTGTAATCGTAAAGGAATGAAATTTATGATTGAACACATTCCCGGAAATCGATCAATATACCTAATGTATTGGTGAATTTCTCCAAAAGTCCTTACCAATCTGTATAGTTTTTTAAATTGCATTGTATTAAGGATGATCCAGAAGAAACAATTATTATTAGAACGGAAGATAATATGCATCGTAGGTTAATGTTATTTCTTTAAATGTAAAATATGCTTAATAATTTTTTAACTATGACTTTTAATGTCATTTAACCATAATTTCCCCAATTTTGACTATATTACCTATTGAACTCAAATTACAAATAAATCATTTTAATGTTCTTGAAACAATATTACCATACTCATACTTCTTGTATATTCTAATGTCATTTAATTTTTAAGGGGAACATGCCTGCCAGGTAGTATCTTCATGATTATCACATTTTCGATTTATTGGCGGAAAACCCAGGGTATTAACAGCAAGTTACATAGTCTGTGTTTATGGAACATGGAAATTGATAATAAGTGTATTTAACATTGCAGTGAAAGTTTAATTAATAATATTCCCTCAATAAAAAATTAAAATTAAATAAAACATAAATTATGAGCTAGAAGTTTGGATGAATCTTAAGAACGCATGAAAAATTGTGACCTGACAACTATTCGACGCCAAAAGCCCATTGGGCGAATGAAGACCACGCCTACATTTCAGATTTCATCTCAACTCCCCCCAGATGTGTTTACATTTACTTCACAAAGCTACTACATTATTTGTGATTTGATGTTACTTTGACTGGTTGCACATTAACATACCGCAGATCGTGCGAACGTAGTCAAAAGTAAGATTCTCAAAAGCAAAAAAATATTTTTCATTTTTATAAAGAAATGGAAGAACTTGCAAAACTCGAATATTTATCTCTGGTTTCAAAAATATATACAGAGTTAGAAAACCATGCTGGAATGAGAAACAAAGATTTAGGTAAGTAAAAATCATGATTTTGAAAAATTTTGTAAATATACTTTCACTTGTTTTAGCTGAATTTATTATATACTTATCGGTGGAGAATGACACATTAGGTACATTTAGAAAAGCTCTCGTAGAAAATGGGGTAGAATTTTCAGATTCTTTTATATCACATCTTCTACATATCATTCAACTTATGAGGCCCAACAAAATGAATTCAACAAGCAACACTGAACCACAAAGGGTTTTAGGAAGTGCTGAAGGATGTAACGGAAACAATGGTATTGTGTCACAGGACTCTGCCAAAACAGCTAGTTCTGCAAAAATGAGAAGAAGTGAAAGATTGAAATCCACTGAAAGGAAAACATCATGTGAGCAACAAAGATCTAGAAATAGTAATCAGCCTAAAGATGAAGATGGTGGAAAAGCTGATATTGAAAATGAATTGGTTGAAGCTGACCCACCATTTTTGCATGGTAAGAGAAAAATAAACAACCTGCATTATATTATAGCCATAGACAGTGAAAATCCAAAATATATTCCAAAGGCTTTTATAATCTCGGTATTTATATACTTACGATTTTAGGTTATCGCAGCACCATCCGTGATTTGAGCCCTGTAAGGACAGTAAGAAATCCTTATGGATCTTTAGCTGGAGCAGCTATGGTGCAATCTGGCCTTCCTGAAGACCGGCGAAGTCAGAGAATGTTGCAGCAAGATGTGAACTCCATGCCATCTGTTGTCAGACAAAAAAGAAATAACTGGTTTTTCTTATATATTCCTTTTTAAATGTATCAAAGGTAGAGAATAAATTGTTTTTACTTTATTTTATAAATAAACTATCAGTGAAGCTCTCTATAATATTTTATTCAAAATTTTAACATCAAAAATTTGGAAGATAATGAGTAGAATGGATCAAATTTTAAATAACAAATTACTAAATCTTAAATTATTTTAAAAACCCAAATAAATTAGATATACCCATCAGTAGTTCGCCGATATAGGAGATAATGGTCAAATGTTGTATACTTTTTTAATAAATATATAACAATTTTTTATAATGTGTAAAAAATATACTTGCATTCCTTATGATCAATTTCACATGAAATATTACATGATGAGTTTGAAAAAATAAGTTTTTATTTTTCATTTAATACTCCTTATTTTTAAACTACAAAGTCCGAAATAAATAATATAATAAAAATATCAAATAAAGGGGGAATGGGTTATATTTTTGTTAAAAGGGGTTTTTAAACAATTTATTTTAAAAATAAGAAAAAAATATTTGTATTCCTCATAATGAGCCATTTGATTTGATGTATTACACGATGCGTTTGAAATAATTATAATTTGCCATCTAAAATTAATATTAGGCGTTTCTCTTTATTTTTCCTGTAGTGTTCAGATGAGGCCTTATCTCTCTATATTTTGTCTTTAATTTTATCTCTTGTAGTTGCTGAGATAGAGAGGGGATGGGTAAAATTTTAAATGTTTTTGTTAATATCATTAAAACTATTTTTTATGTAAAAATATATTTGTGTTCCTCAGTCCTTTTATTTGATAAATTACATGATACGTTTGAAACATTTTTAACTTTTCATTTCATTCTGTAATATGATCCCTAAAATTAACATAAGGGTTTCTCCTGTAAACTTTGGTAAACGTCCTATATTGCCTATTTTTTCAAAATTTTAGGTCAATAGTTTCGGAGATAAAGGGGAGAATGTTCGTATTTTAAATTTTCTCTCCGAAGTACCCCTAAGATCAAAATTTCTTCATTTACAATATGTACTCCTGATCGGGTCACCAAGCTATACACTATTGCACTTATACCATGTGATTTGAAAGACGGAAAAATCAGGAGTGATCGTATTTGGATTTCCGTATATTGAATATAGGAAACTCTAAAACTAGAAGAGATGTAAACCAATATGAGGTTAAACTGCTTGGTTTGATGAGTAATCTAGTAGAGATGTAGTTCCATTTTTGTTGTTTAAGGCATCCTAACTTCCTGTTCCAGCAAATAATGTACTTCAAATAGTAGCTGGTTTATTGAAGTGTATACAAGTAAAGGTAGCACCTATGTATGCGTTGACCTCCGCGTTTTGTGGAAGGATAGTATGGAGTGACACATGTTGTAATATCTGATAATGATCCAAAAACTTTTTAACTCCATTATTGATTTTTTATTTTTTGCCGGGCTGCTGCTTTTGCTGTGATCTCTTTACTTACTTATGTCAGACAAATAATTTGAATGTAAACAATTTTAATACGAATTATTCTGGGCGAGAAATTAAGTGGAATAAACGGAAAGAAATCCATACAAAGCTAATCAAATATTTTCAAATTTCTCGGGAATTGTTAAAAAAGATAAACAAAATAACTTCAAAATTAAACTTTTGTCTTCACTGCAAGTATTTAAGAAGATTCAAATATTGGCTTTTTGTTTTATGTTTGTCATGAAAAAAACTCCAAGTTGGTTATTTATCTATAAAAAATTCTCTACGGGAAAATGTTGTCATATAAGCAAAATATCTAAAATTAACAGAAGTCTCAACAATATTTATCAACAAAAACGTATGTTATTCTAGAATTTTCCACGTTTTGTAATTTAACTTCTAACTCCACTACATGAAATTTTTTTTTCATATATTGCTAATGTTTCAAGATTTTCACTATTCAGTATTTTTCTCTGGAAAATAATTTTTTAGAAATATATCAGCTCTAGTTATTTCTGATAAATACTATCTTGATGAGAACTCAATGAAGGTTCAAATGTTTCAATTACACCAAATAAAAATTCTTTATTTGCTCACAAATTTAAAACTAAATTTCACTAACTACTTTTCTAGACCGCACTCTCGATTGTTCCGTTTCTCTTTTGTAAATGACTGGAAATTCCCGAAATAATATTTTTATATTTTTGTTAATATCTTTTAATTTATTTATTTTAAAAATATGAAAAAAAATATTTGTATTCCTCATAATGAGCCCTTTTATTTGAATTTGAATTTTGTATTGAATGATGCGTTTAAAAAGAGTTATTTTTTTCCGTTTAAATCTATAATTTCCCCCAAACTTAATATTAGGGCTATCTCCTTATTTTTTCTGTAAAGTTCAAGTAAGGCCATATAAGCCTATTTTTAGATGTTAGGTATTATAGATCGGAAATAAAGGGGGGAATGAGTATTTTTTTATATTTTAATATCTTATTATTAGGAGTTTCTCCTTATTTATCCAGTATCCAGGGGGGGGGGGGAAACGGGCAAGATTTTTTATATTTTTGTTATATCGTTCATATAATTGATTTTAAAAATATGAAAGAATATATTTGTTTTCGTCTTAATGAGCACTTTCATTTGATATATTACGTGATGCCTTAAAAACAATTTTAATTTTATATTTTCTATTTAATTCTGTAATTTGCCCCCCAAAATTTATAGGAGAGGTTTCTTCTTATTTTTCCGGTAAAATTCATGGGCCCTATGTTTACGTCTTATAGTGTTGGAGATAAAGCAGGGATGGAATGGGTAATTTTTTTTGTCAATATCTTTTAAATTAATTATTTTTAACATATGAAAAAAATGTATTTAAAATTTTTAATTTTTTATTTAAATCTATAATTTGTTCCCAACATTCAACACTAATGGTTTCTCCTTATTTTTCCTATAAACTTCCGGCAGCGTTCTATATTTCCTGTTTTTTTTTTCAAAATTTTAGGGTCAATAGTTTCAGAGATAAGGGGGGAATGGTTTATTTTTTAAGTTTTTCCACCTAAAATTTCTTCATTTACGCTATATACTCCTAATCGGGTCACCAAGCTATACACTGATACCAAATTTCAACCTTTTCTGTCCAGTAGTTTAAAAGAAAATTCCTGTGGTGTGAAAGAGATAGAAATCCGAAGTGATATTATAAGAGTATCCATATATTGTATATACGAAACCGTAAAAATGATGTGTCAAAAGATTTGCAAAAGATTTAAAAAGAGGTACCGCTTTGTATTTAAACCAGTGAGTAAATACATCATACATATATTTTCTCAATGATTTAAACTTGTAGAAGTGATATTCACCCCCGCTTAGGGATTGAAGTTCGCATCGAGATCTCGTCCAGTTCAGCTGGCAGTCCCACGATCAATAGAAAACTTTTGTAGAATCGAAAAGTCACGTCACTTTAGATATGTTCGCACTCATAACTCGTATCTTCGTTATACCACGGTTATGCCTTATGACGACAAAATGACCTCACTTTTCGATTCTACAATAGGTTTCTGGTCATCCCACGGCAGTTCTTCCTTATCTGAAAAGGTGAGAGATAGGGAACTATCCGACGCAGCGCTCAGCGATACTGAGTCTAACGACATCGAAGCGGCGACCAGCGGCCACTACCTGTCTGCCGGCGAATCCATGGGTTTTCCGGGAATTAGTCCTTCTCAGGAGTAAATATTGGTCGTGTTCCTACCCGAGGTAAAACCGATAAGCAACCGGTAATTGTATTGCGAGTAACAACATTGTAAACGGTAACTCGTCACCACGCTTACGAAGATTATCGGTAATTCGGGCTGTAGGAACGAACCTATTAAGTCCCTTCGGGCTTTTTAAAAGAATTCGACTTACTTATGTATTAATATAAATTTGTACAGGGGACTGATATTTATTATTTTTACAGTAAAGTGAAACATGTAAAACTTCGTCGTCGTCGTCGTCCCCGACGGAGCTGGCCATAAGGCAGAATAATCAGCTGCTGGAGATGATTAACCTGGTACACAAACATGGGATGCGCTTGAACAACATTGCTAGAACGAGGAGCTCCGTGCTGAAATAGCAGAGCTGCGAAGACGCCTAGACGTACCAACGCCAACGAGCCCAGCACAAGTAATGCAACATGAGAACCCAGGACCATCGCACGTGAGCGAGATCCAAACTACCGAACCCCAACAGCCAGAAGAAACGGACAGCATCACCATGACCGAGGTAAATCGGAAGAAGAAGAGACGGAACTCTAAAAAGAATTAAGTGCCGGAAGGCGAAGAGGCGCCAGCAAAGACAGCCAGGAGGCTGAAGCAAACACCAAGAAGATACCTCCCATAATTCTGGAGGATGCAGGAGAATGGAATGCGACCAGCCGGGGGATGCAAGACAAAGGCATTAAGTACACCAAGGCCAAGACGGTAGGGGACGGAATCCTGATTCAGCTGGAATCGGAACCAGACTACAGGAACACAAATAAGCTGTTCCAGGCAAGAAGGCTGAAGTACCACACTTACAGCCTTCCGACCAAAGAAATAAGGGCCGTCATCAGAGGACTCTCAAAGAGAGTGGACCCGAAACATATCAAACAGGACCTCATAGCGCAAGGGTTTGAGGTCACTGAGGTGTATGCCATGCATGCACAACAAGGACCAAGGAAGGCACTCAACCTGTTTCTGGCAAAATTACCGGAGACAGAGTGGAGGATCTTCGAAGTCACCAAACTTTGTAATGTTTCAGGACTATGCGTCGAGAAACAGCGAGAGAGGACCGCACCAGAAACCGCGCAGACCGCAAAGAAACTGCCATCTCACCCTGAGCTGTGTAAAGTGTGCAGGACCAAACAGAGCAGCTGAGTACGCAGGGGCAATCGCAACGGGGGCAGACCCGCCACATGTGCCAACTGCAACGGATCACATCCGGCCAGTTACAGGGGGTGTCCAAAAACACCCAAAGCGAAACCAGCAGCAGCGGCGGTAAAACTGCAGCTGCCAATTCAGGGAAGACCTACGCCCAGATGGCTTCAGGCTCTCAAAGGACCAATCAAAGAAGACAACAACCCAGGACTCAACAAGCGCCCAAATCAGCATAGACCAACGAGGGCCAGAGTATGGCAGATAGGTTCTGTTCATTCGCAGATAAGCTGCAGGATCTGCAGGTTCAATTGCGCCGAATAAAAGAACTCTTCTTCGACCGTAAATGATTAATACGCCACTAAAGAAACCTAAATCTTTGAGGATAGCCACATGGAACATCAATTCGGCAAGAGAGAGGAAACACGAGCTGGGAGAGCTCGCCCACAGATACGAGCTAGACGTCATCGCCCTCTAAGAAACCAAATTGACCTCCAGAAGGATCTTCAAGCTCCCAGGATACAACACACACAGGAACGACAAGACAGCAAAAGGAGGAGGTACGGCTATCCTCATCAAATCACTACTGGACCACGACCAGCTGCCTACCACTCCAGATCGGACTAATCAGACTATTTTCAGGTTATAAACCTCCCGCTGAGTTACAAGAAGATCTCGCCACCCTCATGCCTGAGAGGAAACAAACACTGGTGGTTGGGGATCTAAATAGCAAATCGCCAGAATAGAACAGCAGACCAACAAATACAAACGGCAGAACACTGCTAAGGTATGCTGAGACTCTGCCAAATGTCCATATCCTAGGGCCTGTAACACCAACACACTACCCATACGTGGACCACAGACCAGACGTACTGGATATAGCAGTACTAAGGAACCATTCCTTCCCAGTAGACTTACTCTCAGCTCAAGAAAGATCGTCCTATCACAACCCTGTGATCATACAGATAGGACTCAGTGAAGATGAACAAGAAGAAGAACGACTCCGCTCAAAAAAATCAACTGGGACAACTTCAGGAAAACCCCATCGTCAACGCCATGCTAAGACTGCCATACTTCCCCAGTAAATGAAAACATGCCAACGTCATCATGCTGACGAAGGCAGGCAAAGATAGGCTGTTTCCCCAGAACTACCGTCCGATAAGCTCCTACCAGCAATGAGCAAAATCGCAGAGAGGTCATCTTGAATAGACTCCAGGAACATACCAGGGATTTAGGTATACTTCCTAACGAAGAATTGCTAAGGATCGCAGAATACGCAGCAGACGACTTGGACTGGCACGAAGGACTAATAGCGAAGATGGCTGAACTAGGATACCCCGTCAACATCATACAGATAGTGAAGTCATATCTCAGGGACAAATTCATCCGAATCAAAGTAGGCAACGAGAAGTCAGGATACTGGTCCACTGAAGCAGGTATCCCGCAAGGCAGCGTCTTAGGACCTCAACTATATGCCATCTACACTGCAGCCATCCCCAAGCAGGAAAGAACAATGGTTGCGAAATACGCAGATGACACCCAATCGGGAGTCGGTCAAAGTCCTTCGATATAGCAGTAAGAAAAGTACAAGAAGCACTGGACGACATAGCAGAATGTTGCGTAAAATGGAAGATAGCGATCAACGGAGAGAAGAGCAAAGCCATCCTCATCAGAGGCAGGAAGTGAACAGCACCAACGCAACATCTAGATGTCTATGGAAACCACATTCTATGGGAAAAAGACGTCAAATATCTAGGGGTCACCATCGACAAAGGCCTAAACTTCTCGAAGCAGACAGACGCAACACGACAAAAAGCCAGGGCGGTAAGAGCCAAACTCGCTCCACTGACGGGCAGGTATAGTAAACTAAACCTACGATACAAGCTGACCCTAATCAAGAGTATAATCATACCGATACTAACCTATGCTTGGATAGCATGGGGACACACCTGCAAACACAACAGAACAAAAATACACTGACAGGAAAACCTGAGCTTAAGGCAAGCCGTGGATGCGCCATGGTTTGTGAGCAACAAGATCATCTTCCGAGACCTCAAGTACACCCCGGTACTGATATCAGCGAGGGAAAGAGTCAAAAGGACCTTCGATAAAATGGAGAACCGCCCGAATAGTCACCTGAGACAACTGCTAGACTACGACCCGAGATTCATCGACAAATACAAATGGCCGAAGAACCAACTACACTTTGAAGACGACCACCAAGAGCAAGACCAAGGCGATTAGGGTCAGCCATTTACTAATATGACTTTCCCTTTCAGAATTTCTCTTCCAGAATTTTCTTTTCATGATTCTCTTTCAGAAATCATAGACACACTGCCAACCCTGGGTCCTTACCCAAGAGGACCACACACATACAAAAACAAATAACAGACGATAATCCCGCAAAGGGAAGTGCTTTAGCATAAGCAATCAGAAAGATAATCGTACACCCAGAATACAATGGCTTTAAAGCCCTAGAAGGCCAAAGCCAACAACAAACCAACAACGCACAGTAGCCTCAGTTCCCTGATTCGTGCAAGGGGCGTCTGTGTGTGTGTGAGGGGTTGAAACTGCAGGGTGACCGATAAAAAGTGTCCCCCCGTAAATATAAATTTACGTGTTTTTTGTCTTTTTCTTTTGAAGATATTGTAAAAGTTATTTTGGATGGCTAGTTTTGAAATGAAAGCCCTGTATGTAATTAAATACTAACAACAGTTGTGGGATAAAATACAACTGGGTGTACAAACAAATACATTGTATCATTACTTGGGTAGATCCCGCAAACATCAATATAACTCTGTTCTAAATTATTATGTGTGTAAATTTTTTGCGACCAATTCTTTGGTCGATTTAGTCCTCGTTGTATTAGAAGTAAGTAAAATATTCTTGTTTTCTTGCATTTGTAAACAAGTGTAGACAAAAATGCTAGATCAAACAGGCTTTGGGTTACAATATAAAGTGAATAATAATCTATCAATGAGTGTATCTAGCTCAGGTTTATTCAAGATATTCAAGTAGTCAACTGCAAAACACAGTGTACATGTTTTTGGGACATAATAT
Source organism: Octodonta nipae (assembly GCA_034190945.1). Taxonomy (NCBI): domain Eukaryota; kingdom Metazoa; phylum Arthropoda; class Insecta; order Coleoptera; family Chrysomelidae; genus Octodonta; species Octodonta nipae. Next base: position 72,976,661 of record CM067222.1, read on the forward strand.
GACTTTACTAATCTGTAAGAACTTACTTTATTTCTCTTACCAGCAACCTGCCCCAGCTTCACAGGGGTTCTTTACAATGTAATATAGAATAGCCTATGTTACTCCGAGTAGATGCGGCTTTCGGTAAAATTGGTTGAGTAGTTTTTTTTAATTAAATCGTAACAAGTAAAAAATCAATAATCTTTCCTCGTAATACATAATATTAACTTAGATTATTTTTGCGTGACAATTATTTGTGAGGAAAACAAAACAGAAAAGATTTAGATTAGTTACTAGGTATATTATTTTAAACATAAAAAAATAAAATATTTCTTTGTTCACATATGAAAACGAACAAATTTTGTTTCAAAGTGACCTGTGATGGGACAACGTACAATTGCCTGTACGAAAAGCACTGGGCGGCACTGTGTGCTTAAAGATGGAGACTCATTATCGTCACGTCACGTGAGAACACATGCTATTACGCCATGTCACGTCACGCTCGAAAATTTTTGCAATACAATTTACGCATGCTTTTAAATCAGCTAGAAGTACACTATAGTCACGTCACGTCACCTCTTGTAGCTCACGGTTAGTTATACATGACAACGTGAGTTCGTTTCTGAAAATTTACATTTTCGGCACGCGAATTATGTTTGTGAATTCTGCCATATAAACAAATAAATAAGTGACTATGCAATGACTCAATCCTTAGTGAATCGGACTTTTGATGAATAATCAAAGTTGTGTTTAATTTTAAATCATTGTTCAAGTTAGTTGTTGTAGAGATCTTGCTTAGAAAACTTGTGTTGCTGTAGAATAAAAGTTAGTTTGGCGCAGTCGACGGAGAATAGTTCAAAACTCTCAACGTAGCAGTACAAACAGTTTTGAGAAACCCAAAAATCTCCAAAAACTGAAGGTTTTTAATCCGAAATGAACTACAACCTACAAGTCAGCAAGAAATCAAGGTAAGTGAGACTTTCCTCAACCCAGATACCTTCCTTGAATGTTCCATTGAAAATATCAAGAAAACAATTTTTTGAATATTTGAAACAAGCGAATAATTTTAATTAATTTCATAAGTGTAACAAACCAAATAAAACAAAACGTGAATTTTACCAAACCATTGACTCCGATATTTAATTACGAATACAAAGAGCCTTTGTTTCAATCTTCATACAACAATTGTTCTTAAATAGCAGTGTTATGTCTAACTGATATATTTCATTTAGACGAATTAGCATTGCTAACAAAACAATAAGATAATTTAAAAGATAATATTCGCTTGAAGTGCAATTAATTTCTTTCATGGACTTGAAAATAATTTGCATGATTTAATTTTAAGAAATAAAAACTTGTTGTTTAATTTAATCCACCCAGATTTTGAATTGATTTGGTTTTACAATTTTGAATTGACATCAACAATTTCTTTTATTACTCAACTGTTTTTCAAAAAAAAATCAAGTTGATAAACAAAAAATCTTTATTTTTTCTCAAGTTTATTCAAAAGTGAATGAACAAGTTTCAGTGATTCTGAAACAGAATTAAATCTTTCTCATTTCCAAGAACAAATAACAAAATTCCTGATCCAACCAGCCCAGCAACTTCACTATTAATATTTTTTGTCATTTAAGGAATTTGCCACTCATTCGCATTGTATTTATGATACAGATATACAGTCTGTCTCTATAAACTTGTGGTTTATTAATTTTGTGAATATTCATTTATAGTAATTGATATTTTTCTCTTTAAATCGCGTAATTGTCATGTTAGTGTACAGTGGGGTTCATAAATGCTGCTCTTTATTAATTAACTCGTATTAATTTACAATATTTGTTGTTTTTTAATTTGATTCGCTTAGTTCAGCAGTTTAAGTTATTATCTGTGTTCGGCTCATTTTAATTTATACTTCACAATGGCGGATAGAAACTTAAATCTTACCATTTCTCAAACGCAAAGCTGAAATTGTAATGGTAGAAGAATTGTTGAACATTGCGAAGCAATCTCTTACTGACAGAGCCATGCATAATAACTTCAAATGTAGATACAACCGCTTAGAAGCAACTCGCGAAGCCTTTGATAGGCAACAGAATATTATTCAAACTCTTATGTCTGCGCAAGATAATGCCGATTTGGATGCTCAAATCGTGATAGTTCGTGCTTTCTACACAAGTTTTTATGACATTCAAGCTATTCACATGCAGCTTTTTGATAACTCTAGAGACTCACTTGAGTCCCTCGCACTAATGTAAAACTCCCAAAAATAGAAATGCCACACTTCTCTGGTGAATTCCGGGAATGGCAAACATTTATTGATATGTTTAACTCTTTGATTCATAATAATGACTCGCTCTCAAATGTCGACAAATTTAATTACTTAATAGGCTTGGTTCACGGCGCTCCACTTAAACTCTTAAAATCTTTCCCCTTGACCGGTGATAATTACTTAGTTGCTTATAACGCATTGCGCAACGCTATGTGAATAAACGTTTAGTTGCTAACTCTTATTGGCAGGCTATTGCTCGATCTAGAAAACTCTCCAGTTTTCAAGGACTCAGAGAGCTAGTTGATGTTTTTAGTGAAAACCTTTTGTTTTGGAAAATATGGGCTTTCCTGCGAAGCAATGGGACTTTATTCTCAACACAATGCTGTTCGAACGACTCGACTCAGATACGGCTCTGAGGTTTGAGCGAGATTGCGTTTCGGAACTTGAAGATCTATACTTTGATATTTTGCTGAATTACTTGGAGAGGCAATGCGCCGCTCTGGAGTCTCTCAATATTATCCACACTCCTCAAGGTGCTGTTAGTAAATCTAAAGTTCATTCTCCCCGTTTTAAAACATCAAAAAATAATTCTGCCAGTACATGTGTCATAAATTCTCAATCTCAATTCTCTAGTGACATCATCTGTCCCCTTTGTAAAACCGCACACGGTATTTATAATTGCCCTGAGTTTCTCTCAAAATCTCCTCATGATAGATTTGCTATCACTCGTACCCATGGATGGTGCCCAAATTGCTTAGGATATAAGCATACATCTTCTCGATGCTCCTCTACAAATTGCTGTAGAAAATGTTCTCGCAAGCATCATACTCTTTTGCATTTTACTGATGCCTTGCGCCTTCGGGCTTACCAAATACTCAGCTCGCTTCTAGTATTAGACCGGAAGAAACCTCATCTCACACGCTCAAGATTGCCTCGGCAGATCCTTGTATTAATTCTCTATCCAGCACTTCGAATATTTCTCTTCTCACAGGAGTGCAGGGTACCGTTCTCTTATCCACTGCTCTAGTGAAGATAAAGGATGCTCGTGGTCATTTCCAACCGGTTAGGGTTCTTCTAGATAGTGGAAGCCAATGCAATCTTATAACCAGTAAGTGTTGTAAGAGACTCGGATTATTCAAGCGCACTACACCTCTTAGTATTGGAGGTGTGGGCAGAATAAATACTCAATCCTCACATATTGTTTCTTGTATGCTTCGGCCTCGCGAAGCTTTGACTCCAGTTTTCGATTTTGATGCTGTGGTCTTACCTCAAATTTCCTCTGATATGCCCTCATCGGATATCCCTTTGGACTAGTTCAAAGATTTCAATCATTTAAAACTCGCCGATCCTATGTTTAATACTTCTCGTCCAGTAGATATGCTCTTAGGTGCTGATATGTTTGTTGCATTGTGGAAGGGTAATATCTTGCAACCCCGACTCGGTGGCCCTGTAGCCTTGGGTACTACTTTGGGATGGATTCTTCTGGGAAAGGTAGACTTTCCTTCCGTCTTAGTGAGCACTCCTATAGCTAGTATTTCACTAGAAGACTCTGTAAAGCACTTTTGGGACTTAGATCAGGTTCCAAAATTGCCAGCAATTTCTTTGGAGGATAAACAGGCAGAGGACCTCTTTTCTTGTACTATTTCTCGTATATCCACAGGGAGGTTCACTGTCGAATTACCCTTTAAACATTCACACTTTCATTTCCAAGGATCTCGTGATGTAGCTCTCAAAAGATTCTTGTCCCTGGAACGGAGGATGTTAAAACACTCTGTTCTATATGAACTCTACAAGGACTTCATGCAAGATTATTGAACTCTGGCCACATGGAATTAATACCCAGCCTCGAAATATCTCAACCCAGTTATTACATTCCGCATCATGCTATAGCTCCTACTAGCTCCAAATTTAGAGTTGTCTTCGATGCTTCTGCTGTTGATACTCAAGGAGTGTCTCTTAATGACATCCTACTCTCCGGTCCCAAGTTACAGCAGAACATAATCTCGATTCTTTTGCTGTTCATACTATGCAGTATGCTTCACAGCCGACGTAAGGCAGATGTTCCCTCAGATTCTCATCGCTGAACATCATCGAGATTACCAACGTATTTTGTGGATACCCCTATTCAGGATTATCGATTGGTGACTGTTACTTATGGAGTTAGTTCTTCTCGGTATTTAGCAATACGTACTCTATTCCATCTTGCACATCTGTATAAGGATGATTACCCCGAAGCATCTGAGATCCTATCAAATGATGTTTATGTAGATGACATCTGTACTGGTGCAGATTCTATCTCTCATGCTCTTCAACTCCAGAAAGAATTAATATCTCTACTCCAAAAAGGTCAGTTTGAGCTGCGTAAATGGGCTAGTAATAAACCTGCTCTATTTTCACATTTGCCCGCCTCGCAGACTCATTCTGAGGCTCTTTCTCTAGATTTCGATGTCGAGCTTAACGAGACAGTAAAAATTCTCGGACTCCAATGGAATCCTTCTCAAGACCATTTGTGTTTTAAGGTTCATGCATTTAATAACTTATGCACCAAACGCTCAATACTTTCAGAATTGGCACGAATCTTTAACCCATTAGGATTTTTAACACCCCTTACTATCTCAATGAAATTAATTATTCAGCAATTATGGGCTAGTGGTATCGATTGGGATGCTACTCCTGATGCTTCTGTCATTTATAAGTGGACTACTATCTGTTCTCAGATAGACGTTCTATCTCAAGTTCACATTCCTCGACTAGTTCTCACATTTCCTTTTTGTTCGGCACAGTTGCATGGATTTGCTGATGCATGGGAAAGGGGATACGCTGCAGTTGTTTATCTTCGTCTTGAGTCATCTTCCAACAAATATGTCATGTCATTTCATATGTAGTAAATCGCGCGTTGCTCCACTCATGACAATTTCTGTACTCGACTAGAATTGTGTTTTGTTCTACTTCTCTCAGAGTTATTAGTCGTCGTAAAAGATTCTCTAGACTTGAATTTTCGTCGATCACGGCCTACTCGGATTCTACTGTTGCCTTGGCTTGGATAAAAAGTTCTCCTCACCGATAGTTTACATTTGTTTCCAACCGGGTAACTCAAATTCAAGAAAGACTGGCTGCCTCTCAAAGGCGCTACGTGCGATCTGAAGAAAATCCTGCCGATCCTGCTTCTCGAGGACTATTACCTCAAACTCTTGCCCAGAGTTCCTTATGGTGGCCGGGACCGTCATGGCTCTCTCTTCCGGAATCCCAGTGGTCTCCTGAGGTTCTCCCATGTCTCGATGCTATACCTGAAACTACCGTAGAGCACGCTGTTTCCGTACACATCCCAAATCGGCGCAGCCGCGTATGGGGGATTTACCACTTGCACGCATTTCGGAAGTTAAACCATTCTCAAAAGTAGGTGTGGATTATGGTGGCCCTTTTCCGATCACCCTCGCTCGCCTTCGAGGTGCTAAAGTTCTCAAGTCTTATATTTGTCTCTTTGTGTGTATGGTTACTAAGGCAATACACATAGAATTGGTGTCAAGTCTCTCATCTGATGATATATACAGTGATAACTCCACCACTTTTGTAGGTGCCTATAATACTCTCATTGAACTCACTAAATTCGCAGCTACAAAAGAGCGAATTCGCTGGCATTTTATTCCTCCTTATAGTCCCAATTTTGGTGGATTATGGGAAGCTGGAATTAAATCTATTAAAACTTATTTACGTCGGGTTATTGGTGACCAACTCCTTACTTATGAGGAATTTAATTCCGTTCTAATACAGATAGAGTCTGTATTGAACTCGCGCCCTTTATGCGCTGCCAGCTCTAGTCCCAATGACTTACTACCACGCTCACATTCTCATTTTCTCACTTTGTCTCCTCTAAACCCTGATCCCGATACATCAGGACTGAAGTGATCTCATGTCTCTCGTTGGCAGCTAGTTCAACGTATGCATCAGCACTTTTGAGACAGATGGCATAAGGAATACATGCACACTCTTCAACAAAGGAGTAAGTGGAGTGACTCAAGCACGCCTATGAATATTGGGTACTCTTGTCGTTTTGAAGGAAGATAATTCACCACCTTTGCACTGGGCGCTAGCGCCTGTAATTGATGTCCATCCTGGTGCGGATGGCGTAATTCGAGTCGTAACTGTCCGTACCCAAAAGGGCGAATTTAACCGTCCTGTCTCTAAGGTGTGTCCTCTACCATCTGACTCATAACCAACTCCTTAGGTATGTTCCCTAACTTTCCCTCTCTTTCCTCATCTACTTAAATCTCTCTCTATCTCTTTATATTTAACTCTCATTTTGCCAATATGGCTGTTTTCTCTTATATATATATATATATATATATATATATATTTGTTATTAAGTTTTCGCGGGCACTAAATGTATTAGATGGTTTCCGGGAATTCATCCGCGTAGTTGATAACTGATCCCCGCCGGGATCGATGGTAAAATGACAACGTTTCGGCAGAGTCACATCTGCCCTCTTCAGGTCGGTTCGCATAATTCTCGTAGCCTTCTGCTTTCTCTTCTAGTTACTCGAATACTGATATTTTCAGGGGCGCGCACGGTGTTATATACTCGCGGCTCGGCGCCTATTGGTTGGCACCGTGAACGGCTGCGTGTGATTGCCCTGGGCGCTCAGTGGGAGCGCCTCCCGCCTGCTGATTTGTTATTTCCGGTTGAGTTGTTATTGGACGGGTCCGGGCCGGTACGGTGTTTAATAGAATTTTCCAACAATAAGATAAATTCTGGATTTCATTGCGTGCGTTTAGACTGTGAGGCCTCTTCGCTATTTCAATTGCCTCTCTTACGAGTCTTGATTTCGGGTGTTCTATATTTGCAAGTACTCTGGTGTTCTCAAAGTCTATTCGGTGTGACGTCGTGGTGGCGTGTTCAGCAATGGATGTTGTTTTTTCCTGCTTTCTTATAGCAGTGCCTGATGAACACCTATTTTGTATACGAGAACCAACGATACAAGCAAGTGGAAGGAGCTCCAATGGGATCGCCACTCTTACCAGTTATAGCGAACCTTTTTAAGGAGAGCTTTGAGGAGCTGGCACTAAGAACAGCAACTCTTAAACCCAGTTTATGGTTGCGATATGTGGATGATACTTTTGTGATTTGGCCTCATGGGAGAGAACACCTCAACACATTTTTAGACCACCTTAATGGCATCTATCACAAAATAAAATTCACCATGGAGGTTGAAGCCAATAATCAACTGCCATTCCTTGATGTTCTCATAAATAGGAAGGAAGATGGAACCTTGGCCATACAGTATATAGGAAAGCAACTCACACCAACATATACCTTCATGCTAATTCTCATCACCACCCAGCCCAACTACAAGCTGTCGTCAAAACATTAGTAACCAGATCACAAAGACTAGCTGACCAGGACAACATCAAACAGGAAATGGACAGTTTAAAAACAGCTCTGAGACAAAACGGATTTACAGACCGAAATATTCAAAGAGCCCTAAAGTCAAAACCGAGACGAACAGACGAGGAGCATGAGACACCAATAACCAAGGCTTATTTACCGTATGTCAAGGGTACCACGGACAGTATTGCAAGAATTCTACGGAGACACAATATCGATACTATTTTCAATACAGACAGAAAAATAAGCACGGTGTTGAGGACTCCGAAGACGAGGATCCCTTTCGAACAACAGGGAGTGTACGAGATTCCATGTGCAGACTGTCATAAAACCTATGTGGGGCAAACTAACAGAAGAATTCAAGCTAGACGTGATGAACACCAGAATGCTATAAGAAAGCAGAAAAAAACAACATCCATTGCTGAACACGCCACCACGACGTCACACCGACTAGACTTTGAGAACACCAGAGTACTGGCAAATATAGAACACCCGAAATCAAGACTCGTAAGAGAAGCAATTGAAATAGCGAGGAGGCCTCACAGTCTAAACGCACGCAATGAAATCCAGAACTTATCGAATTGTTAGAAAATTCTATTAAACACCTTACCGGCCCGGACCCGTCCAATAACAACTCAACCGGAAATAACAAATCAGCAGGCGGGAGGCGCTCCCACTGAGCGCCCAGGGCAAATCACAGGCAGCCGTTCCCGGTGCCAACCAATAGGCGCCGAGCCGCGAGTATATAACACCGTGCGCGCCCCTGAAAATATCAGTATTCGAGTAACTAGAAGAGAAAGCAGAAGGCTACGAGAATTATGCGAACCGACCTGAAGAGGGCAGATGTGACTCTGCCGAAACGTTGTCATTTTACCATCGATCCCGGCGGGGATCAGTTATCAACTACGCGGATGAATTCCCGGAAACCATCTAATACATTTAGTGCCCGCGAAAACTTAAAAAAAAATATAGTGAATCTCTACGGGTAGAATACTTTTAATTTGTGTAAAACATTTGAGAAATTACGCGCGAAAAGAAGCAAACTTTTGTGCGATCTACATTTTTTAAAACGATGCCGCGATGAAGGAGTTACTCCGAAAAACATGACGGTAAAGTTCTGGAAGAACAACAGAAAAGCACAGAATATCTTATGGAAAGCTAGTTGTGCCCTACTTAGGGAAGCCATACGTGATGTCAGAAGAGATTTGGATGTTCTTAATACTAAACTCTTAGATATCCACCTACAGGTAAGCAATACACTCCACCCGATAATATGGGATAAATTCGATGAAATTAGCGAATTTAGGGCCGAACCGAATGCAGAGTTGACAACATTGCAACAACAGACAAAATTTAACAAATTGAAGCTCCAACAGAAGTCCAAAAACGAATTTTTCTCGGAAAATAACAGTCACAGTCTAACCTCAAGGCAATTGGAAACGAATAGAACCGTTTATAACTTATCTTCGGTCCAATTGCACTCTACCTCGATTGGCGTGTTGGCTAAGGGATTCAATTACGCTATTGCTCCCTCTCACATACGAACAGAAAGCATAATATGTGGCGTGGAAACAGCGGTTTCAAAATTAGATGCGAACACCGCTGAAATAATTAGACAAGATGTGTCACATGTTCTAAGAAAGTCTAAACCATCCAAAGGGAACCTAAACAACAACAACAACAAAATTCAAACATTGCTACAAGATCCAGCATATAAACAAATTACTACTGACCCAACAACTTATCTGGAGAAAACAACCAAGGCCAAAATCCAAGCAAGTAGGATCGATAAAAATCTCCAACTGCAACTCATTCCGCGTGAAAAGTCATCGAGATGTCCGAAATTCTATGGGTTGCCAAAAGTACATAAAGAAGGTGCACCTTTGAGGCCAATAGTAAGTTCAATTGGATTCCCAAGGCAACAACTAGCCAAATACCGCAGTCGTTCACGGTGCCAACCAATAGGCGCCGAGCCGCGACTATATAACACCCTGCGCGCTCCTGAAAATATCAGTATTCGAGTAACTAGAAGCGAAAGCAGAAGGCTACGAGAATTATGCGAACCGACCTGAAGAGAGCAGATGTGACTACCGAAACGTCGTCATTTTACCATCGATCCCGACAGGGATCAGTTATCAACTACGCGGATGAATTCCCGGAAACCATCTAATACATTTAGTGCCCGCGAAAACTTAAAAACAAATATATATATAGATTAAACTCAGCTGTAGAGTACAACTAGGCTCATAACTGTTTTATTTTGCATAGATAATATATTTTTTTCTCTTTCTCAAAAGATTTTTTTTTATTTTTATCTCTTACTCGTGTTTTGAAAATGTACCATTTTGGTGGCCGGTATGTTCAGAACACTCTGTCTTTTTTGGGTGGTTTAAAAGAGACAGCCTTTATATTTACATACGTATATTCTCAATTGCTTACAAAAATTCTGCCTTAAGCGCAATCGCAGTAAGAAGAAGAAAAGACTCGCTGTTCGCCTCTCGTCCAGTACGGATCTCCCTGAAACTCTCAAGGGAAAAACGGTACCCCATGTCCTCTCTAGTGCAACTCCAAAGTGCGTGTGCAGCTATTACTCACTTATTGTAAACCCCCTTGTGAGTGTGCATTGCCCAACATTATACACTTTAGTTGTGCCTAAAAACCCGGGGTTAATGCCGGCTACGCGCGCCGAATGCAGACAAATACATGGATGGCAGATTTCCCAAGGCTTTTACTAGATCTAACTCGTAGACATCTCAAAACTCCAGTCAAGTTAATCCAATTCACTACACCTGTTGCCCTTGAACAAGCAATTGACATTTTCCAAAATCTGGAACAAGAATACGAAAATCGTATAGCTCAAAGAAATTTAGGACAGTCATAACAAAGACATCCAAATCACCCAAAACCACAATCCCAAAATCAAAAAGGTTTTCAACCCAAAAATAATTTCAACTCTCACACTTCTAATCAAAGAAATCACAACCAAAACTTTCCCAACAATTTCAAAGGAAATCAACAAAGACAATTTAACCCTCAATTTTAAAGAAAACCAAATGTCAATAATCCCCAAGGATTAAACCAAAATAAAAACAGAAATTTCAAACTTCATCCGCCAAAACCAATGTCTGGTATAGAACACTTCACTCAGAGAAATAATAATCCAGGACCTTAAAGACAACACTCGTCTACCCCCGTCAGGTGTAGAACATTTCAACCTTGAAATGAAAATAATGAAGAATATTTTGGAAACAACGGATATTCAAACCCCAACATACATTATGATGAACTCGCTGCACTACACACTTCTCATGAAAACCCAATTTTAGAAATACGTCCAACAGAAAGACCCACAAATTCTTACAAAAGACAAATAATAATTTTGTACAGTCCTAACGCATTAATATCTAGTAGGTATATCAGCAACAAGAATTTTTGAAAATTTCAAATATACTTTAATTTTAGCTAGATCAGCAGATGAACAAGAAATAACAAATAGAGATCACAAAATAATTACAAAGATACAAAATAAATAGCCAGACGTTCTCAAACAACAGAGAATTTACAAAAACAACGAAGTTCTTGCTGCCAAAAATAAATTTACCAGAAATTCAAGAGAATATACTGCCCTCAATCACATTCAACTTCATCAAGTCAAGTTAGATGAAATTTCAGAAATACACAAGATGTCCCACGACATTCAACCCTTGTACATCAACCCTCTGGACCACAGCAGTCACCCTATTAGTATTGGAGTAATATTAATAATAACAGCCATCATAGTAATTGTTGCAGTCAAACTATACAAATGCTTCAAAAAATGGTTCCAAAACCCAAGAAGAAGGACGCGGAGTCGTCGAACTTCAGACAACCCCCGAAGTTCAATCTCGTTAGGGAGGAATTATGTTTGTGAATTCTGCCATATATAGGGATGAAACGATACGAGTAAATACAAGTACATACTCGATACTTTTCTCCGATACCAAGTACTTTTAGTATCGATACTTTGCAATTAAATATCAAGTAGGTATCGGTCAAAAGCAGTGAGTAACTATACTCACTGCTCAAAATACTTTACTCACTGGTCAAAAGTACTCATATAGCCATGCGAATGTCACTATTTCATTTAAAGATAGATAAAAAATTGCATTCTTAAATTCTTAGGGCATACACCTTCTGGAGGTAGCCTGCAGTAAAGAAATGTCATGCCACGGATAGAAAAAGAGGGCAATAGAGACTCAGTGGAGCCAATGAGCTTATTGGATGCAGTTCCCAATCGAGTGAAATAGCCTCTTACCCTCCATATTGACATCTCTTTCTAGCGTTGCCACGATTGTTTTCGTTCGGTCGGTGTTAACTTTGTCCCTCTCCTGGAACCCGACTGAATTGGCCTTGAGGTCGTATCACGTCTTCATCTGGTCACTGGTGGCCAACATCTGCGTTCGGGCTAATTCGTGTATTGCCAGCATGTTATGTCGGAGCTGGTCGGCATAATCGTCGATGTCTTGGGGAGGTTCTTCGGGGGAGCCAAATGCCAAGTTGCATGGTAATCCCAGTTCCTTTCCGTATAGGACCCTGGCTGGGGTCAGGCCTGTACTATTATGTACAGCAGAGCGATATGCGAACAGGAATAGGGGAATATGCTTATCCCAATCACGCTGGTTATTGCTGACGACCTTGGATAGGTGTTGTTCCAAGGTCCTGTTGAATCTCTCCACCATTCCGTCTGACTGTGGGTGTAATGGTGTTGTTCTCGTTTTCTTGATCCCCAACATCGTGCAGACCTTCTGGAATACATTCGATTCGAAGTTACGCCCCTGGTCTGAATGTAGTTCCATCGGGACGCCAAACATACTAAATAGTTGTTCTACCAGCACCGTCGCTACCGTGGTTGCCTCTTGGTTGGGTATCGCATATGCCTCAGGCCATTTGGTTTCTCGTCCATCAGCGCTTTCCCAAACTCTCTTGAGCATTCCATTGTCTACTCTTACTACTTTTAGTATCGATACTTTGCAATTAAATATCAAGTAGGTATCGGTCAAAAGCAGTGAGTAACTATACTTGTAACAATTTGCGTTCTATACCTGTTGTATAATGGGGAAAGAAATATATTATATAGAACCTGAGAGAAAAAGGGGAATGCTGCCACCACCCGAAGAAAATTTGTTTGGAGAGAAAAACTCCGGGAACCCTTCTCTGTAAATGTTAGCTGAAAATAAATAATATAAAAGGAACTTTACTGCCCCTTATCTGCCTTCACTCTCAGTCCTTGGTAGCTTCTGGTCTTCGTCACCTGGCCTCCTCTAAGAGGGTAAGTCCCCAGGCTTCTCAAATGCTGGTGGTTGTATAGGAAGAAGGAAGGAGTTAAAAGTAAACAACCAAAAAAAAATGACACATATATTGAAGAAAACAAAATGAATGGAAAAAAATATAAAAAAAAAATCAAAATAGAAACAATAAAACAATCCCGATATGTAACACAAAAACGAAAAAAATATATAAACCAAGGAACCTCAATTTTTAGTAGTTACACAATACTTGAGAACAAATGTAACTCCCCCCAATTTATGTTTTTAATTAATTGGCCCCAAGGAAATATGAAAAAATAACTTTAAGGGATACAATATTAATTATACCCGCTAATCCTGGAATGACAGGTACAATTAGACCCTATTTAAGCCCTATCAGTGCCTACTACAATAGGTCTTCCCCTTTATCAGCAAACGTTGGTGAGCCAGTTTATCCAACGCAACCCCAATAAACATATAATATATACGCCTATATAAATTTAAAAAAAACAAACTAAAACAAAACCAAATTTAAACAAAATATCATAAGACAAACAAACTAGTCTTTTGCCGCTCGTTCCTTTTGCCGACTCAGGGAGTCAGATGAGATCTTTACCAGTTTACAATCTAGCTGTGCGTCCTCCGACGCTACTTTGTCCCTATCACGAGGTCTCTTCCCGGCCGTTTGCTGGTCTAAGAAACCTCTACCCTGGGTTCACAATCTGAACCTACCACTCTACGGAAAAACTCACAGGTTTTGTTTGGCACTAACACTCCTTGGTTAGTAAAATGTAAAGGTACTCACCGGATGCGATTCATCCGTTAATCCCAAAAGGTTTACCTGTGAATTAAAAGAAATTATACCTCACTGAATTTTTAGCTAGCTAATCACTGATCAAAACACACTCGCGACTTTCGCGTTTCCCGTCCCTCGACGATAAATTTTATAATGACTCTATAATTTAGTTCCTAAAACCCTATTTGGACAGGAGAACCGTTCCTCTCTTAGGAGTCTGGGTTCCACCTTTTTTTTATGTCCCCTATAAATCCGTCGCGCCACGTACGACTACTTTTCTTGAGTTCCGGCCCCGAACTAGTTTGGAAATTCTCCGGACTAGTTCCTCGTGAACTTTAGCCCCTCCCATATGGGTACTATCTTCACGAATAAGTTAACAACAAAACCCCCTACCGCGTGAGTTTTTCATTGTGCGATTGGCTGAATCTTCCGCCATTAACCGACGTGTTCTACGCACGTGCCTTTCTTTGGCATCAAAAAAAAAATTCTAGAACAAACTTTAAATAAGGACGGCAATTTCAGCAATTTTTCTCTAACTGCGTAAAATCGGCCATCTTTGGTTTTTGTTTAAAATGTTGCAACACTATTTGTGTCTACCTGGTTTTTAGCACGTACAAGAGTTCAGCTTTCTGCTAACCCTGAATCGGCAGATCACAAAACGGAACGATATGCATAACTATTCATTGTTTAAAAAATATATTATAACATGGAAAATGGGTTAAGTTTCGCAACATAGGCAAGTGGTATACAAAGGTGAAATTTCATAATTCTAGCGACATTTTCTGCAATACGAGCGAATTTTTCTATACGACGTTTTTAGTTTACTTACGTGAACGAATATTAAATAACATATCCGACAAAAGAATAAAGAATTTAAAAAAATGTATTATGAATTTCTTGTAAACATCCTCGGGATGTTACATACTCACTGCTCAAAATACTTTACTCACTGGTCAAAAGTACTCATATAGCCATGCGAATGTCACTATTTCATTTAAAGATTGATAAAAAATTGCATTCTTAAATTCTTAGGGCATACACCTTCTGGAGGTAGCCTGCAGTAAAGAAATGTCATGCCACGGATAGAAAAAGAGGGCAATAGAGACTCAGTGGAGCCAATGAGCTTATTGGATGCAGTTCCCAATCGAGTGAAATAGCCTCTTACCCTCCATATTGACATCTCTTTCTAGCGTTGCCACGATTGTTTTCGTTCGGTCGGTGTTAACAGTGTTAACCTAAACAGTACTGACATTACTCGGTGTTTGTTTTACTTAGATCATTTGCCATCTAGATATAGCCTGTCAAACATAAAATCGTGGCAATGCTAGAAAGAGAGGGCAATAGAGACAGTAAGAGGTTATTTCACTTAGTGGGTGGAAGCATCCAATGAACAACATGCTGAAAGTCTTTCATTGGAAGCAGCTCCCAACCGAGTGAAATAGCCTCTTGCCCTCTCTCTCCTTATTCTTACCACGACATTTGTGCACTGCAGGCTATCTCTAGAAAGTAAATGCTCTAAGTTTGTTTTGTGTTTAAAGCATTTTAATTTTTTGACTGATTGAAAATGGGGCCTCCGAATTCTAATGTGTGACTGTGACTATATTTTACTAAAAACGATGACAAAATCGCTAGCTGGAAAAAATGCTTTAAACCCTGCGGTTTTGTGGCAATACTTCTAATTTGCATAAGCATTTAAAAAGTCACTCTGATTCGATACGAGTAAGTATCGATACTTTTCAATTGTTACAGAGTAAGTATCGATACTCGACGACCGATACGGTATCGAGTAAAAGTATCGATACATCCCTAGCCATATAAACAAATAAATAAGTGACTATGCAATGACTCAATTCTTAGTGAATCGGACTTTTGATGCATAAGCAAAGTTGTGTTTAATTTTATATCATTATTCAAGTTAGTTGTTGTAGAGATCTTGCTTAGAAAACTTGTATTGTTGTAGAATAAAAGTTAGACTTTAATTAAATTTTGAATTTAATTGCTCACAAGTAGGATATTATAGGATGGTTGAAATATGTAACAGAGTATAATTACAGGTTTAAAAATATTATAAAGGAATATTATGATTTACAAGCTGTTCCATATACAGGATGTTTGAAATATAGGGTGGAGTAGAATTCTAAGTATACAAGGTGGTACAAAAATGTTATATTGGGTGACCCATAGTAGTTGCATATTCAAGGTTGTAGAAATATAGGCAAGCGTAAAATTAAAAGTATATGGGGGTGGGTGAAACAATGGTAGAATAATTTTAAATTTGTTTTATAAGTTATGGTTACACAGTGTGATTCAAACAAGCTTAAAAAAGTTACAAATGAAGGGTGGTTTAAATGAAATGTGGAGAGAAATTTTCTTTTATACTGTGGTTTAAAAAGTAAATAGCGTAGCTCATAATCAATTGCGCAGATAGAATATTTGAAATATAGGGTGAAGTAGAGGTATAGTTAAGTATTTAAAAAATGTTATTTTGGGTGAACAATAAGCAAGAGTTCTAATACAGGTTCAAGTAGAGGTATACATACAAGGTGATTAAAAAAACATTGAACAAAATTGTAATATAATGTGCCCCATAAGGAGTTGGAGTTTTATTGAAATATATTGGGAAGTGAGTAGTTGCATAAACAAGGTAGTTGAAATAGAGGGAGTGGTAAAATTATAGTTAAACAGAGTTGATAAAAAAACATTAAAAAAAATTGTAGGATAGAACATGATCTGTTACATATATGCAGTATCTAAAACATGGGGCGATGTAAAATTATACTACTCCGGTGTTATTAAAACAATGTGTTAAAAGGGGTGGTTGAAATATAATGTGGATGCAAATTATACTGCAATATAGTCCGTGGGTTCAATTTAAAATTATAAAACTAATATTCACTTTCACTTTTCTAGAACTTTATTTACATGAAAACAGCTGATTCAAAAACAATAACAATCCCATATACGCTAGTCGTCGCGGAATATCTGAACTGGCGATCGTGGCGTGCTTCCTTTATAACACCAGCGTCGAATTCTCCAGTAAAAATCATCATCACTCCTTCCGCTGCCGAGTCTTTTCGAGGATCGTTTTTTATCTTAAAGCGTTTGTTGTCGTACTGAAATGAAACAGGATCGGCTTTGGGTAAATTTTGTAACACCGACCCCCCTTTAATTCTGATCGTCCCGATCAGAAACATCCCCTCCATGGTAGGGAGCGAGTCGATCTAAATGAACCACCTTCAATTTAGCCTTGGGGTTTCGACGGATCCGGTAGGCGACGTCATTAAGCCTCTTGACCACCTCGTATGGATCATCCCAGGCGGGTGTAAGCTTTGGGGATTTACCCTTGCTCCGTTGGGGGTTGTACAGCCAGACTTTGTCCCTCTCCTGGAACCCGACTGAATTGGCCTTGAGGTCGTATCACGTCTTCATCTGGTCACTGGTGGCCAACATCTGCGTTCGGGCTAATTCGTGTATTGCCAGCATGTTATGTCGGAGCTGGTCGGCATAATCGTCGATGTCTTGGGGAGGTTCTTCGGGGGAGCCAAATGCCAAGTTGCATGGTAATCCCAGTTCCTTTCCGTATAGGACCCTGGCTGGGGTCAGGCCTGTACTATTATGTACAGCAGAGCGATATGCGAACAGGAATAGGGGAATATGCTTATCCCAATCACGCTGGTTATTGCTGACGACCTTGGATAGGTGTTGTTCCAAGGTCCTGTTGAATCTCTCCACCATTCCGTCTGACTGTGGGTGTAATGGTGTTGTTCTCGTTTTCTTGATCCCCAACATCGTGCAGACCTTCTGGAATACATTCGATTCGAAGTTACGCCCCTGGTCTGAATGTAGTTCCATCGGGACGCCAAACATACTAAATAGTTGTTCTACCAGCACCGTCGCTACCGTGGTTGCCTCTTGGTTGGGTATCGCATATGCCTCAGGCCATTTGGTTTCTCGTCCATCAGCGCTTTCCCAAACTCTCTTGAGCATTCCATTGTCTACTCTTAGAGAGTCCCATTGAGCCCATAACGATTTCAGCACGCCGGAGTATCTAGTTACCTCCTCCCATCGTGGCCTGGGTGCCCCTCTCATTTTGAGTGACAAGATTGGTTCGATGTCTGGATCAGCCATTTGGTCCTGGATGCACTGTTCCGTTGTCCAGTCTTCATTGGCCTGCACTCGGATCTGCCTGATGGAGATACCCTCTCGCTGTTCCGTCTTCAGACAATGCTTGCATTCAGCGGAATGCCCTATCCAGAAGACCCTGTAGAGCGTACAGGGTCTTCTGGATAGGGCATCAGCATTATTGTGCAAACGGCCGGCACGGTGTTCCACCTTGAAGTCGTATTGCTGTAATTTCGCCATCCATCTGGCCAGTTGTCCTTCCGGTGTCTTCATGTCCAGCAGCAATTTGGGTGCGGCATGATCTGTTCGGATTAAGAAATGGCGACCATAGAGGTATTTGTGGAAATGGTCTACAGCCCTTATTATGGCAAGAAGTTCTTTTCTGGTGACGCAATAATTTCTTTCTAGTTTCGAGAATCCACGGCTGTAGTACTCGATCACCCTCTCTTCACCATCTTGCATCTGGGATAGGACGGCCCCCAAACCGGTATTACTGGCGTCGGTGTCTAAGATGAACTTGCCGACTGTGTAGGAAAGGCTAGGATTGGGCTGGAACATAGTGCTGCCTTCAGTCGTATGAAAGATGTTTCGCAATCCTGATTCCAATGGAAGGTCTCTTTCTCAGTGGTCTGCCAATGTAGAGGGGCGGCGATGGTGGCAAATCCCTCAACAAAACGTCGGTAGTATGAACAGAGGCCCAAGAAGCTTCGGAGTTCATGTTTGTCTCTTGGAACTGGCCAATCACGGATGGCTTCTATCTTGTCTTCGTTGGTGCGGATTCCTGACTCGGACACTATGTGACCCAAAAACTCTACTTCTGTTTGGAACAAGGAACACTTCTTCGGATTAAGTCTCAGGTTGGCATTATTAATTCTGGAGAATACTTCGTCCAGGTTCTTCAGATGGTCGTCGAATGTCTGACCCATGACTAGAATGTCGTCGAGGTATACTAAGCACGTCCTCCATGTTAACCCGCTCAGTACATACTCCATTAGCCTCTCAAATGTAGCGGGTGCATTACATAACCCAAAGGACATGACCGTGAACTGAAACAGTCCTTTACTGGTGGAGAACGCTATCTTCTCTCTGTCGTTTGCGTGCAGACCAACCTGCCAATATCCACTTTTTAGGTCTAGTGTGGAGAACCAACGGGAGCCTGCTAGTGTGGTCAAAGTGTCATGGATTCGGGGTAGTGGATAGCTGTCTTTCTTCGTGACATCATTCAGCTTTCTGTAATCCACGCAAAATCGGGTGGTTCCATACTTCTTTTTAACTAGCACGACGGGAGCAGACCATGCACTGATGGATGGCTCAATAACTCCATTTTGTAACATGGACTCGATGTTTTCCTCACTGCCTGTTGTTGCCCCAATGGTAGTTGTCTAGGTGGTATTCTGATGGGTGCCTTTCCGGTATCTATTCGATGCTGGATGATGTTGGTGCGACCGGTCTGTTAAAAATTTGTCAGTGCTTTGTGATAAATGTTTTCCTCGACTGGGCCCTGTCTCCTTCACCGCCTGTCGCAATTGATGTCTCTACTTGCCCCATGTCGTTGTTGGACAAATTCAGGACTCTGATTGGTATATGGTAGTCGCTGAGTGTACGGGCTCCACCATTCCAACACAGCTCCCAGGGTAGCTGGTATTCTGATGGGTGCCTTTCCGTGTTGACGGGCCGTGGTATCTATTCGATGAAAATAAATCCATGCTGGCTAATTGTCCATTCCCAGTATAAAATCGTCCTCAATATGATGTTGGTGCGACCGGTGGTTCCATCTTGGTTACCCCTGACACAGCGGCGCCGGTGTCGATGGGTGATCGTTCAGGTGCCGCTATCTCGGCTCGGATGGATAACGTTTTGGGGGCTGGTGGAGTGACAGTTCAGCAGCTGGCTGACGGTCCCTGGACATGTGGCTGTTCTGTTGGTTACCCCTGGTCGGTGCGTTTGAAATGATGACTCTGATTCTTCCTGGTTGAAGGAAACTGCTCGGACCCTCGGCTTGGACATGTTCATGACGGCCTCTACTTCCAAAGCCCGAAGTAGAGCTTCATTATTTTCTTGACGCCGCTTAGTCTTAGATTTCGTTGTACTTCCACATCTCTGATGCCGTTTATGAAACTCTGTGTGGCCAACTGGTCTTTTTTGTCCTCTGGCAGGTCTGGGTAGGACAAGTGAACTAACCGTCTAATCTCTGCTTCAAATTCTTGAAGGCTTTTACCGGATTTTTGCGTTTTCCCACTGAGTTGGACTTGGTATACTTGGCTCAAGGATTGATTGTCGTATCTCTTGTCCAGAATGGCGATGATCTTGTCGAAATTACCTTGTTCATCGACTGGAATGCTTTGGAGTAGTTCTAGGGCCGGACCTCTTAACGAAATTACCAGAGAAGTAGATTTTTCTTGATTATCCCATCCATTAGCTGTAGCCACAGCCTCAAATTGCCGTTTATACATGGGCCAAGATGAACTGCCATCAAATGTGGGTGGTTTACTAATGGAACCTCTGGTACTCACGGTGTTCTGGTATTTTCTTCGCTGTAAGTCCTGTTGCATTTTTTTAATTTCTGTTTCTACCATGTCTTAGATGGCACTGATTTGGTCTTGAACTGTGTTTTGAATTGAACTGATTTCAACTTTTACCTGGCTTTGGATGGAATCGAGGTCATCTACTTTTGTTTCAAGAGTGTCCACGGTATTTTTTATGGTCTTAAAGTCATCATTTATCTCTTTTATATCTAACTCAACTATTTGCATTCTTTCATTAACTGTTTCATTAACTTGTCTTACTATTTGCATTAGTTGTTCAAATTGCATTTGTCTTTTTTCTTCAGTTATTTTAAATTCATTTTGTCGTTTTTCTTCTAATAATTTAAATTCATTTTGTCGTTTTATTTCAGTTTGATCTTGTTTTTCTACAAATTTCGAGAATAATCCTTCCATTAAATTTTGTTGTTCGCTTTTCATTGTAGAAACCAGATTTTCTAATTCTGTTTTACGTTTTTCATCGATATTAGTGACAAGATTTCTTAACTCAACTTTAAGTTTATCATCAAAAGATTTCACTAACCTTTGTTGAATTTCTTCTTGATGTTGTTTCTCCTTCTTGCCACGTTTTTCTAGAATCTGTGCAATTTTTTCGTCTATCTTTTCCATACTACGAGTTTCCATAAATCAAATTACGATTTTAACTGCACTTAATCCTCTACTTCTGACACCAAATTGCAATATAGTCCGTGGGTTCAATTTAAAATTATAAAACTAATATTCACTTTCACTTTTCTAGAACTTTTTTTTACATTAAAACAGCTGATTCAAATACAATAACAATCCCATATACGCTAGGCGTCGCGGTATATCTGAACTGGCGATCGTGGCGTGCTTCCTTTATAACACCAGCCTCGAATTCTCCAGTAAAAATCATTATCACTCCTTCCGCTGCCGAGTCTTTTCTAGAATCGTTTTTTTTTATCTTAAAGCGTTTGTTGTCGTACTGAAATGAAACAGGGTCGGCTTTGGGTAAATTTCGTAACAATACTTTCAAGGATGATTCAAAAAATATCAGAAAAATGGTTATATAACATAGTCTAAAGCAGTGGCATGGATAAGATAGTTGAAATATAGAGTGGAGCAGAGTTATAGCTAAGTGTTCAAGAAAATGTTATACGTGGTGGTCCCTAAGAAGATGCATATTCAGGGTGGTTGAAGTATTTTGTAGAGTAAAATTATAGTTATACAAGATGGTTCAAAAACTGATAGAGAAATAGTTATAATGGTTGACTAATTGGCAGCAATATAAACAAGATGGTTTAAATATAGATGGAACTAGAGTCATAGTTATACAAGGTGGTTCAGGTTTTGCAGCTTGGTTATAAAAAAGTTAAAAAATTGTGTAGGGTAGAGCATGAACAGTTGGGTGATTAAATTACAGAGTGGAGAGAAATTATACTTTACAAGATGGTTTAAAAATTATCAGAATTTATTGTTATATAGCGTACATCATAAGCAGTTGCATGGCTGAAAAATAGGTTGGAGTAAAGGTATAGATAGGTGTTTAAAAAATGTTTGGCTGACAAATAAACAGCAGCATAGGTTGCACTATAGGGTGAAGTAAGGTTACAGTTATATAAGCTGGTTCAAAAAAATGTTGAATAACATTGTTAAATAGGGTGACCCATAAGCACTTACAGTTTGGGTGAGATATATTCCGGATTGGTGGATTTGTAGTTAAGTAGGGTATTTCAATTTGGAAAAATTGTTATATAGGATAATATATGTTTCATAAGTTATTTCTTTTTGCAAAGACATGTAGGTACATCCCGTATGCGGGTTAAAGGGCGGGTATCGGCTAGTGTAATATAATCTTAGTTAGACACGTGAGTTTTTATGTTTGTATCTACCAGCGCTTTTATCTTGTGATAAGTGTAACATTAGCCACATTAAATTATAAATATAGTGGTAAAAAATGTTGACCGTAATTTTAAAATTAGATGTTGTTTCAATTTTAAAATGGTTAAAGATGTTAAAACCTTATATTATTATGAGAGCTCATCCCATAATTCGTGGAATGCAAGAGGTTGTTTGTCTGACACTTCGAGGCCGACTGCTAGCGTCGAATGTTCGAGAATCCATGAAGGATTTCCTTCACGGGCTCATTGACGTTCTAGATCCTTCCGAGAAAAAATGACTAAGTTTTTAAATAAATTCACATCACAATCTCTTTATAAAATTCAAAATGGCGGATCCAAGATGGCGGGTGCCAATTTGAAAAATTACCGTGACGACGACCGACAAGGTCATCCGATTTTGATGAATATCTATTGATTTTTCAAATTTGCGCCCGCCATCTTGAATCCGCCATTTTGATTTTTATAAATCTGAACTCAGGTTTGTAATAAGCGACCTCAAAAACCCCCTATACCGATTTTGGTGAAAATAGGAGTTCTCGTTTGGTAAAAAGGCATTTGACCTTGGTAGCGGTCAAGGTCATGAACGAGATCATTCTGGACGTAGATTTTTCGGCTCTTTCCGAAACCAGAATAAAAAATGGTGATACTGAATTGAAAAAAATGTATTTGACATTCATGTTATGTCAAGGTCATGCTTACCGTTAGATAGCCAGGGGGAAATACTAAAACTTTTCAATTTATCATTATTCAAAAGTTTCAATACTTTTGGCTCACCCTGTATAAGCATAAGCAGTAAGGATATTTGAGTTATATGGCGGCGTATAATAGGTATAGTTACAGAGAGAGAGAGAGAGAGAGCTTCTAACGTGCAACCTAAATAAAGGGTTGCTTGCTCAATATTAAAAAAAATTGAATAAAACTAGCCACCTTGTGACGTATTACCAGGTCTTGGGCCCACCGACGAAGTGTTGTGAGGCTTTTTCTGTTGACGGTTGAAGAGTTTTTCTGGTTTGGCTTTTACCGATTAATGTGATATTTGTAACAACTTAATTAGAAAAAGTTACGGTGCAAATATTAGCAGTCACTTTGTAACGCCTGCTTTCGGAAAAATGTACATCTATCGAGCAATCCTTTTTTATATAGTCCTTGTTTAACATACCACAGATCATGCGTATCATACAACTTTTTTTTTGTAAAATGGATCATATGTACGACGTACATCAAAAAATAGGGTTATCAAAAGCAAAACAAATAATTTTCATTTTGAGCAGATTTTGAGTATTGATAAATAAAGAAATGGACGAAGTTGCAAAACTCGAATATTTATCTCTGGTTTCAAAAATATGTACAGAGTTAGAAAACCATGTTGGAATGAGTAACAAAGTTCTAGGTAAGTCAAAATTTTTATATTAAAATTTTTTGTATATCTACTTTCATTTGTTTTAGCTGAATTCATTATACACTTATCAGAGGAGAATAACACAAACACAAATCTTCTACGTATTATCCAACATATGAGGCCCAACAAAACAGAATCAACAGGTAACAGTGACATAACCAAAAAGAATGAACTTGAAATAAAATTTCCTGGCTTAGCAATTGCAAATGAGCCACAGAAGGCTTTAGTAAGTGTTGAAGGAAGTAATGCAAACACTAGTTTTTTGTCAAAGGACTCTGTGAAAACATCTAGAAGCAGATCTGGATCACCTCATAGAAGGATTAAAAGATTGAAATCTGGTGAAAGGAAAACATCAGTTAAAGAACTAAGTTCTAGAGATACTAATCAATCTAAGGATAAAAATAATTCAATAGATATAAACAAATCAAAAGATAAACAAAGATCAAGAGGTCAAGAAAGGAGAAGTAAGTCAAATGATAGCATCAAGAAGAGAAAAAGAGGTCAAAGCATTGAAAAGAAGTTGGAAACAGACAGGAGGATTCCAGAATGTGATGATGGCCCTGTTCCTGGGAAGGTAATAAGCTTTTTTTATTAATCACCATTGAACATAGATACATTACGACATTGAATGAAGATAATAATTAATTATATCTTTCCAAGACAGTTGCCAGAAATGGTGGGTTTTGGCTTGGGGGGAGGAGTCATCAAGTTTTTGCTCTAGTGGATCAGCAAATAAGAAATTTTCCGTTAATATGAATTGGAATGTGCATTAAATGCACTAGGTACTAACTAAGTAAATAATTATAAGTTTTACTTCACACATAACAAAGCACAAAGGATTTTCCAGAGAGGTATCACAGCCCGTCATGCTCCTCCTGGGCCACCCTAGTATCTGTTGATGTGAATCTCTTAGTTATGTTGAATAATAATTGGAGATTTTCCTCTTTTATTTAGATAAAACAGTTAAACACAAATTTTCTGAATTAAGAATTAGGTATATCTAAGATAATTTTATTAAAATAAATCAGTTAAGTAATTTTATTTCCACTATTGTATCTCTGATTCTATTTCTTTATAATTTTAAAGAGAGCCATGAAAAGGGATTCTATAAAACAAAAAAAAATGCATTATAAATAAACAATACATTCAAGTTATAACCCACTATATTGCAAATTAAATAAATAATGCTAAATAAGAATCTTGCTCAGTTTGTACTGGAGAACTTTGGAACACATTTGCTCTATGAAATTATTTTAAGTCTAGTACTCATAGTGTATACTTTTACTTTGTTGCTGCTTTTGAAGGTTGCCTCAGTTACTCAATTCATGTTTACTTTGAAGGTTTTTGTGATTTAGGTTACTCTAATTGACTGAAATATGCACCATATGAGCAGATTTATTAAAAAAAATCCCTAAACATCTGAAACTTGTGGAAAATAATTGGTAAATTCACTGTTGTAGCTATTGTGCCACATTGTTGATTTGTGCTTGTGATGTATTTGTGGAAGTTTGAAATGAAATAATTACATATCAAATGTTGCTCTTCTTTTAGATATATAATGGAAAAGTTACAAATTTAGTAGCATTTGGATGCTTTGTCCAACTTGAAGGTTTGAAAAGACATTGGGAAGGCTTGGTTCACATTTCAAAACTCAGAGCAGAAGGTAGAGTCAGCAATGTTTCAGAGGTTGTATCAATAGGAAGTAAGGTGAAGGTGAAAGTGTTATCAATTAGGGGTCAAAAAGTGTCATTATCCATGAAGGATGTATGCCAAATGACTGGAAAAGATCTCAATCCTCCTTCCCATCTACCTTCAGAAAGAGAAGACCTAGGCAGGAATCCAGACAGGCCAGCAATAACTAGAACATCAGTACTTGGGTTACCAGTTAATATAGATGAAGGTGAACAGGATTCTAGAAGAAGAATTTCCAGTCCAGAAAGATGGGAAATCAAGCAAATGATTGCCTCAGGCTGTATTGATAAAAGTGAATTCCTTGATTTTGCTGAGGAGACTGATTTATTGCCAAAAGATGAAGATGGTGGAGAAGCTGATATTGAAATTGAACTAGTTGAAGATGAGCCACCATTTTTACATGGTAAGACAAAACTAAAGAAGCCACATTTTTTTCTTAAACAGTGAAAATCTTATTGGTATACCAAAGGTTTTTATAATCTCAATGTTTATGTACTTACAATTTTAGGTCATAGCAAGGATATCCATGATTTGAGCCCAGTAAGGATAATAAAAAATCCTGATGGATCCTTAGCTCAAGCAGCTATGATGCAGTCTGCCCTTGCTAAAGAGCGGCGAGAACAGAAAATGTTGCAAAGAGAACAAGAAGTTGGCTCAATTTCATCTGGTAAACACAAGAATTGGATTGATCCCTTACCAGAAGAAGAATCAAAGATTATTATGGCAAGGGGAATTGGCTTGCAGTCTCAAGATTTGCCAGAATGGAAGCAACATGTCATAGGTAAACAATTCTTTTTAACACATAAATGTGATTTTTGCACATCATTACTTTTAGGTGGTAAAAAATCCTCCTTTGGAAAGAAAACCAATCTGAGCATTATCGAACAAAGGCAATCTTTGCCCATTTACAAATTGAAGGAAGAACTTTGTAAGGCGGTGACTGAAAACCAAATCCTTATTGTCATTGGAGAAACTGGATCAGGAAAAACTACTCAAATAACTCAGTATTTAGCAGAAGTTGGTTTCACAGCCAGAGGCATGATTGGTTGCACCCAACCTAGAAGAGTAGCTGCCACATCAGTAGCGAAGAGAGTGGCTGAAGAGTTTGGATGCAGGCTAGGCCAGGAAGTTGGGTATGTGATTCGGTTTGAAGATTGTTGCAGTTCAGAAACAATCATCAAATATATGACAGAGGGTATGTTGCTGATGGAATGTTTAATGGATCCAGATTTGAAACAATATTCAGTAAGCGGATAATAATATATACTATTTATAAAAATAGAGAAACAGTAGAAAATAATCTACTACAGATTTATGCTCTTGTTATTTAAGGCATCTTAACACCCTGTTCCAGGAAATAATGCTGGATCTCAAATTGCCGTTTCATGAAGTGTCCTAAACAAGTGAAGGTAGTATCTTTGCTGGGCCTTCCACATTTTGTGTGCTTATCTCTTATTGAGTAAGTTTTGGAGGGATGGGAGAGACACATGTTTGAATGTACTGATAATGATTCAAAAACTTTTTGAGTTTAATACTGTTTTATTTTTTCTTTTATCATTTCACTAATATTTTTACCTTCTGCCTTTATTCCACTTCAGTGTTGATTTTTTTTGTGCTGTAATGTGTTTTCATTAGGTATTCTTTCATATACATTATTTTGACTGACTTACACATGTTCTAAATTGTTATGTCTTCCCTGTTATGGCAATTATTGATTTATCTTGCTATATTTTGTTCTACTTTTTTCATTTTGGGTACTTTTATCTTTTTTACTTTTTCTTGTATAATTTGTCTGGGAGTTTAGACAAGTAATTTGAGTTTATACAATTTCTGTAATAACAATTCATCTTGAACTGAAATTAAGTGGAATAAAATCGGATCCATTAGTTTCAAACATCTACATCTCTGGAATTTTTAATGTACAATAAAAATTAAAATCGCGATTTATATAAAATTTTACTGTTGTTTTCACTGCAAATATTAGATAAGATAGAACAGGGTTACATCTTAAGTCAACCTAGATCCTTTAAGAGGTTGTAGTTTCCATCATTCCTGATTGATTTCACCATGAAACACTGTTTCCCAAACTTAACTGTTTTCAAGATATTGGACCTTGAAGTTAAAAAAATGCAGTTTTTTGTCCATTGACGTATTTTTTGGGTGTATTACCTCTCATTTATTTGTGTTTGCGATTTTTGTCTAGTAGATAAGTTGCTTTATTATTCTTAACACTAAAATTGCAGTTAACTGGATTGGAGGTGACAGTTGATAGTTACACACTGAAATAAATTCTTAAAACATTTTTTGTTTCCGAAATATTTAAGAAAAACTCTGACAGATATACTGCAGAGGTGCTTAAAAATATATACATTTTATTAGTTATGCAACAAGGTATAACTAGCTAGGATAGTATCAGAATACTTTTAAATAACTCCAAGGTCATGGGAAATAATAATGGTACTTAAGTGTCAAATTTATCACTTGGGTCACAAAACAAAATAAAACAATCCAAATAGGTAGAAAATGACATTATTAGTATTACTACTCATATTTTACAGATAGTCTAACATTACAGTTCATGTTCCACATGTCTGCCTCAGTTCTATGTCTTAATCCACTTTTTACTACAGCAGTTGTTAAACCCCTTCTTATTTCATGTCCGCTTTATTTACTCTATTTCAACACATCAACACATGTGACTGAATTAAGTTCGTTGTAAACCAAACTCTTCATCCCCACTTAGAAAAATCCATGGGGTCACGTCTGGACTTCTAGCTTCCACTTCCGAACGCAACCCAATCACATGTGCTGTTATATTAGTCTTTCTATAAAATAGTAATAAATGTAATTTTGTACCTATTTGGATTATTTTATTTTCTGACCCAATTGATAAATTTGACGCTTAAGTACCGTTATTTTTTACTACGACCTGAGAGCCTTTCAAAAACGTTTTTTTCAAAGAATTTTGATACTACCCTAGCTTGTTATACCATGTTGGATAGCTAATAAAACGTAGTTATTTTAAGTACATTCACAGCATAAGTGCCATAGTCTTTTTTAAATATTTCGGAAAGATAAAAATATGTATAATTTATTTCAATGTATAACAATCAACCTTCTACTCCAATCCAGTCAGTTCAGATGACTGCAAGTTTAGTGTTGAGAATAATAAAGCAACTTATCTACGAAACAAAAATCCCAAACACAAATAAATAAGAGGAAAAAAAAACAAAAAAAATAATGTCCACTATACTGTTAAGTTTGAGATATGGTGTTTCATGGTGAAATCAATCAGGAACCTCCTAAAAGATCTTGGTCGACTTAACCTGTAACCCTATATATTTAAATATCAACGTTGTTTTTGTTTGACATGCTAAAAACTCCAAATTTATTGAAAAAAAGTTTCTCCACGGCAAAATGTTGAAATGTACGCAAAACATGGAAAGTTAACAGAAGTGTCAAGAATATTTGTTGTTCAAAAAATTTATGTTTTGGAAACTATTTGTCAAACAAGTGGATAATGCACGATCAACGCTGGCTATTTCTGTTAAATACTATCTATAGATTATACAATTCTATTTGATATTTGTTTTGTTAGGTGATCATGTTGGACGAGGCTCACGAGCGTACCATCAACACTGACGTTCTTTTCGGCCTTCTCAAACAGGCTGTATTCAAGCGACCCGAACTAAAACTGATCGTCACCTCGGCCACTTTAGATGCCGTTAAATTTTCGCAGTATTTCAGCAAAGCCCCAATTTTCACCATTCCAGGACGAACGTTTCCAGTTGAGGTTTTGTACACAAAAGAGCCAGAGACTGACTATTTAGACGCTAGTCTTATTACTGTGATGCAAATCCATTTGAAGGAACCCCCAGGTGACATACTGCTGTTCTTGACTGGCCAAGAGGAAATTGACACTACTTGTGAGATATTGTATGAAAGGATGAAATCTTTAGGTAAGAAAGACATTTTTAAAATTCTGCCCTTGGTTGGCTAAGTAAAATTACAATCATTTATTTAGTGATACACTGGGAATCTAAGTTTTAATAACGGATCAACTTAAAGTTAGATTTAATTCTTCCCTTAACATTTTTTTAAAACTAAAAATGGCAGAATTATTTCGATATGATTTATTTAACCATTTAACTTTTTCACGAAACTAACCTCTGTAGCAAGTGTTAATTAAGAAAAACTTGTATGTTTTACTGTAATGATTATTACAATTCGAAATCAAAATGTGTCTTAATTCACTCAACATGAATTCACTTAGGGTATACTCACTGACAATGAAATCACAACACACACAAGGAGATGTCTAAATTTAATATTATTTTAGTAAAACATGATGCTATAGTAAGGAGTAAATGATTAAAATTTGTATAAAAAATACTAAGGAGTTTAAATTTTTTCTTATGATTAAGTTTGTTAATGTGTTTGGACACCACTGTTATCTACACACTCCCCAACAGATCTTGGTATTGATTCAGTAAGGTGGTCTATTTCTTCTTGAGGAAGCATTCCATGTTTTAGAACCTCCAAAGGACCAGGCACCTTTCTTATGGAGAATTGGACTTCCGTCAAATTGTTTGAAATTTTGGTATGTTGTAGGAGTTAACTTTCTGACCAAAAGAGTCCAATAAAATTATATGACTAGTTTTCGAGATACAGGGTTTTAAACATCGAAACCCCCGCATCTTTGATATCAGATTTCCAATGATAGACGTGTTTTAATTCCCGTTATTGCAGAAATTGTGATTTGTACATTATTGGACAAAAATATTTCACAAAACAATTGCCATAAGTTTTGGTGGATTACGGGGTATTTAAAAACTACGTAACATGTGATTTGGGAAAATATATATTTTTTATTACAACGTTGAAAACGTAAGAAGATGTTATTACACAATTAATATCTCGTTAAAGCAATAATTTCTTCTATGTGCTTCATATAATATACAGTGTGAGCCATAAATATAGCTAGAGAGGGCATATATTATTTTTTCCTATTAATGAGTACGAACCATTAGTGCTGCAATTTTAATAAGACGTTAAACAGATATATGATCCGTCTCTTTATACTCAGCCGTATGTTAAACTGATTGCAAACACTGTACATGTTGAACAAAGGTAATTTTTTATAGTACCCCGTAGTTTTAAATTCTCTCCGTTAACTTTGTATGTTATTAGTTATTACATTTTTACGTTAACAAATGTTCTGTGCTTAACTGAGCAGAATATTATTAAAATTGTATGACTATGATTGTTTTCGAGATATAAGGTGTTAAACTTGGGAAATGTCAACTTTATCGCATCAGATTTCTCATGATAGAGTGTTTTATTTCCGTTTATTGCAGAAAACGTGGTTTGCACATTGTTTGATATAAATATTGCACAAAAAATACTATTATTTTTTATTACAGGGTGTCTCCCATATACCTATCATGTTTTTTAGGAAACTCATATGTTGAATACATAAGAAGATCTAATTGCATGATTAATATAATGTTAAAGAAATTAATTCTTGAACGTGTTGAGTGACAGTGTGAGTTGTAAATATTGCTAAAGTGGGCATCTATTATTTTTTCCATTAATGAGTAACCCTGTATAAACCATGCGTCCTGGTATTTTTATATTAAATTATATAAATCTACGACTCATCACACTAAATTCTACAGGTTTACAAAATTTGCACAAATTAAAATATTGTAGTTTATAAAGGGTTACTCATTTATGGTAAAAAATGGTATATGCCCACTATGGGTATATTTACGACTCATGCTGTATAATATACGTCCAAGAACTCATTTCTTATTAATTGTGCGATTAAATCTTATGTATTCATTCGATGTAATAAAAAAATGAGTTTTCTGAAAAAACACGTTACACATATTGGAAACGCACTGTAATCAAAGATAATTAATGGTAATTGTTTTATTCAATATTTTTGTCAAATAATGCGCAAATTACGTTTCTTGCAATAAACGGAAATAACGCACGTCTGTATATTATATGAAGCATATCCAAGAAATTATTACTTTAACGAGATATTAATTGTGCAATAACATTTTCATATGTCTGCAACATTGTAATAAAAAAATATTTTTTTCCAGAAGCACATGTTACATATTTTTGAGATACCCCGTAATCCAACAAAATTCATGGCATTTTTTTTGTGAAATATTTATGTCTAATAATGTACAAATCACAGTTTCTCCACTAACCGGAAATAAAACACATCTATCATGCAAAATCTGATATTAAAAATGCTGCATTTTCGATGTTTAAAACCCTATACCTCGAAAACTAGTCATAGAATCTGTGGACTCTTTTTGTCTGAACATCAACTTCTACAACATACCAAAATTTCAAACAATTTGACGGAAGTCCATTTTTCCATAAGAAAGGTGCCTTGTCCTTTCGTGAGACTGGAGTAAATTTCCGGGCCTTCTACCCATCATATCTCAAACATTTTCTATGGGCGAAACAGATTCACATGGCTCTCTTCAAAGAAGTTTAAACTAACTCGAGCAATATGAGGCCGAGGATTATCTTGTTGAAAATGGGATCCATGAGCCGACAAAGGTAAGGAAGTACACACGGCTTCACTACTTCCTGAATGTTGCTTCGAACAAAGACTAAAGGTGACCTACTTCAATGTTCAATAGCAGTCCATACCATAACGCCTACTGTTCGGTGTACATGTCGCTCAACATCAAATTGAGGTTGACGTCTTTCTCCTCGATGTCTTCTAACCTTTCTTCAGCTATTATGTCTACCCAAGCAGAATCGAGATTCTTCAGAGAAAACGACCTGATGCCATTCCACATTCCAATGTTCTCGTTCTCTGCACCACTGCAATCGTTGCCGTTTGATGCTCAGCGGTCAGAGGTAGCAGAGCGGCGGTAAACCGTTCAGACACTTACAAGATGGCTTTGTTCTCCTAACCACTCTTCGGCCAAATTTCAAGTTGTTGTCTTAGACATTTGTGTCCCTTCGACGTGCGATGCCGACTCTTCTCCGATTTTGGGTATTATCAAACGACGCTTGACAACATCGCATAACAGTAGTTGGATTTCTCTTCGTGCCGTTAGCGATTTCTCGAAATGAAAATACCCTCCTCCCGTAAACCAATAATTCGACATGTTTCAAAGTCACTTAGCTGGCGATACATTCGGCATATACGTACTCTAGGTATTTTAGCATTACTTCATCATCGATTTTGAATCCCATAAAACAGTTTGTGTTTTGGTAAACTTTAAAAAATGCCAAAAACAACTACAATATTAATTGATAAAAATAGTTTACCTGAGAAAACATTCACCAGACTTTACTAAATTTTAATCATTTACTCCTTATTATAGCATCTATGTTTTACCAAAACAATATTAAATTTAAACATGTCCTTCTGGGTGTTGCGATTTCTTTTACAGTGAGTATAATTTCTACTAATAATAAAATAATAATCACACAAATTTGTTTGAAAACAATTAAGAAAAACAAAAGACAATCAGTCTCAGAGACTCTGCCAAAATATTGGACTGACATAACACCTAAAACGCATTGCGATAGCCATTTGGTGATTAGAAAACACAAAAATACTGTTAGGCCCTTTGTCCTCAATTAAGGATTAAAATATAATTTTGACACTTTATTCTTTAGGGCCGGACGTACCAGAGCTCATTATCCTGCCAGTTTACTCTGCTCTACCATCGGAAATGCAAACCAGAATCTTCGAACCAACTCCGCCAGGGAGCAGAAAAGTGGTGATTGCAACCAACATTGCTGAAACGTCACTTACGATTGACGGTATCTTCTATGTTGTGGATCCAGGATTTGTGAAGCAAAAAGTTTATAATTCAAAGACTGGGATGGACTCTCTAGTAGTCACACCTATTTCACAAGTAAGTTTTCAATATTTATTTATGTGTCACAAAGTAATAAGGATGAATTGAAGCTATATTATTGGACCTTTGAATTGCCAGGGAATATAAATAATGAAATTTATCGAGATTTTCTACAAAACGATCTGCCAAATGTGCTAGAAGATGTGCCATTAAACATTTGTCATACAATGTGGCAGCAAAATGATGGTTGCCCTTCTCATTATGCCCGTCCGGTGCTAGCATATATGAACCTAGAGTATGCAAACCGTAGGATCGAGCGCCTTGGTCCAATTTTATTGCCACTACGCTCTTCCTATTTAAACCCATTGGACTTTTGTACTAGAGTTTCCTGAAAGTTATGATTTATTCGAAGCCCATAGCAATAATAGGTGAATTGCGTCAAAGAACTTTGGATGCTGCTGAACATATCAGTTCGAAAGTTATGCAGAATTAGTGAAAAGGTCGTTTTTAAGACGACGTCATGCTTGTATTAACGCTGCTGACAAATAGTTTAAAAATTTGCACTAGTGTTAGTAATAAAGTTTTCAAATGGACTTTCACATTCATTTTATTTCAAATCCGCCTAGAACTGCGAAATGACTTTAATAGCTGGTTCTTGCTCAGAAAAATACCTACATGAATGTTTATTTGGGAATTCTGGAAGAAGGATTATAAATAATATCAAAACTGATGGCATGACTATCTCGAGGAATGACATTGTTAATACAGCAGTAGTTGATGCTAAAGTTGAACAAAAAGAGGGTGATTATGGATATGATGCACTTAATGATATGTCAGTTGGTTTGAAAGCGATATTATTATTGATTCAACCAAGTTAGTGAGGACAGCTATTGTAGATTCTTCAGGAATTGCTTCACTTCTAGAACTGTGGAGGCCGTTATTCCAGAAATCCCCAAAGTAGAATCTCCAAACCCATCTGGCATGTGCAAAGTTAATGGAGGAATGGGTGGAAATTATTGAAAAAATCAATTATGCAATTGTCTTTACGCCTCTTTTTTTAAAGTGATAACAGAAATTTTAGGTTTTCTTTTATAGGCGAAGCAGAGCTGTTACCCTCGTTGGACACCTAGTCTTTAATAAATGGATCTAATTGTTTACAAGATGTTGTGAATTATCTATTGCTGCCATGAAAATTGTGTTATTATTGTTTTATTGTTTATGTTGTAAAACTTTTACATTGGAAATGTTCCAAACTATGATCATATAGATTTCACTTATACATTGTTTTTAGGCTCAAGCCAAACAAAGAGCGGGTCGAGCGGGTCGCACTGGTACTGGTAAATGCTATAGATTGTACACAGAGCGAGCGTACAGAGATGAAATGTTACCCACTCCAGTACCGGAAATTCAAAGGACCAATTTGGCCACTACCGTCCTTCAGCTCAAAACGATGGGCATCAATGATTTGCTTCATTTTGGTTTCATGGACGCACCACCAGTGGAATCTTTCATAATGGCTTTGGAGCAGTTGCATTCATTGTCCGCCCTTGACGATGAAGGGCTGTTGACACGGCTTGGTCGACGGGTAGGTATTATCAATATTAGTATTATTTTTTATATTAACAATCTTTCATTGTAGATGGCAGAATTCCCTCTTGAGCCCAATTTGTCCAAGATGCTCATTATGTCAGTTGCACTCAAGTGTTCGGACGAAATTCTGACGATAGTCAGCATGTTGTCGGTGCAAAACGTATTCTACAGGCCGAAAGATAAACAAGCGTTAGCCGACCAAAAGAAAGCCAAGTTCAACCAACCGGAAAGTGATCATCTAACTCTTCTAGCTGTTTATAACAGTTGGAAGAACAATAAATTTTCAAACAGTTGGTGTTACGAAAATTTTCTACAGATCAGGACGCTGAAGCGGGCTCAAGATGTTCGAAGACAATTATTAGGTAAGACATAATGTGATTTTTTTTCCAGACTTTTAATATGTATTTTGTAGGTATAATGGATAGGCATAAGTTGGATGTAGTGTCATCTGAAAGGAATACTGTCAGAGTACAGAAAGCGATCTGCTCAGGTTTCTTCAGGAATGCTGCGAAAAAGGATCCACAAGAAGGTTACAGGACACTAATGAACAATCAAATCGTTTACATACATCCGTCTAGTGCGTTGTTTAATAGACAACCAGATTGGTAAGTTGTCACAATACAGATATTTTTTTTAGTGTAAATGCAAGAAATAGGCTGTTTTCAGAACAAATGAAAAACAAGCCTACCATTTTGCATTTTTAACCGACTTCATAAAGGAGGAGATTCTCTAATCCTCTGTAGATATATATGTGTTAGGTGGTTTCCGGGAATTCATCCGCGTAGTTGATAACTGATCCCTGCCGGGATCGATGAAAAAATGACAACGTTTCGGAAGAGTCACATCTGCCCTCTTCAGGTCGGTTTGCATAATTCTCGTAGCTTTCTCTTCTAGTTACACGAATACTAAGACTTTCTGGAGCGCGCGCGCTGTTAGATAGTCGCGGCTCAGCGCTTATCGGTTGGCACCGTGAACGCCTGCGTGTGATTGGCCCTTGGCGCTCAGTGGCCACGCCTCCCGCTTGCTGATTGGTTATATCCGGTTGAGGACGAGTTTGGGCCGGTACAGTGTTTAATAGAATTTTCCAGCAATTCGATAAGTTCTGGATTTCATTGCGTGCGTTTAGACTGTAAAGCCTCTTCGCCATTTCAATTGCCTCTCTTATTAACCGACCTGAAGAGCGCAGATGTGACTCTGCCGAAACGTCACCATTTTTTCGTCGATCCCGGCAGGGATCAGTTATCAACTACGCGGATGCATTCCCGGAAACCACCTAACACATTTAGTGCCCTCGAAAACCTAAAAACAAATATAGTGAATCTCTACGGGGAGAATAATTTTCATTTGTGTAAAACATTTGAGAAATTACGCGCGAAAAGAAGCAAACTTTTGTGCGATCTACATTTTTTACAACGATGCCGCGATGAAGGAGTTATTCCTAAAAACATGACGGTAAAGTTCTGGAAGAACAACAGAAAAACACAGAATATCTTATGGAAAGCTAGTTGTGCCCTACTTTGGGAAGCCATACATGATGTTTATGATATTCTTAATACTAAACTCTTAGATATCCACCTACAGGTAAGCAATGCACTCCACCCGATAATAAGAACGAATGCAGAGTTGACAACAATGCAACAACAGACAAAATTTAACAAATTGAAGCTCCAACAGAAGCCCAAAAACAAATTTTTCTCGGAAAATAACGGTCACAGTCTAACCTCACGGCAATTGGAAACGAATAAAACCGTTTATAATTTATCTTCGGTCCAATTGAACTTTACCTCGATTGGCGTGTTGGCTAAGGGATTCAATTACGCTATTGCTCCCTCTCACATACCAACAGAGAACATAATATGTGGCGTGGAAACAGCAGTTTCAAAATTAGATGCGAACACCGCTGAAATAATTAGACAAGATGTGTCACATGTTCTAAGAAAGTCCACCCAAAAGGAACCTATCTAGGGAAGAAAAAGAGGCCTTGAAACAACTTCGTCTCAACAACGACATTGTCATTCTACCAGCTGATAAAGGAAATGCGACTGTAATTTTAGATACAGCGGATTATTCAAACAAAATTCAAACATTGCTACAAGATCCAGCATATAAACAAATTACTACTGACCCAACAACTTATCTGAAGAAAACAACTAAGGCCAAAATCCAAGCAAGTAGGATCGTCAAAAATCTCCAACTGCAACTCATTCCGCGTGAAAAGTCATCGAAATTCTATGGGTTGCCAAAAGTACATAAAGAAGGTGCACCTTTGAGGCCAATAGTAAGTTCAATTGGATCCCCAACACAACAGCTAGCCAAATACCTAGCCCAACAACTTCAACCGTTTGCAGAGGGGGCAGACTCATATGTGAAAAATTCGTCACATTTCATCGAAATACTTAGAAAAATGGTCTTACATCTCAACACATTTTTAGACCACCTTAATGGCATCCATCACAAAATAAAATTTACCATGGAGGTTGAAGCCAACAATCAACTGCCATTCTTCAATGTTCTCAAAAATAGGAAGGAAGATAGAACCTTTGGCCATACAGTATTTAGGAAACCAACTCACACCAACAGATACCTTCATGCTAATTCTCATCACCACCCAGCCCAACTATAAGCCGTCGTCAAGACTTTAGTAACCAGATCACAAAGACTAGCTGACCAGAACAACATCAAACAGGAAATGGACAGTTTAAAAACAGCTCTGAGACAAAACGGATTTACAGACCGAAATATTCAAAGAGCCCTAAAGTCAAAACCGAGACAAACAGATGAGGAGCATGAGACACCAATAACCAAGGCTTATTTACCGTATGTCAAGGGTACCACGGCCAGTATTGCACGAATTCTACGGAGAGAATACCGATACTATTTTCAATAGACAGAAAAATAAGCACGGTGTTGAGGATTCCGAAGACGAGGATCCCTTTAGAACAACAGGAAGTGTACAAGATTCCATGTGCAGACTGTCATAAAACCTATGTGGGGCAAACTAACAGAAGAATTCAAGCTAGACGTGATGAACATCAGAACGCTATAAGAAAGCAGGAAAAAACAACATCCATTGCGGAATACGCCACCACGACGTCACACCGAATAGACTTTGAGAACACCAGGAGTACTGGCAAATATAGAACACCCGAAATCAAGACTTGTAAGAGAGGCAATTGAAATAGCGAAGAGGCCTCACAGTCTAAACGCACGCAATAAATTTCAGAACTTATCGAATTGTTGGAAAATTCTATAAAACACCGTACCCGCCCGAACCCGTCCTATAAGAACTCAACCGAATATAACCAATCAGCAAGCGGGAGGCGTGGCCACTGATGCCAAGGGCCAATCACACGCAGCCGGTGCCAACCGATAGGCACCGAGCCGCGACTATATAACAGCATGCGCGCTCCTGAGAATCTTAGTATTCGAGTGACTAAAAGCGAAAGCCAAAGGCTACGAGAATTATGCGAACCGACCTGAAGAGGGCAGATGTGACTCTGCCGAAACGTCGTCATTTTACCATCGATCAACTACGCGTAGTCTTCAGATATGACTGTGCCGAAACGTCGTCATTTTACCATCGATCCCGGCAGGGATCATTTATCGACCACGCGGATGAATTCCCGGAAACCGCCTAACACATATATATCTACAGAGGATTAGAGAATCTCCTCCTTTTTGAAGTCGGTTAAAAATGCAAAATGGTAGGCTTGTTTTTTCATTTAGTGCCCGCGAAAACTTAAAAACAAATGATAATCAGTTGAGTAGGTTTAGTCGTGAAAGCGTAACAAACAAACTTACATTCACATTTATAATATTAGTAGGGATTATTAAATGAATCACCAAATATTGTATAATATATATAATAATATAAGTTAATTAAATTGCATATTTTTAAATATTTAACGATTTCCGTTAATCGTAATTTTTAAATTAAAATGTCTAAAAATATTATTGTGAATGCTTGAAAATAGATCTTAATAAACTACTCATTCTTTGGAAATCTAAATTTCATTGTATTTTTACATTCTAATACACAACACTATTCACATTTATATGGAAACATTTTAAATTTCATATTTAATAAAAAGTACTATCTAATGTAAAACCGCAGAATAATCAAATAGTAAAAGGTTGTTGGCCATTGTATCGTATGCATTGGCGCCACCATTCGGTTGAACTTTCCTGAATCTTCCTCGTAATTTCATATAATACCTCACATGTTTATAGTGTCCCATTTTTTAATCATTTTTAATTATCTTATCTTTATGAATCTTTGAGAATGCTTTAGATATTTTATCAAGTGTGTTCAGACATTGTTACTAAACTCCCCTACCTTAAATCTTTTAATCATTGTAGTACTTTTTGTTATCTAAATAATGTAATGCAGATCTATATATACTTTCTTATTTTAGGGTGGTCTATCATGAGTTGGTTCAAACAACAAAAGAATACATGCGGGAAGTGACGACAGTTGATCCAAAATGGCTGGTGGAATTCGCGCCGGCTTTCTTCAAATTTTCCGATTCGACAAAACTCAGCAAATTCAAGAAAAATCAACGGCTGGAACCTCTCTATAATAAGTACGAAGAGCCTAATGCATGGAGAATATCCAGAGTAAGGCGGAGACGGAATTAAAATTTCCATTACATGTGATATATATTTTTTAATTGTTTATATTTAAGTTGTACATAAATCAATATAATAGATAAATATTCTTTTATTTATACTAAAAAACCAAGATTGATAGGGTACATTGTCAAAGAAAAACTAATATATAATTATTTTTATTATATACTTAATAAATAAGTAATTAATTGTACATAAATCAATATAATGTTAGTTAGACACATGTGTTTTTATTTATGTATCTACCAGCGCTTTTATTTTGTCTAACAATTACAAGAAAACATTACTTGTTTCGAACCAAATATTTTGACCGTAAATCCTGATCGTACTCGTTCGACTGTGTCACCAGAAACTACCCTGCATTCATCAATAGTTCGTTTTCAAACGTTAAACCTTGTATGACAAGTACATCCACAGAATGAATCTAATGGTGTCAGGTTCGATGACCGAGCTGGCTATTTCCAAATTACCGAATTCATCTGGATTATCTGCCAGAATTTCAAGAATTAGCGGCTCAATTACATTTTGTAACATCTCTAGGTACACCTCCCCAGTTGTTTTTATTGAGGAAAACAGTTCCAAGCTATGTGTTTTAGCAAAATACTTCCCCAAACATTCACTTTTTCTGTAAATTAAAACAAATGGTTTTTGTGTAGTGCTGGTTTCGATTAATTTTGTTTGCCATAATTTCACAGAATTCCAGTATTTTCGTCGGGGTGGTCATCTGAAAGTTGATACGTTTTTAAGTTTTATGGATGAAATTTATTTTTCACCCTATGTACTATACTTTGACTAACTTCACAGATAAACGCAGCTTTAGCTGACACAATGTGTAAGTAACAAAATTACGTTACACTATTACTTTTTTATTGTGTACGAGTATATGGATTGCTTCTGTAGGAGTTGATGTAAAAATTATGTAAATTTTACGTAATGTTGTTACTTCGCAATTTTACGTAATTAAGTATAACATAATCGGGAACATGTGACTTAATTGATTGAGTCATATGTTACACATGTTTTCTCTGTTCTGTAAACTGGACATAGATTTACAGAACGGTGTTTTTACTAAGCCAGTCGTAACGAAAAATTAGAACAAGAACTACCATTTTTATATTGATGAGCTCCATCATACCAAATGATTGTCAATATATATATATATATGTATATATATATATATATATATATATATATATATATATATATGTTTTAGGTGGTTTCCGGGAATTCATCCGCGTAGTTGATAACTGATCCCTGCCGGGATCGATGGTAAAATGCGGCGTTTCGGCGGCAGAGTCACATCTGCCCTCTTCAGGCTCGCGCGGTTCTATTGGTTGGCATGATTGGCCCTGGGCGCTCAGTGGGCACGCCTCCCGCCTGCTGATTCTCGGTTGAGTTGTTATTGGACGAAGCCGGGCCGGTACCTTTCGATAAGTTCTGAATTTCATTGGGTGCGTTTAGACTGTGAGGCCTCTACGCTATTTCAATTGCTCTTGATTTTATATTTGCCAGTAGTTCTCAAAGTCTATTCAGAGTGACATCGTGGTGGCGTGTTCCGCAATGGATGTTGTTTTTTCCTGCTTTCTTACAGCGTTCTGCTGTTCATCACGTCTAGCTTGAATTCTTCTATTAGTTTGCCCCACCTATGTGGGCAACATCCATTGCGGAACACGCCACCACGATGTCACACCGAATCTGAAGAGGGCAGCTGTGACTCTGCCGAAACGTCGTCATTTTACCATCGATTCCGGCAGGGATCAATTATCAACTATGAATTCCCGGAAACCATCTAATATATATATATATATATATATATATATATATATATATATTTAGGGATATAACGAATATTCGCATGTGTGAATATTCGTGTCTTTTTTAATATTCGCATTCGTATTCGCCGAATTGTTTATTGACAATGAAAAGCGAAAATAGTTTTAAACCTTGCACTTGCAAAAGTTAAGTACAGATAGGCATTCACTTGTATTTGCAATGTGACACTAGTTGTGGCCCTGGAATCCGCACATGTAGATGTAATTAAGGATCTATTTAATTGCTAAATCAAATTAAGCAAGTTATGTGAGTTTCATGGCATGATATAGGGTTTTATGGCAAAATAAAATTCGAGATCTAGGAGTTTCAGGAAAAACTAGCTCACAGAGACTCGATATGAGGAGTCATAGTATATAACGCCGTTCCCTTGTGATTCTAGGACAAAGAATTCCTAGATTAACTAAAACCTCTCAAGGAAATTACGCACGAGTTGATAAAGGATCTCGACTAAAAGCAACATATTGTCTTGCGTTCAATGGATTGTAAAATCTCCGCCTGCTGATTTTTTATCTCCGTTGAGTTGTTATTGGACGGGTCCGGGCCGGTACGGTGTTTAATAATAATATTTCGTGCGACAACAATTCGATAAGTTATAAGTACCGGGTGATGTAAAGAATCTGAATTTCATTGCGTGCGTTTAGACTGTGAGGCCTCTACGCTATTTCAATTGCCTCTCTTATGAGTCAGAATATTTTCCTAAAGATGTATCCCACGCAAACGAGTTTTACAAACTTCTTATAACTTGTCTCATAAACCAAAATATTATATACATATCAAACTTTTTGGTTCACTCCAATATGATGACAGCTTAACTGTTGAAAGCTTTGAGTGTAAGTGTTTGGTGTAATGATACAAAATTTTCTGTTTATACATCTGTGACACAACAAAGATTCCGCAGATATTTCAGTTTATGTATTAAAATTGCCAGATTAAACCAACATAAGTAAATTATATTAGTTGTCTTTTAAAATGAACGGTGTAAATGGGCGATCAAATGTGTGTTTCTGATTGCTTACTTTTGGCAGCATATTTAAAAATCTAATATTCTCATTCGCGAATATTGAAAGAAAAAATTCGCATTCGTATTCGCCAATATCGAAAATCGGACGTTCGTTACATCCCTATTATATATATGTGTGTGTGTTAGGTGGTCCGGGAATTCATCCGCAATGGATCCCTGCCGGGATCGATGTTAAAATGAGGACGTTTCGGCACATGTGCTTTCAGGTGGGTTTGCATATTCTCAGCCTTCTGCGTCACATCTGCCCTGAAGAGGGCTGGTGCCGAAACGTTCATCACGTCCCGGCAAGGATAGTTATCAACTACGAGGATGAATTCCGGGAAAACACCTAACACATTTAGTGCCCGCGAAAACTTAAAAACATATAATATATATATATATATATATATATATATATATATATATATATATATATATATATATATATAGGTGATGTAACGGCTAAATTAAACTATAAAAGTCAATTAACTGGGAAGCAGCCAGTGGGTGTTAATGAAATACCCTTTATTTCTTTCGAAAAGCTTTCAGAATAAATTTATTCCTTCTTCAGTTCAAACTGGATGTTACATAAAATTAACAGTAAGTAATATTAGATTTAAATTAATTACAACTTACGATATCTGAGGTTTTATTGTTGAAACTGGCAGAATCCAAGGGCATAAAGGGGAGCATCTTACGAGTTCATAATAATTATAGATATAACAAATTATAAAGCTCTCATAATGTTAAACGAATTGTACTGCCATTGTTATGATTTAAAGTCAGTTGATAATTAAACTATAGTGAGTTATAAAAGATAGAAACCGAAATGCAAAATGTTGAAAACAGAAATTTTTGTAATAAAAATTATTTGCTGATTAGATTATTCCAAATTTTACAGAAAAATAAATTTAGTAAGTTATGCTTAATCCGTCGTTAAGGATAATAAATTGTTTAATGTGACATTCTGTGAAATTTGGGTTTCTTTATGAAATAGGCCACAATAGATAATATTTAAATTTTGTAAATCGGTTCTCATGTTTATGCTGTTGGATTGGTTGTTAATGTGAACCATCTCTAGAAATTTCGTTTAAAAATGTTTTTTTCTTGTTCTAATATGCTTGACGTTATCAAAATCTGCGGTGTAGTTGTTATTATGGCAGTGTATAGCAAGAGCACAGCTATCATTGCCAAGTCTTATGTCACTTTTATGTGAAATTATTCTTCCGTTGAGATTTCTTGATGTTTGACGAACATATTTAGCTTCACAGTTATTACAATTTATACAATACACTACATTTGACTTTTTGTCATTGGAAGTTTTGTCTTTTATTTTGGAAAATAATTTTGAAACAGTTTTGATTGATTTTTGGCCAATAATTATATTGTGATTAATGTTCAGAATTTTTGCTATCTTTGAAGAAATTTCAGGTATATGGTAATGACACATGTATTGGTACTGTATTAGAGTTAGAGTGTCTCCTCTGGGAAAAGAATAAACATTACAAACGACTTTTTGGATCTCCAATGGACTCCAGACTTTCACCCATTATTTCCCAATATGTTATGGA
The DNA here is from genome assembly GCA_034190945.1 of Octodonta nipae. Classification (NCBI taxonomy): domain Eukaryota; kingdom Metazoa; phylum Arthropoda; class Insecta; order Coleoptera; family Chrysomelidae; genus Octodonta; species Octodonta nipae. The sequence goes on from CM067222.1 coordinate 73,020,458, forward strand.
AGATTTGATTAATGACTGTCTACCAAAGTTAAAATTTAAAGTAATTTTCCTGAAAAAATATGTGATGATATCATTTGTTGCATATCAGCAGACAAAAAAAGTGATCTTTTACAAACTTTTAATAACTACAACTCCTATATTCAATTTACGTTAGAAGAAGAGGATACTAAATATAGTATCCCTTTCTTAGATACAAGAATAATAAGAAGTTCCGATAACCATCTGAAATTAGACTGGTACATAAAACCATCTAGCTCCGGTAGATATATCAACTATTACTCAAATCATCCAATGAAAATGAAGATCAATTGGATTGTTGGGTTGAAAAAAAGGATCTGTAATATCAGTCACCCCACTTTAAGAGAAAAAAACTTGCATATCCTATTTCAATTGTTTACAGAGAATTCATATCCTTCAAACATGCTAAAAAGATTAATTTTTAATTCCCCACGAGATATTAATGTGAGTACACTACAATCTTTTCCCAGAGGAGACATCTCTAACTCTAATACAGTACCAATACATGTGTCATTACCATATATACGTGAAATTTCTTCAAAGATAGCAAAAATTCTGAACATTAATCACAATATAATTATTGGCCATAAATCAATCAAAACTGTTTCAAAATTATTTTCCAAAATAAAAGACAAAACTCCCAATGACAAAAAGTCAAATGTAGTGTATTGTATAAATTGTAATAACTGTGAAGCTAAATATGTTGGTCAAACATCAAGAAATCTCAAAGGAAGAATAATTTTCATAAAAGTGACATAAGACTTGGAAAAGATAGCTGTGCTCTTGCTATACACTGCCATAATAACAACCATACCGCAGATTTTGATAATGTAAGCATATCAGAACAAGAAAAAAACATTTTTAAACGAAACTTTCCAGAGATAGTTCACATTGGGTGTGTTCAGGGAATTGTAGCATTAAAGCGCTGAAGCGCAACAGCGCTTTGGTTTCGCTGAATGAAAACTTTTGTTTCTACTTATTTTCACTAGTTATGTTTACTTGTTGGCGACACTTTTGCGTAATATCAACACAGAATTTGACAGCTGATTTAGTTATAAAGCGGTCATTTATATGCTTTACTGCTTTATTAAAGCGCTGCAGCCCTGTAGGTAAAGCAGACACTCTTTAGTACACCGCTTTAACAAAGCGCTGCATCGCTACAATTCCCTGAATGCACCCATTAACAACCAATCCAACAGCATAAACAAGAGAACCGATTTACAAAAATTAAATATTATCTATTGTGGCCTATTAGATAAAGAAACCTAAATTTCACAGAATGTTTCATTAAACAATTTATTATCCTTAACGACGGATTAAGCATAACTTATTACTAGATTTATTTTTCTGTAAAATTTGGAATAATCTAATCAGCAAATTATTTTTTATTACAAAATTTTTATGTTTTCAACATTTTGCATTTTGGTATCTATCTTTTGCAACTCACTATAGTTTAATTATCAACTGACTTTATATCATTATAATGTCAGTACAATATGTCTAACATTACGACAGCTTTATAAGTTGTTATATCTATTATTAATATGAAATATGAACTCATAAGTTATACTCCCCTTTATCCTCTGGATTCTGCCAGTTTCAACGACAAAACCTCACATATCGTAAGTTGTAATTAATTTAAATCTAATATTACTTACTGTTAATTTTATGTAACTTCCAGTTTGAACTGAAGAAGGAATACATTTGTTTTGAAAGCTTCTCGAAAGAAATAAAGAGTATTTCATTAACACCCATTGGCTGCTTCCCAGTTAATTGATATATATATATATATATATATATATATATATATATATATATATATATATATATAAACAAAGTTTCATTTGGTTACAATTAAAACTTGTTTAAAACTGACTTTCAAAATTTCATTAAAAAAAGGCCGAGAAAATCGGGTCGACTTAAATCTTAAATTTTGTAGAAAAGCTATATTTTCTGGGTAAATAGAAATTATGACATTCGGATTTGGTTTGAAGAAAAATAAATGATAGTAAGTTAAATTGGGATTTCATGTACATTTTATTCTATAAGTTAGAACAGAATTCAGGGTTTTCAATTATTTGTAATAATGTACAACAGTAACTGAAAAATTAGAAAGGATCCAACTATATATACAAAGAATAACAAAAATATCAATGAAAAACTGAACAAACAACATTAAATATTCCTGTCATGTGTTGTACTCCATAATGTTAAGGAGAAAGATGTCGAAATACAGTACATACTCTTTAATTTTATTATGGGAGACACTAGATAAAAAAATCGAATGAGAGAATTTCAGGTGATCCTGGAGACCATCATTTATGGATTTGTTGTTTAGCTATCATTAGTTTTTAAAAAAATTATTCTTATACTCCAGTTATCTCTGTGAATCCTAGCCTCATGACAATTTACTTATTCTAATGTAATAATTGTTCAAAATGAAGTTGTGCTGATTGTTAAAACATAGTATCTTTTATTTAATCTAAAAAATGCAAGGTTTTCATTAACAAACACTGATATAAAGTTTAGGTTTTATTAACTAATCAAATCAACTATTCATTTATTATGCTCCTTACATTAACAAGTCTATCTTTTTTAATTTCTTTTCTGTTGATAGTGGATTTATTTTCATATCGCAACTTGCCAAAGTCTAAACCAGTGGGCACCCAGTGAGACCTTCTTTCTGGTCTTATCCTATCTGTTGGTGGTGTGGCAGCATTCAAATTTTGATTGATGAGTTTTCTACGAGGTATGTGCCTTAAAGCATAACTCCAATCGCGAGTGGTTTTCAAGTCAAGTAAAATTGAAGTTATTTGGTTTAATGGGAGACTTTTTCCACCTAAACCCCATTCTAAATACCTGCAAAAGAGTAACTGTTTACTTAAAAAAAACGTTTAAAATTATTTACATCATTAAAATCACATATAATTGTTTCTTTCAAGTTCTGATTATAGCTTAAAGTTTTGTATGATTTTGTTGATTTCTAGTTAATATCAGATGTCATGATTATAAGATTTGTTAATTAAAATCTAGCATAAAAAATAGCAAAAATGATAATTTTTGTTTAGAACTGTTTGTACATGTAATGTGTTCATAGGTACCTGTCTAAAGGAAGTTTAGCCATCCTCACACCTTCCTTTTTAGCTTTAGCCAAAGACAGTGGTTCATGGTTGGACTACAAATAAAAAATACCAGAATGATATATTTTTTTCTTGCACAGTTGAATATGGAATTACCTTATCTACAATAGCACCAATGATGTACACAGCATCATAATCAAACTCATTCACTTCTTCCTTACAATGGGGAGTCAAATACACTAATTTATCTTTGGGAAATATATCTAAATAACTCTGTTCATGTACATTTAATGGAAACCAAGGTTCATACATTGGTGGTATATGCCTTTCAACAGCCTGTCCAAATTTTCCTTGCTTGTTGAAATTACACAAGTGAATATCAAAGGGGTCTGGAAAGAAGTAAAACAAAACAGAATTGTAGCCCAATATTTATAATAAATCATCATAAAAATAAATACTGTTCATTTAGTGAAATGTGTATTTTTTTAGAAAAAAAAAACTAATTGTGGTTGTATCTACGAAAATTTTCATGGTATATAGTTGCTGATACTGATATGTATAAGATCAAAATTGCTCACCATCATGAAATCGGTTTTCAGCAAAAAGCAGCATAATTTGTTTTGCACAGTTTATATTTTCTCTGTATGTCATATGTTCCTCATAACCACAATCTATCACCAATTTTTCACCAAACATAATTGCCTGTATTAATTTGTTATTATATAATTGATTTATTGTTGTATCATAAATTCTCAGCAAAATATTGTTGTATCCTAAATTATATTTTTGAGCAAATTCTTCGATTGGCAGATCATCAGGGATTTTTTCCTTTTGTGCTAAGAGTTCTTGGTATTGCCTTTGCTTCTCCAATTTCTTTGCCTAAGAAAACAATGTCAGCTTCTTTACATGCAATGTTATAATATGAAACCTTTAGATTTTCCTTTGTCTTCATAAGTTTGAAAAAACACTCATATAATTTAATACGACCTAATCTGGAGCGCTTATTTAAAATTTCTTTCCATTGAATTGGTGTAAGAAAAGAGTTGTCAGGAACCAATAAACCATCTTGCCTCAAAACTTCCATTTCCAATTCTAAAACCTTCAATTTATGTTCGAGTTCTTTGTCGCCATTTGTGATAAGATCATAATCGATTTTCTCACTGTTTTCATCTAAAGTCAAAGAATTTTTTAGTGTGATATCAGTATGCATTTTAGTACTTACTTTGATTTGCTGAGCAAAAATGTCTTGTTGGTATAAAATCCTTAATAACTGCTGTCGCTGGACTATTCAATTTTAGTACCGATGTAAAGTGTTTATTAAATATATTCATTACATTCAACATTTTACTACCGGCATTTACGCATTTCAACAGCATTTTGGCTGATATACTTCAAATTATAGATACTTTATTAAGAAATTTAATTTTTAAATATTTACATTTACTTAACCTCAAAAATAAACGTTCGTAAAAATCTTAGAACCTAAGAGGGTAAAAATAAATGCTCTATGACACAGTTCTGTGAGTCTACGTAAAACACAGATCTACGAATTTATAGGTCTATCTCCTATCTTAGATCATTTACCATCTTAGAGCATTTACTTTCTAGAGATAGCCTGCAGTGTACAAATGTCGCGGTAAGACTCTTTTTTTAGCGTTGCCACGATTTTATGCTTGACAGGCTATATCTAGGTAGATGGTAAATGATCTAAGAGATGGTAAACTATAACTATAAGACCTACATTTTTTGTTTACAGGAAAAATACGAAGAAATCCCTGATATTAATATTGGGGGGCAAATTGTAGAAATAAACGGAAAATAAAAATTATTTTTTAACGCATCATGCAATACATCAAATGAAAGGGTTTATTATGAGGAATACAAATACATATTTTTCATATTTTTGAAATTAATTGTTTACAAGATATTAACATAAAGATATAAAAATTTTTCTTTCTCGCTTTATTTCCGAAACCATACTACCTAAAATTTTGAAAATAATTAGGGTTTTGCTGCGCACTTGAAATTTATAAGAAAAATTATTAGAAAACCCCCATAGTAATTTTAGGGACAAATTATACAATTAAGTGGAAAATAAAAATTCAATTTTCAAACGCATCTTATCAGATAAAAGGCTCATTATGTGAATTACAAATATATCGTATTTTTAAATCAATTGTTTAAAAGTTATTAACAAAAATATTAAACATCGTCTTAATTCCCACATTAGAAACTACACTATTTAAATTTTGAAATATATATTTTATTTGTATTTTTAAATAATTTGAATAATATATTTAATAATGTATAATTTAAAACTTGACCTATTTTGCCCTATATCTTCCAATCTACAGAGCCTTCAAAATTGAGACAGTAGATTATAAAAGGCTTCCCTGAAAGTTTATTAGTAAAATAAAACTCTAATTTTAATTTTTGTGGGCCAAATTAGAAAATTAAATACATATAGATTCCTATAAAAATCAAGCGTATCCTGAAGCAGATAAAATAAAAAGTCTATGTGTGGAAAATGAAAGTGTATATTTTTTATAAATTTAAAACGCTTCCTTTAAAAGATATTAGGGTAAATATAAGAAAATGCACTCATTCCCTGCTTGTCTGAAACTGGAATATTAAAATCTTGAAGGTGGTACGGAACCCTTAGTATGCGAGTCCAACTCGCACTTGGCCAAATTATTTAATTTTGTTTTTAGATAAATTATTGGAGTTGATATTTGAAAATATAATATCAGAGAAATGAGCTACGTACAAATATAATCATATGAGTATACCATGGTAATTTGTATAGTGTCAAATTAAATATATGTGTTCAATATAAAGTGCATCTACTTAATTATTGTAAAAATATGACTAAAACTTGAATATTATTGTGTAAATGTTCAACAATATAAAAAAATAAATTGTTGTCCTATACTTTTCTGTTTCTCGCCCTGTAGGTAATTCGAGTGGCGTGACGTCTCGATATATGTTAGGTAGGGATGTTAAGAAGAGGGGAGTTCGTCGGTTTGGCGAGGCGTAGTCGATGCGCCGTTAGTAGCATCATGTCAGAGCAAGGGGTCCATACTTCTGTTGCGCAACGTGTTGTTATCAAATTTTTGGCGCTGGAGGGCGTTAGACCGTCTGAAATTTTGCGTCGACTATCTGCACAGTTCGGCAATGAAACACTTTCAAGGACCCAAGTGTACGACTGGCACAAAAAGTTTTCAGATGGCAGAGAGACAGTGGAAAATGAGCCTCATGCACGCCGTCCCACGACAAGCATCAATGAGGCGAATATCTACGCAATTCGTGAGCTGATTGAAGGTGACCGCCATCTTACAGTATTGGCAATTGCTGAACACGTTGGAATATCATACGGGAGTGCTCAATCAACCATGTCAGATGAGTTGGGTTACCGAAAAGTGTGTGCAAGATGGGTTCCTCGCCTTCTAAGGGAAGATCAGAAAGCAAACCGTCTTGCCGTATGTGAAAGGCTGTTAGCAAGATATCGAGCAGAGGGGGATGAGTTTTTGAGACATATTGTCACCTGTGATGAGACATGGGTGCATCATTATACCCCGGAGTCCAAACATGCAAGCATGGAGTGGCGAAAACCTGGAGAGGCAGCATCGCGGAAAGGCAAGACCCGTCTTTCTGCAGGGAAAATTCTTGCAACAGTTTTTTGGGATTCGAAAGGCGTACTGCTGATCGATTTTCTGCACGAACGCCGTACAATTAATGCTGAGTATTACTGCGAACTACTCCAACAAGTGAAACTTGCCTGTCGGCAAAAGAGGCGGGATATGTCTATCCGAAGTGTGATTCTGTTGCATGACAACGGTCGGCCACATACAGTTGCATTAACTCGAGGAAAATTGAACAAAATGCATTGGGAAACCCTTGAACACCCGCCTTACAGTCCTGATTTGTCGCCATGTGACTACCACATGTTTGGGCCACTTAAAGAAGAACTGGGAGGCCACCACTTTGAGGACAACGAAGGTGTAGAAACGTTTGTGCGCAATTGGTTATCGACACGACCAGTTTCATTCTTTGAGAAAGGTATTAAAAAACTTCCGATTCGGTGGGGAAAATGTATACATAAGAGAGGAGAGTATGTAGAAAAATAATATGTATTAAAATTTGTATTGATCGTACCAATACAATTTTTAAAACAAAAGTCCGGTTAATATTTGATTCACCCTCGTACTTACTGCTGTTAGTATGTTTTTTTTCTAAAAATGAAAAATACATGAACTCAAACAACAAATCAAGGGTATTTTGTAAAACGCGCTCCTTGTAGAAACAACACTTTCACTGAATGTGAAACTTTTTGTAGTTCAAGTTGTAGCATTTGACTATGGAAAATCATTATTTAACCAAAGTTTTATTTTTTTATAGGTATTATAAGTATTATTATAACATTATTTTACGCTGCCAAAATAGGAACGAACATTTCGAGAAATTAATCATCTTAAATAAAAACTAATCTTACGAATAAATAAATTGTAAACATCCATTCAAAGAACCAATGCCAACAAAAAGGGCTATTCCCGGAACTACGATTGATGGCAAAAACGATTACGAATCCATTGTGGAATTACAAATTATACACGTTGGTGAAGAGAAATAGACAGAGAAACTTCGAGAATAACTATGAGGGTATAACAAGCAGTGACGGATAGCAGTCAGCAAGTGGAGTAGATAGCATCGAAGCGATGACCTGTTCGATATGAATCATAGTTGTTGTAAATAAGTCTAACGTATTCTGATTTATTTGGTGCCAATTAGGACGTTTATATTGAGTTTAAAAATTAAAAATTTATTATAATTGAAGAAATAAATAGTTGCATTAAAATTTTGTTACTAATTGAAACTTTTCCCCTATCTATCGATAATGTTTTCAAGGCTATTACCAATGTTAGCGTCACTGCTGTTAACAATTTATTATTTTTAAAGTTATGACAAAACTCACTACTTTTCTTATAAATAGGTATAGAATTCACAATTGGTCACTAATGATGACAACGTTAATACCTTTGCATTCATGGCGAAAGTTATCGTGACCTTATCACAAATAAAACGACTACAAACACACTTTGATAATACCGAGACAATGAAATATAAACCTTATTAGTGGCTTTATCAGTAAAAAGAAAACTACACAACAAATATATATATTTATGACCAGTTACCACACAAGAACAGTCGAAGTGATAAATTTGTTGTTTGCTCATTTGTTTACATCGAATTTTGAAAACAACGTCTGTCGAATAGTACTCGTGATGGGGTTAATGTCAAATTTTAGCATTCATCACATACAAAATATTACAGAGAGGAAATTGAGGTTCAGTCAGTTATACTGGAGTCATGCAGGGTCAAAAGTGTACCTCGATGGGATTTTCAGAAGTAAGTTGCCAATGTTTTTATCGAAGAAATATGAATTTTGAAATAAAAAATTAAAAATATTTACTCTAAATACATCTTATGACCAGCGGAGTTTTTACAGGCATTAATGACTTTTGATGCTGGAAGCAGCTAAATGTAAAGATTTCTCAACCGTAATAACAGCGATTTTTTGTGGAAGCATTTATTTACAAATAATTAACCACAGACCAGATACGATATGCAAAAATAAAAAAAAGCACTAGATTTATAATTTGAAATAAGGGTATTCCTGCGCCTATATACACTAATTGACAAAAAAATCGCAACACCCAGAAGGTGATATTTAAATTTAATATTGTTTTGGTAAAACATGTCGTTTGTAAAAATAAAGTGAAAATCTCCAAATGTATTTTCGTTTTGTGTGTGTATGAATTTACAACAAGTATCAACCACAACAATTCAGTAATAAAACATAGATATAGTAAGGTTTAAATGTTTAAAATTTGAATAAACAATACCAAAGAGTTTAAATTTTTGTATTGAGTTTGTTAATAATGTGTTTGCCCACCGCTGTTATCTACAGACTCCCCAACACGTCTTGGCATTGATTCAATAAGGTGGCTTATTTCTTCTTGAGGAATACTATCCCAAGCTACCTGTATTTCATGTCTTAGAACCTCCAAAGACCGTGGGGGGCGGGGTACATTTCTAAGCATTCTACCCAACATGTTCTATGGGAGAAAGATGGGGGGATCTGAGCGGCCATGCCAACAGATTCACATGAGTCTCTTCAAAAAAATTCAAGTTGGCTCGGACAAAGACTAAAGGTGACCTACTCCCATGTCCAATAGCACCCAATACCATAACGTCTATTGTTCGGTGTACATGTCGCTCAAGAGCAAATTGTGGTTGACGTCTTTCTCCTCGACGTCGTCTAACAATTCTTCGGCCATCATATCCACCTAAGCATAATGTAGATTCATCAGAGAAGATGACCTGATGCCATTCAACATTCCAATGTTGTTCTCTGCACCACTGTAGTTGTTGCCGTCGATGCTCACCGGTCAGAAGTAGCACAAGATGGGGTGGATAATGCTTGAGTCCAAAAAACCTTATACGACGGTAAACCATTCGGATACTTACAAGATGGCCTTGTTCTCCTAACCACTCACCAGCCAAATTTCGACTGACCGAAAATCGGTCTCTAACGACTATAAGTCTTAGACGTCAATCTTGAACCAACTTTACCAAAGTTTGCTCGTTTGCTCCTTAGTATAGCATCTGTGTTGTCAAAGAAAGCAATTTAAACATCTACTTCTGGGTGTTGCGATTTCGTTGTCAGTGAGTATACTTGATTAAACGCAAGAAAATATTCACGTTACGTCAGGTTTCCAAGTGGCCTTTTATCAATCATATCATACACGGTTTTAGAAAAACATGCGCCTAGGTTTGGCTGGAAATGAGGCATCCAAATATAAGAAAAAAACGTGGCTAGCAATATTTAATTTTCCAAATAGGTATTGGGAGTTAAACGTTTTTAATAAGTCAAGATACATTTCATGATTTTTGACATTTTCACATTTCTTACTAATGTAATGTCAACATTTTTTGTGTTTCTGTTATTTTAGGCATGTTTGATCTTGGATCATTTACCATCTAGATATAGCCTGTCAAGCATAAAATCGTGGCAACGCTAGAAAGAGAGGGCAATAGAGACAGTAAGAGGCTATTTCACTTAGTGGGTGGAAGCAGCCAATGAACAACATGCTGAACGTATTTCATTGGAAGCAGTTCCCAACCGAGTAAAATAGCCTCTTGCCCTCTCTATTGCCCTCTCTCTCCTTAGCCCTTACCAAGACATTTGTGCACTGCAGGCTATCTCTAGAAAGTAAATGCTCTAAGTGTCTGATAACTTGTATATCTAGAGTTTTTATATTTTTGTCATTTATAATATTTTAAGTTAGGTTGAGATTTTTGATATTTTTGACATTTAATTTTATTTGGGGCACATTGAGACAAAGCAATTCAGTTCTTGTCATATGAAGAAAATTTAAGCAAATTTTGAAGCCTGAATCATTTTCTGTTTCCTAGACATTAAAGAAATAAAATAAACTCTCATTGCCGCCCACCAATTTAGGTTTTAGCTTGAGTCTTTTAGCCCCCCCCCGGTCCGCCAATGCTTGTACTTCTTGATTATCAATCACTACACGTCCTAATACCTGAGTGATTTGGTGTTTGTCACAAACATCTGGAGTGCTGTCAAATATAATCGACTATTATTTGTTTTGTCCCAAAATTGCAATAGTACAGGGACTGGAGAATTTCTCTGGAAAACGTTTGCCAGTAAATCGATTTGTCTGAAATTTTGAAAGTAGGTGGAAAATAGCATAAAAAAGAAGACTTATATAATCCTAATGTGTGATCTTGCCTAGGGGGTGAAGGCCACCCTTCCAGAGAATGGAAATTAAAATGGCAAAAATAAGTACAGTAATCAATAGAGAGATGAATTTGAAATAAAAAGTTCTCTATAAATAATATTAGAAAAATCAATACTTTTTAACTTATTTATGATCGAAAATTTCGGCCAAAAAAGCAGTTTTTCTCGAATAAGTGTAAAGATTGACGTCCTACAAAAAATTCTCTTAAAGAAAATAAAGAAAAAGTTTTATTTATATAGGGGCAATAGATGTTAAGATACGACTGGTTGAAGGTCAGTTCTTGTCAGATGGCCTCTAAATTTGCAGCATTTAACGTGAAATAACACAAAAGTTCACGTTTTAGAAAAAAAATTCACTGAATATTTTTTGAAGAGCCTCAACAAAACTTCAAAATAATATTAATTTTAAGCCATTAGCATAAAAATTGACGGAGCAGTAAACTGAATTAAAAACAACATACTGCAATAAAACATATATATGAATGTACCACCAGATTTTAAAACAAAGGCTATCCTTCTACAATTTACTTTATTTAGTTGCTTATAAAATAGCTTGAAAGTTTCAGCGATTTAGAATGCATGTTTTTGGAAATTTGTCAACTTAAAAAAAACAAATAAAATTTTCAAAAAATTTCAAATAAAAGAAGTACAAATAAAATGTTAGAGAATAGAAATTTAGTATTTTCCGGTAGAATATTTTGCTTTTTTTATTTCCATAGCACAAAAATTAACTGAGATATGACGGTTAGATGGTTAGAAGGTAGCAGCCGAGAGTGGAGACCATGTTTTTTAAGCACTTTAATCTAAAAAATCTCGAAAACAACACGTTAAACAATATTGAAAAGTATAGGAGTTGTAACTGTTACAAATCCTTGTCAGATGGTTTTTGAATTTTTACGATAGCTTTAAAATTAAGAAAGTTATCGTTATACAACTGGCGTCATTTACATGATTTAGTATATTCGAGCAGGTAGCAAACGAGGAAAAAAGGAGCAAACCAAGCAGCTGTTGAACATCTGCTCCTGATGCTGTGTTTGCTGGGTTGTAGTCAGTGTATTTTGAATTTTTTATTTTTTGCTTGACTTTTTAATAATTTCACAAATTATGGTTCATAATGATTAAAATACCGTAATAAATTATTTATTATACAACAACTATACAGAAGATTATTATTTGTTACATATTCGTAAAAAAAAATATTTTAAAATAAAAAAAAGATTTGTCATTAAGGGTGGTTCTTAAAAGTTAAAATATTATAAATTCTATATAATAACTGTAAGTAATGTACAATGTTAAATAATACTTGTTCTACACGTTTGGATATAATTTTAGCCTAAGAAACGTCTATTTTATGTTTTACTTATTTTTTAGCTTAGGGGTGGTTTTCAATCCTTAAATATAAAGAGTACATGTCAAGCTTATATAAGTTTTGATCTAGGGGGGAAATGAACTTAATTCCCAATTTTCATCAAAATTGGTTCACTGGCAAATTTTTTCCAGGTTCGGACTTTTTTCTCCCCAATCACTGTACTACAAAAAAATCGATTTAAATGTTTAGTGCCAAATAATTGAAATTTTTGTTCTAAATACATGATTTTTTTAACATTAATTGCAAAATTTAGAGACCTCCAAATCCAAAAATGTTGATCTTAATTTGGGCTTTTTCAAAAACATCTGGAGTGATGTTACATATAATAGGATGTTATTGGGCTTTTTTTACTTGTTTGGTAATTTCATGCCCAAAATTACAATAAATTCGATTTGAATATTTGGTTCTAATTTGAAGTTATTTTTAGTATTTATTGCGAAATTTTGAATCCCCCAAAACCAATACTGATCTAGAAGGGCCGCCCTTTTATCATTTTCCAGGGCTGGTTCCGAAGGGGAGGGTCACTCATTCCAAAAGCTTCAAGGTCACTGAATCAAAATCGGAAACCAGAAAATCTGAATTTCAAGAGCTTGGTATGAAATAACTTGTATGGTTTAAACTACATTTGGACTATTTTAAATGCAACCCAAGAGAAAATGAAGAAATACTGTATTACAAGACGAAATACTGTGTTTAAAACTTTAAAGAAACTACTTGGGTAACTTCAGAATTTGAGCTCCTCACCCACCCTCCCATCCCTGCAGCACGATATGGCCGCCTAGAAATATTGGATCTGTATCAGTCTCTGGTTCGAGCTTCATGTAATATTTTAATGCTGATTGCAAAAACGAGATGCTCACATACCATCGTTGGAGGAATTATCCTTGTCGACAGTAAAGAAGTAATAAATTATTTTTCTCACCCAAAAGACCCCTTTTGATATCATCAGAAAAAAAGATGAATAGATAAAATTGCTAAAGGATTTGAATATGATTACTTAAAAACCAGCAATTGTCTACTAAATTTATTTTGTTGACTCGAAAATGGTATTCGAATCGTTTTTCCAAACTTTCTGGCTGAATTCTCGAGTGACTAACAAAGAAAAACTGCACTTAAATATTTTACGAAATCAATTTGCAATTGTTAGGTAATGATCTGCATTTAATTAAAACAAAAATCGTCAAAGCTATTTGTTTTCAGGAAAAGTTGTTTGAGTTAGAAGGAAATCGTCGCCCTGATTTATAGGGCGAATTCGGGATATTTGAGACATTTCTTCAAGAAAAATCCGAAAGCCAAAGATTTAAACCTAATAGACATTGAAAAGTCTACAAAATAATAAATATTATTAAATGTGTGCATTAAGCAATTGATTCTTTTATACGCCATATAAACTTCTCTGTTCTGTTTATTGTTTTGACATTGACTTGCACAGAAGATGAGAAAAATACGATAAAAGGCCAAGAACCCCTAAATTAACATTCACTTCTCAGATTTCCAGCTATTACAGATAAAAATATGGAAGTTAATTTCTAATACTGGTGTTATCTTTTTTCGTTGACCTAGCCATAACTTATAATTAATGTTTTTAATATTTTTTTCACACTTAACATAAATAACGTCGATTTCTTGGTGCAAGAAATAGTATTAAAAAATTTTAGTTGTGGCTCGGAACTTCTATACTAATATTATAAAGAGGTAAAATTTGTTTTTTTTTTGTAGGGGGTAATCTCTGGAACTAGAGAACCGATTTTAAAATTTCTTTCACTAATATAAAGCTACTCTATCTGTAAATAACATAGGCGACATTTTATTTCGATCAAATGTTTAATTACGATAGTGGGGTGTCTGTTGTTTTTATTCAAATGTAATATTTTGGAAACAAAATTTGCCTGAAAATAAATAAAACCGAGTTTAATTATTTTGCAAAAATTCAATTATTTCATGGCGGATAGGTGGGGATTTTTGTAAAATTTATTATTTTTCGGGAACCTAAAATAATAAATCCATGTGAATTAACAAATTGATTTCTTTCTTTAGGTGAAGTAGTACGTTATTCGTTATTTTGCCAAAAATTGAAACATTAAATGGGGGAAATGGGGATCACTATTATTTTACGGAGAATTCAATATCTTCGAAGTAGAACTGAATATGGGTGTAAATCTATATATATATATATATATATATATATATATATATATATATATATATATATATATTTGTATTTGTATTTGTATGATTGTTACTCGTCATTACATACTTTCAACCCTCATCCAATTCTGTGGGACAATTTTGATCGCATTTCGAGCGATAAAGCGGCACACTTGGCTCAAAAGAAAACAGTGACTCAACAACATAAACTAACAGGACTTAATACAAAACAAAAACCTGCTGAACTTTTCTGACTTCTCCTTAGACTCTGCCAGTTTACACGTCCTATCCAAAGGTTTCAATTGTGCAGTAACGCCAAAAACCATCCCAATTGAAAGAATCATTTCTCAAGTTGAAGTAGCTTTGGTTGAACTAACAGATATTGCGGCTGAAGATACTCGTCAAGACATTGCTAGAGTACTCCGCACATCAAAGCCACCAAAATCCAACCTAACTTCCTACGAAAGACATGCATTAAAACAACTACGTGACAACGGGGACATAACTATTCTTCCTGCTGACAAAGGTAACGCGATTGTTCTTCTCAACAGTAAGGACTATATTCACAAGATGAAATCTGTACTCCACACTCCAGACTACGAAATAATTAACAATAATCCGACTTCTTACTTAGAGAAAAAGACCAAGGAAATCATCAACACAACACAACTTCATCTTAACGTCATAAAGACCATCATTCCTCGTGAAAAATCTTCTAAAATTCCCAAAATTTCCTCTTAGGCCCATTGTCAGTTCGGTACAATTCCCGACACAAGAATTAGTTTAATAGAATTTTCCAACAATTCGATAAGTTCTGGATTTCATTGCGTGCGTTTAGACTGTGAGGCCTCTTCGCTATTTCAATTGCCTCTCTTACGAGTCTTGATTTCGGGTACCAGTGTCAGTACTCTGGTGTTCTCAAAGTCTATTCGGTGTGACGTCGTGGTGGCGTTGGATGTTGTTTTTTCCTGCTTTCTTATAGCATTCTGGTGTTTATCACGTCTAGCTTGAATTCTTCTGTTAGTTTGCCCCACATAGGTTTTATGACAGACTGCACATGGAATCTCGTACACTCCCTGTTGTTCTAAAGGGATCCTCGTCTTCGGAGTCCTCAACACCGTGCTTATTTTTCTGCATGTAATGAAAATAGTATCGATATTGTCTCCGTAGAATTATTGCAATACAGTCCGTAGTACCCTCCTTGATATACGGTAAATAAGCCTTGGTTATTGGTGTCTCATGCTCCTCGTCTATTTGTCTCTGTTTTGATTTTAGGGCTCTTTGAATATTTCGATTACTAAATCCGTTTTGTCTCAGAGCTGTTTTTAAACTGTCCATTTCCCTGTTTGATGTTGTCCTGGTCAGCTAGTCTTTGTGATCTGGTTACTAAAGTCTTGACGACGCTTGTAGTTGGGCTGGGTGGTGATAAGAATTAGCATGAAGGTATCTGTTGGTGTGAGTTTCTTTCCGATATACTGTATGGCCAAGGGTCCCATCTTCCTTCCTATTTATGAGAACATCAAGAAATGGCAGTTGATTGTTGGCTTCAATCTCAATGGTAAATTTTATTTTGTGATGGATACCATGAGGCTAAATCACAAATGTATCATCCACATATCGCAACCATAAACTGGGTTTAAGAGTTGCTGTTCTTAGTGCCAACTGCTCAAAGTTCTCCATAAAAAGGTTCGCTATAACTGGTGAGAGTGGCGATCCCATTGGAGCTCGTTCCACTTGTTTGTTTCGTTGGTTCTCGTAAACAAAATAGTTGTTCATCAGTTTTGTTAAGTGTACAAGGTATTGAGGTGGTTTGTATTTGTCTATTATGATATCCAAGTCTTCGTCGATAGGGATGTTGGTGAAAAGGGACACTACGTCAAAACTTACAAGGAAGCACTCTGGTTGTAAGACCGTTTTTCTAAGTATTTCGGTGAAATGTGTCGAATTTTTCACATATGAGTCTGCCCCTCTGCAAACGGTTGGAGTTGTTGGGCTAGGTATTTGGCTAGCTGTTGTGTTGGGGATCTAATTGAGCTTACTATTGGCTTCAAAGGTGCACCTTCTTTATGTACTTTTGGTAACCCATAGAATTTCGGACATCTCGATGACTTTTCACGCGGAATGAGTTGCAGTTGGAGATTTTTATCGATCCTACTTGCTTGGATTTTGGCCTTGGTTGTTTTCTCCAGATAAGTTGTTGGGTCAGTAGTAATTTGTTTATATGCTGGATCTTGTAGCAATGTTTGAATTTTATTTGAATAACCCTCTGTATCTAAAATTACAGTCGCATTTCCTTTATCAGCAGGTAGAATGACAATGTCCTTGTTGAGGCGAAGTTGTTTCAAGGCCTCATGTTCTTCTATAGATAGGTTCCTTTAGGGTGGTTTAAACTTTCTTAGAACATGTGACACATCTTGTCGAATTATTTCCGCGGTGTTCGCATCTAATTTTGAAACTGCTGTTTCCACGCCATATATTATGCTCTCTGTTGGTATGTGAGAGGGAGCAATAGTGTAATTGAATCCCTTAGCCAACACGCCAATCGAGGAAGAGTTCAATTGGACCAAAGATAAGTTATAAACGGTTTTATTCGTTTCCAATTGCCGTGAGGTTAGACTGTAACCGTTATTTTCCGAGAAAAATTTTGGGTTTTTGGGTTTCTGTTGGAGCTTCAATTTGTTATTTTATTTATGACACATTTGTGATTTGGCCTCATGGGAGGGAACACCTCAACACCTTTTTAGACCACCTTAATGGCATCCATCACAAAATAAAATTTACCATGGAGGTTGAAGCCAACAACCAACTGCCATTCATTGATGTTCTCATAAATAGGAAGCAAGATGGAACCCTTGACCATACAGTATATAGGAAAGCAACTCACCCCAACAGATACCTTCATGCTAATTCTCATCACCACCCAGCCCAACTACAAGCCGTCGTCAAGACTTTAGGAACCAGATCACAAAGACTAGCTGACCAGGACAACATCAAACAGGAAATGGACAGTTTAAAAACAGCTCTGAGACAAAACCGATTTACAGACAGAAATATTCTAAAGTTAAAATAGAGACAAACAGAAGAGGAGCATGAGACACCAATAACAAAGGCTTATTTACCGTATGTCAAGGAGGGTACTACGGACAGTATTGCAAGAATTCTACGGAGACACAATATCGATACTATTTTCAATACAGACAGAAAAATAAGCACGGTGTTGAGGACTCCGAAGAGGAGGATCCCTTTAGAACAACAGGGAGTGTACGAGATTCCATGTGTAGACTGTCATAAAACCTATGTGGGGCAAACTAACAGAAGAATTCAAACTAGACGTGCTGAACACCACCAGAATGCTATAAGAAAACAGGAAAAAACAATATCCATTGCGGAACACGCCACCATGACGTCACACCGAATAGACTTTGAGAACATCAGAGTACTGGCAAATATAGAACACCCGAAATCAAGACTCGTAAGAGAGGCAATTGAAATAGCGAGGAGGCCTCACAGTCTAAACGCACGCAATGAAATCCAGAACTTATCGAATTGTTGGAAAATTCTATTAAACTAATTCTTTGAATCGGGGATTGTACCGAATTGACAATGGGCCTAAGAGGAATGTCCGGCTTATGAATCTTGGGTAGTCCGTAAATTTTGGGAATTTTAGAAGATTTTTCACGAGGAATGATGGTCTTTTGACGTTAAGAGGAAGTTGTGTTGTGTTGATGATTTCCTTGGTCTTTTTCTCTAAGTAAGTACTCGGATTATTGTTAATTATTTCGTAGTCTGGACTGTGGGGTACAGATTTCATCTTGTGAATATAGTCCTTACTGTTGAGAAGAACAGTCGCGTTACCTTTGTCGGCAGGAAGAATAGTTATGTCCCCATTGTCACGTAGTTGTTTTAATGCATGTCTTTCGTTGGAAGTTAGCTTGGATTTTGGTGGCTTTGATGTGCGGAGTACTCTAGCAATGTCTTGACGAGTATTTTCAGCCGCAATATCTGTTAGTTCAACCAAAGCTACTTCAACTTGAGAAATAATTCTTTCAATTGGAATGGTTTTTGGCGTTACTGCACAATTGAAACCTTTGGATAGGACGTGTAAACTGGTAGAGTCTAAGGAGAAGTCAGAAAAGTTGTATACAGTCGTCTGAGGAAGTGTTAGTTTATGTTTTTGAGCCAAGTGTGCCGCTTTATCGCTCGAAATGCGACCAAAATTGTCCCACAGAATTGGATGAGGGTTGAAAGTATGTAATGACGAGTAACAATGATACAAATTTCGGTTGGTTTGGTCAAGTTGATATTCGATTGAATAGATGGAATTTCGTAATATGGCGAAACTTGCTTTGTTAAGAATACTGGAAATTAAACTTGAAAACGTGTGATGTTTTAGTTTGAAAGTGTTCGGAATGATGTGTTCTGCAAGATTTAAGGAAAGCAAGATCACAAAGAATCGAGTATGTAATAAATTCAGACGCGGTTCTCACCCGGAACCTAGCCTTGTTCATAGTAATGACCGCGGAAGCCTCTCAGAACATATATATATATATATATATATATATATATATATATATATATATGTGTGTGTGTTTTAGATGGTTTCCGGGAATTCATCCGCGTAGTTGATAACTGATCCCTGCCAGGATCGATGATAAAATGACGACGTTTCAGCAGAGTCACATCTGACCTTTTCAGGTCGGTTCGAAAATTCTCGAAGCCTTCTGCTTTCGCTTCTAGTTACTCGAATACTAAGATTTTCAGAAGCGCTCGCGCTGTTAGATAGTCGCGGCTCGGCGCCTATTGGTTGGCACCTTGAAAGGCTGCGTGTGATTGGCCCTTGGCGCTCAGTGGGCACGCCTCACGCCTGCTGATTTGTTATTTCCGGTTGAGTTGTTATTGGATGGGTCCGGGCCGGTATGGTGTTTAATAGAATTTTCCAACAATTCGATAAGTTCTGAATTTCATGGCGTGCGTTTAGACTGTGAAGCCTTTTCGCTATTTCAATTGCCTCTCTTACGAGTCTTGATTTCGGGTGTTCTATATTTGCCAGTACTCTGGTGTTCCCAAAGTCTATTCGGTGTGACATCGTGGTGGCGTCTTCCGCAATGGATGTTGTTTTTTCCTGCTTTCTTACAGCGTTCTGGTGTTCATCACGTCTAGCTTGAATTCTTCTATTAGTTTGCCCCACATAGGTTTTATGACAGTCTGCACATGGAATCTCGTACACTCCCTGTTGTTCTAAAGGGATCCTCGTTTTCGGAGTCCTCAACACCGTGCTTATTTTTCTGTCTGTATTAAAAATAGTATCGATATTGTGTCTCCGTAGAATTCTTGCAATACTGTCCGTGGTCCCCTTGACATACGGTAAATAAGTCTTGATTATTGGTGTCTCATGCTCTTCGTCTTTTGTCTCGGTTTTGACTTTAGAGCTGTTTTTAAACTGTCCATTTCCTGTTTGATGTTATCCTGGTCAGCTAGTCTTTGTGATCTGGTTACTAAAGTCTTGACGACCGCTTGTAGTTGGGCTGGGTGGTGATGAGAATTAGCATGAAGGTATCTGTTGGTGTGAGTTGCTTTCCTATATACTGAATGGCCAAGGGTTCCATCTTCCTTCCTATTTATGAGAACATCAAGAAATGGCAGTTGATTGTTGGCTTCAACCTCCATGGTAAATTTTATTTTGTGATGGATGCCATTAAGGTGGTCTAAAAAAGTATTGAGGTGTTCCCACCCATGAGGCCAAATCACAAATGTATCATCCACATATCGCAACCATAAACTGGGTTTAAGAGTTGTTGTTCTTAATGCCAACTCCTCAAAGTTCTCCATAAAAAGGTTCGCTATAACTGGTGAGAGTGGTGATCCCATTGGAGCTCCTTCCACTTGTTTGTATCGTTGGTTCTCGTAAACAAAATTGGTGTTCATCAGACAGTGCCTTGTTAAGTCTACAAGGTGTTGAGGTGGTTTGTATTTTTCTATTATGATATCCAAGGCTTCATCGATAGGGATGTTGGTGAAAAGGGACCGTACGTCAAAACTTACAAGAAGACACTCTGGTTGTAAGACTGTTTTTATAAGGATTTCGATGAAATGTGTCGAATTTTTCACATATGAGTCTGCCCCCTCTGCAAACGGTTGAAGTTGTTGGGCTAGGTATTTTGCTAGGTGTTGTGTTGGGGATCCAATTGAGCTTACTACTGGCCTCAAAGGTCCACCTTCTTTATGTACTTTTGGCAATCCATAGAATTTCGTACATCTCGATGACTTTTCACGCGGAATGAGTTGCAGTTGGAGATTTTTATCGATCCTACTTGCTTGGATTTTGACCTTGGTTGTTTTCTCCAGATAAGTTGTTGGGTCAGTAGTAATTTGTTTATATGCTGGATCTTGTAGCAATGTTTGAATTTTGTTTGAATAATCCGCTGTATCTAAAATTACAGTCGCATTTCCTTTATCAGCAGGTAGAATGACAATGTCCTTGTTGAGGCGAAGTTGTTTCAAGGCCTCATTTTCTTCTATAGATAGGTTCCTTTTGGGTGGTTTAGACTTTCTTAGAACATGTGAAACATCTTGTCGAATTATTTCCGCGGTGTTCGCATCTAATTTTGAAACTGCTGTTTCCACGCCACATATTATGCTCTCTGTTGGTATGTGAGAGGGAGCAATAGCGTAATTGAATCCCTTAGCCAACACGCCAATCGAGGAAGAGTTCAATTGGACCGAAGATAAGTTATAAATGGTTTTATTCGTTTCCAATTGCCGTGAGGTTAGACTGTAACCGTTATTTTCCGAGAAAAATTCGTTTTTGGGCTTCTGTTGGAGCTTCAATTTGTTAAATTTTGCCTGTTGTTGCATTGTTGTCTACTCTGCATTCGTCTCGGCCCTAAATTCGTTAATCTCATCGAATTTATCCCATATTATCGGATGGAGTGTATTGCTTACCTGTAGGTGGATATCTAGGAGTTTAGTATTAAGAACATCCAAATCTCTTCTGATATCACGTATGGCTTCCCTAAGTAGGGCACAACTAGCTTTCCTAAGATATTCTGTGTTTTTCTGTTGTTCTTCCAGAACTTTACCGTCATGTTTTTCGGAATAACTCCTTCATCGGCATCGTTGTAAAAAATGGAGATCGCACAAAAGTTTGCTTCTTTTCGCGCGTAATTTCTCAAATGTTTTACACAAATGAAATTCAGAGCTTATGGAATTGTTGGAAAATTCTATTAAACACCGTACCGTAACAACTCAATCGGAAATAACAAATCAGCAGGCGGGAGGCGTGCCCACTGAGCGCCAAGGGCCAATCACAGGCAGCCGTTCATGGTGCCAACCAATAGGCGCCGAGCCGCGACTATATAACAGGGCGAGCGCTTCTGAAAATCTTAGTATTCGAGTAACTAGAAGCGAAAGCAGAAGGCTACGAGAATTATGCGAACCGACCTGAAGAGGGCAGATGTGACTCTGCCGAAACGTCGTCATTTTACCATCGATCCCGGCAGGGATCAGTTATCAACTACACGGATGAATTCCCGGAAACCATCTAAAACATTTAGTGCCCGCGAAAACATATTTATATATATATATTCGCCGATAGGGTAAGTGGAGTGTTTTTTAAGAAAAATTACTCCGTAACCGAAAATAAGACAGATAAGAAAAGTATGATATTAATTCTTTAAATTAATCGAGAATTGATGTGAAATTTTGCGAAAATTCTATTATTGAATAAGGGGATGGGTTTTAGTGAACAAAAAATGATGCAGGTGTGGAAATATGTACATATGATTTTATCCTGAAATGAGTCCCACTTAATGTAAATCACTTACCCGATAAGTGTCAAAAGGAGAATTCATTAAATGAAAATTTTTTTTCTTTTCTTGAAATGAACGGAGACATTTTTCCAATACTGAATTTATGGAAGTGATGGGGACTGAAAAATGTTCAATATCTGATTACGCACATGTGAATCTAAAAAAATAGATTATATCGCGAATATAAAAAAAATTAAGTGACAAAGACTTATGAGGTGAAAATAAATTCCAAAAAATGACAAAAATATCATATAGCACGAAATGTTAAAAATATTAATATATGAAATTGTCAAATTATTCTGTCGAAAACTAAATGAGAAAAATATCAAAAATCATACAAAAAGTGACAATTTTCAACTTATCAATATCTCAAAAATATCAAAACTGTCAAAATGACAAAAATGTTATGAATTGTCCAAAATGTCATATAGGTACGTCAAAAACGCCAAAAATGTAAAAAATGTCAAAAACGACTAAAATATCAAAAATGACAAAAAACTGTAATGGGAAAAACGTGAAAACCACAATATCAAAAATCTCTAACATGTCAGATATATTTGGCTCAGCAGATTACATTCCAAAGTAATTTATTTTTAAAAGCGGTTCTAGCCACATAAATTTCGCTCCGGTCTGATGATGTTAAAACGATTAATACAAAAAAATCTATAAAATTGTAGAAATATAAAAAGTACTAATTGAAAAAATGTTTTCAAGATAAATACGTGAAATACGCCCACGCAAAGCCGGGACGGGTCAGCTAGTTTTTGATAAATTGCGTAACTCAGAAATATGACTAAACTCAGTAATATACTAAAACAAAAATGCAGAATACGATGCAATTATCAGACTGCAAAGAATCAGAAAACTTGTGGAAAACTAGACATTCCGACAACAAAGCATTCTAAAGTTCATTTAGAAGTACGCTTAATGCAAACTAAATACAGAGTTAAGTGCCTCATAGAATTTCAACATAATAGCGCAAATTAAGAATTTGAACATTGTAATTGATCGCAAGGCCGTAGCCAGAAAAAAAATTCGGGGGGGGGGTGGTTGACAACTCTTACATTTTTTTTTAGATGAATGAAATGATTAGGACCGCAAAAGTTATTTTTATGTTTATGTATTTCCAGTATATAAGAAACGTATAGAATAAAAGAGTATATTGTTACGTCGTTAAAATTGAATGTTAAATCCCAAATTTAGAGGGGTTGGAATCCCCGATGATATTATGTACTATCCGATTCCTTTTGTCAGCTGGGATTAGGAAGTGCTAGAAAAAAATGTTTCATGGCAAACAAAGAAAGAGAAAAAGTTTCATACATGGTGTAGACACGATTCGTCAACGATGTATACACCGTGTATACACAGCGTATACCTACTTAGTGCATACACGATGTATACAAGGTAGTAACACATTTGTAAGTAACACAGTTATACCTAGTACTTTCCGTTATACCTACCACAGCGTTAAAATGAAACATATGCACGGTTTTAAACAGTATACACGGTGTATCCATGATATTTTCACGGTGCTTCCACTGTGTTTTATTTAATTGCACAAACCTAATTGTTGCGCACTTGAAGTTGAAAAAATCTAGAAGGAACAAAAAGGAATTAAATAATTTTGAACATATTGTTATAATATGGGAGTGAAACAGCGATAATTATGTAGTTTTTAAGTTATTATAATCATTAACATTTTGTAAGTTTACCGAGTAGAAAGAATGAACTAGATAATTTATTTCTTAAACAGTCTGTATGAACATTCCAAGATAAGGTGCTATCTAAATGAATGCCAAGTAATTTTACACTACCTGCGTTATTAGAAGTAGTTTAAAAGATAATACATTTAGTGCAGGGCACAGTGGCGCATTCGTTTGCAAAATTGTTGTAATTCATAATTTTTTTTGTGAAATGTCCGGGAGATCTTCCTGATTATTAAAGTGTAAGATGACACTTGATACCTTTTGACGCTATTGTTTAAACAACGAAAAACTATAAAGCCTAAAAAAATCCTTTTTTGCAATTATTTATTTTTTTTTTATATTATTTACAATATTTTGAATGAAAAAAGTCCCCACACTCATCATCGTATCTCCAACCCATTAATTGTTATGAATTTTTTTAAATTAGAAATCGCCGAAATTCTTAATTTTCTTGAATTAAATAATATACCTTAAAAATTGAAATGCTATAATTTTTAATTTTTTATCAAAAATTTCAACTATATTAAACAAAATACCATAATTGGATTTTAAAAATTTTGTTTAGTTCTATGTTTTTTTTTACATTACAACAATATGCTTTCCACGCGCATGTACTTTTGAGAGAGGAGTATTTTTATCTCACTCTCATCTCGATGTATAAGATGAGTAAGAGAAAGGCAGACGACGCACTTGTAAAACTTTTTCGCGGTTTTTCAGCGTTAATACGATAAAAAACTTACTCTCAATATTTTAAGACTTTTTTTTTTGTTAAATACTGAAAGTGCATAGATATTCTTGAAATCATAAAATTTTATAACCCCAGTAAGCTTACTATGTTCATTATAACAGGTAGAAAATTTTCACAGATTACGACAAGTGTACTTGTCCTTTTTTATCTTATTGAAAAATAAAGTTTAGAATTCCAACCACCCAACAGCAACGAAAACTGGCATCATCAAAACACTAATCCATAGAGCCAAACATATCTGCAGCACACCCGAAGCCCTCAAAGAAGAACAAGTGAAACTTAGAGACCTTTTGGCGAATGGATATCCGGAAACGAACATTACCAAGGCGTTTGAAGAGCTGGACAAACCAACTAGGCAGGAAGAATTATAGAATTAAATAAAAATTTAAAAATAAATTTTTTTTCAAACGCATCATGTAATATTTCAAATGAAAGGTCTCATTCTGAGGAACACAAATATATTTTTTTCATATATAAAAAAAATTATTTAAAAAGATATTAACAAAAATATACCAAAATTTACCCATTCCCCCCCCTTATCTCCGAAACTATAAAACGTAAAGTATTGAAAAAAAATAGATTTATAGGTTCTGACCTGAAGTTTACTGGAAAAATAAGGAGAAACCTCTACTTTTAATTTTGGGGGGCAATTACAGAATTAAATGGAAAATATAAAATTAAAATTGTTTCTAACCCTTTATGTTATATATCAAATGAAAGGGCTCATTACGACGAAAACAAATATATTTTTTTCATATTTTTAAAATAAATTAATTATAAGATATTAACAAAAATATAAAAAAATTTACCCATCCCCCCCCGAAACCATAAGCTGGAAAATTTTGAAAAAAATGTGTGTATAGCCCCTCACCTGAACTTTACTGGAAAATTAAGGAGAAACCCCTAATATTTATTTTGGGGGGCAAATTATAGAATTAAATGGAAAATTAAAATTGTTTCTAACCCATCATGTTATGTATCAAATGAAAGGGCTCATTATGACGAAAACAAATATATTTTTCTCATATTTTTAAAATAAATTAATTAAAAGATATTAACAAGAATATAAAAAATTTTACCCATTCCTCCCTTATCTCCGAAACCATAAACTGAAAAATTTTGAAAAACTGGAAGTATAGCCCCTCACCTGAACTTTACTGGAAAAATAAGAAAAAATCCCTAATATTCATTTTGGGGGACAAATTATAGAATTAAATGGAAAATAAAAAATTATAATTGTTTCTAACGGGTCATATAATATATCAAATCCCAGGGCTCATTATGACGAATAGGTACAAATATTTTTTTTTAACTGAATATTTTAAAATATATTTAAAAAAATTACCCATTCTCCCCGTTATTTCCCAAACTCTAAGACCTCATTTTTTTTGTTTATAGGAAAAATATGAAAAAAATACCTAATTCTATTATTTGGCCTCCAAATAATAGAATTAAACGGAAAATAAATTACTAGAAAACCCCCATAGTAATTTTAGGGACAAATTATACAATTAAATAGAAAATAAAGATTCAATTTTCAAACGCATCATGTAATATATTAGATAAAAGGCTCATTATGTTTAAAAGATATTAAAAATATTAAACATTTAATTCCCATTTTAGAAACTACACTATTTAAAATTTGAAAAATATATTTTATTTATATATTTAAATAATCTGAATCACAGATTTAATAATTTATAATTTAAACTTTGACCTATTTTGCCGTTTTTCTTCCAATCTACAGAGCCTCAAAACTCAGACAGTAGATTATAAAAGGTATTTCTGAAAGTTTATTAGTAAAATAAAACTCTAATGTTACTTTTTGGGAGCCATATTAGAAAATTAAATACATATGTATTGTGATAAAAATCAAGCGAATCCTAAAGCAGATAAAATAAAAAGTCTATGTGTGGAAAATCAAAGTGTATGTTTTTTATAAATTTAAAACGCTTCCTTTAAAAGATATAAGGGTAAATATAAGAAAATGCACTCATTCCCTGCTTGTCTGAAACTGGAATATTCGAATCTTCAAGGTGGTACGGAACCCTAAGTATGCGAGTCCAACTCGCACTTGACCAAATTATTTGTATGTATGTTACCTGATTTCTTCTCCTGTGATGCACCGTTTTGAACGAATATGGTCTTGTTTAATAGAGTATATATCCGGATTGGTGAAACTTAAAATTTTGGAAAATGGAAATCGACCAATATACTGCGGTAATTTTAGGCACTGGAAGTTTTAATTGCGAATTTGAAAATTTTCTATGTACATCTCAAGCATATAGGTAGTAAAGCATAGTATTTTCGGTTCCTTAAATTAATGAGTACCAAGCTCGTTGTAAGAGTTACTCTTTGAAGCACATTTGAGCACATTTGAAAATTATTTGAGTTTTCCTCAAATTCATATCACCCTATAAGAAAGAGACTGAGACATGGAGCGAGAGTGTTAAATTTCGTATAAAGCTTTCATCTTTGTTTGCCATGATATTGACAGAAACTGATGTTTTAATACACCACTATTGTTTTTTTTTTTCTAGAGAAGGATCCAGACTGGCAAACAGTGCTTTTAGTTCCTTTGCTGGCAACCATAACCTTAGCGATAACAGTTTTCCTTATCGTACTGTTCAGGCAGAATCCGATGATGGTTATTGGAACTGTGAGCTGCAGCATCATATTCATCATCGTCTACTTCATAGTGTGTGCTGTAAATACGGCCAATGTAGTCTTAGAGTAGTTATTAATAGTTATATACTTATTATTTTATATTTTATGATTTTTTTGTAAAATAATTTTGAAAATCTTTTCTTATATTTTTAATACATGTCGTAAGGTTCGTGAATTTTTTTAGCAAGGAAATGTTTGTGGCACCAAGTAAAATTGGCATTCTATTAAAAAACAGTAAAAATGAAAAAACCTGTAAATATGTTTATATAAACATGTTACCATAAAACTAGTTCACACATGCGCAATTGTTGCTCCAGAATAATCACTTTACAATACAGAAGCAGTTTTTAGAAAATGTCAAAGGTGTTATGAAGCTAAGATACATGCCATGCTGACATTTTCAGTTTCTGAATTTTGTGATACTGTGCAAAAACTATAGAATTTGGAGAATAATGTCATACAGAAGGAATGTAATTGCAATTAAAATGTCGATAAATGTGAAACTCTGTAAAGGGACATCGCTTTATAAAGATATTTGGTTTAAATGAAAAATATTGTAATATAGTTTGTTAAATAATTTTGTTCTTTATGTATTAATTTTTTTCTTCTTGCTTATTCTGTTTATTGAGCACCATTCGTTACATCTTTATTACGTTTAAAGAAAGACCCATCGTTACCAATATATGATTAGTGAATTTCTGAGACAACATTCTATCCTAATTTTGTTGTTTGTTCCATTTAAAAAATATTTTTTCATGCTGCTCTTAGAATCACCCTATAGTATTATTTTGCTTGCCCGCAGAAAACACAATAAAATCGACATATGTAGACGTCTGTACAAAAAATAATTATTATGTACCAATTTATTGAGTTTATTATATAATTCCGGCACTTACTGTATACGGAGTGCCCCTTAGGTATGGAATAATGACTCTAAAACCTTATCCAGACTTTATATTGAAAAATATTAAAAAAAGAGACTGAACGATGGAAGCGAAAGCTTCTTAATAAATATACTTCCATTTTCTCATTATCTCTGTCTCTATTTTTTTTATTTGTGTCACTCTTAGTAATGGATATAAATATCAGGTGAATTAAAATAATCATAATAAGTCAAGTATTAATCCTAATTTAATTCTTAAATTAAATATATCTGCAAAGAAATATAAGTTTATATATTGAGTAAGTGTTTGTAAACAGTTTTGTTCATCTGAATAAGTATTTGAAAACAAGATGTCAAAGAAAAGTTCTTTTTGTACTTAGCTAAAATCATTACAAACACAACATTTATACAAAACAAAAAATTATATACCTACATATTCAACGGTAGCAACAATTTAAAAAATTTCAAGTTCTTATTCCATGTAATATTAAAATGAGCTTTACCATTTTATGACAATTGAAAATAGTACATAAAAATTAATTAATAATGACATAATATTAAAAAAGTATATTTTTTCTAGGTTTTGAATCCTAGAATTTTGGATTCGAAACCGTGCGCCTTAGACCACTTGTCCCACAAATCATACAAGATTTAAAAGCTTCGGATGTATACAATGCACCAGCCCCTCTACTGAGTAGTTTGTTTATTACGATAATAAATCGATATAAACAAATGACATGTTTTGTTTAATGTGTATCCTTCTATAAGTCTATATTCGTTGAATATGAGAGTTTAATGCCAAGTTGCCTTTTTGTGTGGTATTCTATTTAATTTTTGACGTATGGGACTTATCACAATGAGAGAATTGGAGTGTTTATTAGACCGAAAAGCAAATTTTGTGGAGGGGTATTCTATATTACTTGGATGTTATATTGGTTCATTTCCTATTTATTATTGATTTTCTATATAAAATTATTATTCAAAAGTCTTAATGTAAAATGTTTACTTGATAATATGAAGCTAGTCAATACATAAGTTTAATGGTGTTCTGTCTGATATCTGAAGTATGTTAAATCTCTAATGTATCGCAAAGAGAGAATTGGAGTTGGTATTGGAGAAACAAATTTTCTGCAGGTTTTCTATATTAATTGGATGTTATATTAGTTTATTTCCTATATATTATCGATATTCTATAAAAAAAGAAACTCATAATGTATTTTACCTGGTCACTGTTTCTTACACAGTGAACTGAATTGTATGGGTATTTCAAGATCAAGCTAGTGTGTAGTGTAGGTGCCGAAACAAATGAAATCTCAAGTTCTCATCTATTTTCATATGTGTAAATGTGGGCCCCCGTTAAGAACCTTTCGCTTCAACAAGGGTTGCTTAGGCCGATATTACATTGTCAAAGATCTTTGCTCAAACCTTTTATAAAAGATTTTATCAAATATTTGACATGAATGTCAGAAAAAATTTCATTAAATGACATATAAATATTTTACCAAATTTTTTTCTATTCAATCAAAATGGAGAATGTTGCTGGTGCTACTGTGATGGTTTTTATTGCTAAAATTTGTGTCTTTTTACGAAAGGAAAAGTAACTGCCGCCTAGAATAGTATAGAGTACCTGAAGTCGACCTGTCGTGGGACTCCGATCAATAGAAAACTTTTGTAGAATCGAAAAGTGACGTCACGTTAGAAATGTTCGTACTCATAACTCGTATCATTGTTATACCACGGTTATGCCTTATGACGACAAAATGACGTTACTTTTCGAATCTACAATACTTTTCCATTCACCAGAGTTCCAGGGCTGATAAGCAAAATTTCTTATTCGCAGATTAACCTTAAGGATTTAAATAGTTATATTGGAATGTTTTTATTTTCACACTCGGGCTCATTCTTGGATTTATTTAAAAACACAGTCCAACTCACTCTAATTTATTTCCACTACTTAACACAATTTATATTCAGAGAAACTACTATTGACATTTTATCTCAACCGTCCAAACGACCGACGAAAACTGAATGCCTCCTATCGCCAGCTCTTCATATTTATATATTTATCTGCGAATTCTCTGGTGAGTCCACTTCATGTTCTGGAAGCTTTAAAGGAATTCCCAGTAATGGCAGCGGTCGGCCTGTTGAGGGACAAACATTTCGGATTCCCAGAATTTATCGGAATAATGTCCCTTCCACAAATTGGTTGATGGCCGATTGCACCAGCTGTCGGATGAATTCTCGTAACATTGCACCCTCCTTAAGACCATTTCGTCCCGGAATGTCCTTGAATCCTCCCTGGTGTGACGATATTTGCAGGACTCTCCATTTCGACATCGTGAGGTTTGGTGGAAGTAACAGTCAACGGTCTTCGAATCTGGGCTGCGAATATTGAGACAGCATACCAGGATTTCGATGCCACTGAATCGAAAGATTGTTTCCATCATACTTCTCACCACCCTCCAATTCAGTCCATCCAACCCGCAGGCTATCTTTGGGACCGCCAATTTCATCAGATTCTTCTCCATCATCACATTCCTCAATTCTACCAGAGTCTTTCAAAGATCGCTGTATGTTGGCTTGTCCTGCGAGAATGTTTTCGTTACTAAATAAAAGATGTCTCTGGTACCCACTGGTTGTTTATCTTCGAGATGAAGGACCTTCCCTACCGCTGGATCTTGCTCCCGTAGCTTCTGGGACTGGCCGCACTTTTTGGCAAACACCTTGGCTATTCTTCTGGACATCCGGAGATCTCGAGCCACACAATGAGCCAGGGCATATTTTATGGGCATCTCAAACAAGTCTCGGGGTTCCTCTGTGGTCACGTCGTGCTACACTTTCTGCCCATTAGAGTACAGTGCCATAAACTGTTCAAAGGTCATTTCGTCTTTAGGTGGTAGGATGCTGCGGACTTGGGCTTGGTCAACTTTGCCGTCATGACTTCCGGCATAAGGGGCTAACCTGTTGTAATGTACCACCTTTAGTTTTCCTCGAGGCAGCTTCCTTATTCTGTAGACAACATTGTTGATCTTCTTTACAATTTGGTAAGGCCCCTCCCAAGATCTTTGTAGCTTGGGCGAATATCCACGACGACGTTACGGGTTATACAACCAAACAAGATCATCAGCTTGGAATTCCCTGCCCTCGGCTCTGATACCATAGGCTTCCTTCATTCGGGCATTCTCGATATTTAACCGGATTCGTTGGTGTATGTCGTCGATCTTTCGGCGTAACTGGCTGACATAGTCTTCACCTGCAGTCTCTTCTCCTGGGGGACATCCAAACTTCAAATCGCATGGTAGTCTTAATTCTCTTCCCATGATAATACTGGCCGGGGTCTGACCCGTGGACTCGTGCACAGACGAACGATATGCCATTAGAAACAAGTGCAGATACTGGTCCCAGTCTCTTTGGTGGTCAGAGACCACCTTTGACAAATGGCGGTTAATGGTTCTATTCATCCGTTCTACCATTCCATCGGATTGCGGGTGTAATGTCCGTGTTTTATTGTTCTTCAAGAGCTTGCAGACGTCTTGGATAAGAGTCTGAGTGCAACTCCAGGGGAACACCAAAACGACTGATCCATTCCTTGACAAGGACATCAGCAACGGTCAAGGCTTCTTGATTCGGCAAGGCATACGCTTCGGCCCATTTACTAAAATAGTCCATCACAATGTATTTATTTCCAGAGTCGGATTCAGGAAATGGACCGGCAACATCAATGGCTACTCTTTCGAATGAACTGCCCACGTTATATTGCTTCATGGGAGCTTTTGGTCGCTTCTGAGGCCCATTACTTGCTGCACAAACTGTACATTTCCGGCACCAATCCTTAACATCTATCTGGCAGTTTACCCAATAGAAGCGTTCTCTCAACTTCCCCAGGGTTTTCTTTACTCCCAGATGTCCTCCAGTTGTACCATCATGTAGTTCTCGTAGAGTATATGGTCTCCTATTTCTGGGAACTACAATTTGTTTTCTGTCGTTTCCCTCCTCTGGAATTTCCAGGACGCGCTTGAGAAGTCCATTTTCCAGGAGCCCAGTACGACTTTATGGTTGGTGAGTATTGGGAAATCTCTTGCCACGTAGGTTTGCGGTCTTCTACCCCACACCTGACACCACTGCAATGTTTTTATTTTCACACTCGGGTTCAGTTCTTGGATTTATTTAAAAACACAGTCCAACTCACTCTAATTTATTTCCACTACTTTAACACAAACTATTTACATTTTATCTCAACTGTACAATACGACCGACGAAAACTGAATGCCTCCTATCGCCAGCTGTTCATATTTATATATTTATCTGCGAATTCTCTGGTAAGTCCACGAACCATCGGGAAACTCTTTCATGTTCTTGAAGCTTTAAAGGAATTCCCAGTAACGGCAGCGGTCGGCCTGTTGAGAGACAAACATTTCGGATTCCCAGAATTTATCGGAATAATGTCCCTTCCATGAATTGGTTGATGGCCGATTGCACCAGCTGTCGGATGAATTCTCGTAACAATATGTTATCAGGTAAACTACGGTTTTTAGGGCTTTTTTGCCGTGGTCTAGTGGATTTTTTCCGAACGTTTTATTTGTAAATGCGGCAGACATTTTTAACGGAACGGAGAAGGTGATACCTCGTATGAAAATAGAAAAGTGGCCTACAATTAGCAACGGGCGCAACTACCAGAAACAATGGTCCAAGAATTGAATTGGAATGGAAAATGCGACATTACAGATATTGATAGTATAATTGTATTTTTTAGTTGCTAAAGAAATACACAAATGAAAATATAGTATTAGTATTAGTACAGAGGGTCCATAGCGCACCCCATAAATAGAAGTCTATAACTGCCAAATCGGGAGACCGGGGTGGCCATTCGCGTGGGCCATTTCTTCCTATCCAAGAGTTTGGATATTAAGTGTTGTCATACTAATAACGAGTTATGAGCAGGCGCTCCATCATGTTGAAACCACTCAATTTCTAAACGAGTTCTCAAATTCAAATTATGCAACATGTCTTGAAAAGTGTATTGCAAGAAATGCAAGTAGCGCTCCCCAGTAAGTGATTCATCATAGATAAACGGCCCCAGAATAGTAGACCTTATGATACCACACCAAACATTAAAACCAAATTTTATCTGGGGTCGTCTTTGTTGTACATGGAAAGGGTTTTCTTTAGCCCAGATATGCTCATTGTGTCTATTGTACATACCGCAGTTAGTAAATCTAGTTTCATCTCACCATAACACCTTTAATGGAAACTGTGGATTGTTAAGGCACATGTTTCTAAACCATGTACAAAACAAAACACGTCGATGTTCGTCAACAGCATGCAAAGTTTGAGAAACTGAAAGTTTGTACGGGTAGAACTTGTGCGCTTTCAGTACCTTAAGTACAGTTCGTTGAGATGTGCCAGCTTCTGTCGCAATCTCACGAGTTGATTCAGATGGATTTTGATTTATCATTGCCAAAATATTTATTTGTGCTGCTTCGTTTATTTGATTACGTTCCTTTGGTGGTTTAGTAAAAGATTCATATCTGCGTAAAATATCGTAAAGCCTCTTAAATGTACATAGAGCAGGTTGACGACGATTAAAATAACTGTGAAAGTATTCCTCAGCTGCACGAACTGAATTTTTATGGCATATGATATAACATTTCACTATATTCAGTTTTTCTTCGTTAGAATATTCCATTTTTCCACGAAAACTTGTCAATATCGACTGTCAGTTCAGCACTAATAATGGAATTACTCTCAGATGAGGAAACGTCAAAGTGAAAACAATCTTTTTCATGGCTACCTACGTTAAAAGTGAAAATAAGAGAGAAAAGCATCCATAACTCAGTTATTTTTATGAATAACTATATCGTTGAAAAGCTCTAAAACTGTCCGATATTCTGCGGCCATAGCCAACTGTGGTCTCCATTCAAAAAAAGATAAGTTTGTCTTCTATCTCAAAAACGAGAGTTGTCACGCAAACGAAGACATTACAATCATATCCGGGATACAATTTCCTTCAATTTTGATATTTACACTTTTTTTTTATAAAATCAAAAACAAAGGAGTTAGAGGTATATGTTTTAGTAAGCCATGACTTTTTAGAAAAATTCGAAAGTGTCATTAAATTGGGCCAGTAAAACTGCAAATCTTTCCCAATTTAACCATTGCTCTATCTCCGCTAGTTTCCGAGATCCCCATACTGATCATCAAAAAAAACTCATCCTGTATATCTCTCTGATATGACTTATAGCCCACTATTTAACAGCACAAAATATTACTTTAATTTTTCAGTATATTTAATAACTTTTAATCCGAAGCCTTTTTTTCTGTAACAAAAATTAATGTTGTTCTACAAATATACAAATATAGGAAGACGATGTTGTAAATATATATGTGAAAGAAATGTTTTAAAAAAGATTAGGTATTACACTATCAAATATCTTTGACGAAGATGTTTTATCAAAGATATTTTATAAACGATTTAATAATGTAATAGCGGCCTTAGCAAATTCATGCGCATGTTTTATCATTTTGAGATTGTTGTCGATCTTTTTTTAATAAATAAATATTTATAGTTTTTTTTGGATAGCTTTTGAGATATTTGAGTTTTTATTACAATAATTTAAAGAATTCCAAGTGTATTAATATTTAGTATTTAAAAATAATACTAATTTTAAAACATAAACATAAATCTTAAATTTATCGTAACATGTTCAAATTGTTGTCCGTTAACAGAATTTCTTAATATATTAGCAAACGTATGTGCTGCTTGGATTTGTATTGTTATATGTTCTGTCAAAGTGATAGGATGGTTTCTATAATGTTTTTTTTTTTTGGTGTCCCATAAAAAGAAGTCGCAAGACGTTAAGTCGGGGGGTCGTTGAGGCAATTCAAAAGGACATATTCGGCCTGTCCAACGGTTTTAAAACAATTCAGCAATATACATATTATGTACGTTCAAGTAATGATGAGGTATTGTTCTGTCCTGCTGAAACCAGGAATCTTTATTGTTGGGGAAGAGAGCCACAAAAGATAGAATCTGTTAAGTTAGTTACTATATAGGGTATTGGAAAAAAAAACAAATTTAATCCATACATGTTAAAAATTGTGTACCAAGTTTCAAATGACGACCCCGCGAGATGACTGAAATGCTGTGAAATTATGACAAATGAAACTATTCGAAACCAGCATTAGACAAAAACCATTAGTTTTAGTGATGAAAGGACTTAATGAAAATGCGAACACACATAATGTACAGTGCATCCCATTTTGGTTGAGATTGCCAGGTTACTCGGTTGTTATTGAAGATAGTCTTGCGGTTTTCACATACCTGTTCTACTTTTTTGTGAAACTCAGGATGGCCATATAAGATTTTGCATAAGTGTTTCCATATATAAGATACAGGGCGATTTTGATAATTTATACTTTTTGGACCCCTTCTATATCTACGAAGTTATTAGAAATACTCTTGCGCTAAGAACTACGTCTAATAGAAAATTTTGCATAGAATCCAGTGGAGTACTCAATTTTTTTTTTCCGAGTATGGTTTTGAAGATACTACACAACACACAACTAAAACACAACACTAAAAAGCTGAGTTTTTTGCTAGTAGGCCATGTATTTTCCATTTAAAAGGAGAATCAAACAAATAATTCCATTTGAGATTTTTTATAGGAGTTTATCAGCAAAGAAAAATAATGTTAACAATAATTCAATAACATGAAACACGAAATTTAGGTACCAAAAAGCAACTAATAAATAGTTATACATCGTTCATTATGTATAACAAACAGAACAAGTATTACAAATCAAATATCTATCTTAAAATTAATTTTCGACATTATTTATTACCTTATTGATTTAACTCTTCAAATTGTTGTCCATTTTTCCTAACACATAATTGGCAAACCTTTTCAATACGCCTGAGTGCATTTAAAATTATAACAGGTCGCCTTTGTAAATCCCGAAAAGCTGCCTACGTTGCGGCACGAAGTTTTTCGCGACTGTTGTGTCTGTTGGTATATATTTTATTTTTCAAATAACCCCACAAAAAAAAGTCCAATATAGACAAATCGGGTGATCTTGGAGGCCACCTAATTGGTCCATGTGTTTCTATCCAACATCCTTGAAAATTATTTTCTAAAAAGCGCCCAATTAATCTAGAATTGTGGGCAGGGGCGCCATCTTGTTGAAAGTGTATAGAATTGCGAAAGGCGAGGGGAACATCTTCCAATATTTCGGGTAATAAGTCTTCTAGGATTGTCAAGTACCTATTGGCGGTAAGGGTTCCTTCAAAAAAGCGGTACTTTATTTTTGTCCCCAGTATGAAACAGGCTACATTAAAACCAAATCTACCCTGCTGTTGTCGCTCAAAAATTAAGTGCGGGTTCTCATCATACCAGTATCTTGTATTCTGCCTGTTAAATATACCGGCACTGCTTATATGAGATTCGTCTGACCAAATAACTTTCCTTACAAAATCATTGTCCCTTCGGGTTTGGTCTAAAAACCAATTGCAAAAATTTAACCGTCTTGCTGCATCACCAGGATATAAGTGCTGGGCAATATTGACTTTGTAAGGTTTAAATTTATATATTTTTTTTAAATTCTTTGGACCCGTGATTCAGAAACTCCAGTGTAATTTTCTAATTTCGCACAAGAAGTCTGGGGATAGGCATGTACGCTAGCTAACACATTTATTTCATTCATTTCTCGATTTTCTTTGTTATACACCTTTGATCGAGGTTTAGAATATGCACCAAAACTTAGTAAATTATTCTTTAGTCTAAATATAGTTGCTCGAATAGGTTGATGCCTCTCTGGATATCTGAAAGTTTTAAAAACGCGATTTCATGAAATATCTTATGGTAAAATACTCGTACTTTATACCTGTGGAAATATAGTTCTAAAGCTTCTTCAACATTCTCATAACATTGATTTAAACATTGTATCATATCGTATTTTTGTTATTTTGAAAAACGAATTCTCTTCCAGCCATTATCAATTATCAACCAGCAAACTCACGAATAATTATTTATATAATGATCTTGTAAACTCAAACACGATAAAACACAATAGTTACTAACAATGACAGCTTGATCAGATTTGCGTTTTTCTCTCCAGCGCTCACTAGATAAAATATTGTTCCGAAAGGCGGAATTCTATAATAATGTTACGAGAATTCATCCGACCGCTGGTGCAATCGGCCATCAACCAGTTCATGGAAGGGACATTATTCCGATAAATTCTGGGAACCCGAAATGTTTGTCTCTCAACCGGCGGACCGCTGCCGTTACTGGGAATTCCTTTAAAGCTTCCAGAACGTGATGGAATTCCCCGATGGTTCGTGGACGTACCAGACAATTCCAAGATAAATGTATAAATAAGAAGAGCTAGCGATAGGAGGCATTCTGTTTTCGTCGGTCGTTTGTACAGAAATGTAAATAGTAGTTTCTGTGAATATAAATTTGTGTAAAAGTAGTGGAAATAAATTATTAGAGTGAGTTAGACTGTGTTTTTAAATAAATCCAAGAACTGAACAGAACCCGTGTGTGAAAATAGAAACATTACAGTGGTGTCAGGTGTGCGGTTTATTTGTGGAACTTTTGAAGTGAAAAATAAATAGACTAACGATGTTTAAAGCAGTGAATTTGGACCAATTGAAAGTGACTGATTTAAAAAAGGAATTGGAGGAAAGGGATTTAGAAATTAGTGGAAAAAAACGTGAATTAATACAACGGCTGCGAGATGCCCTAATAAATGAAGGTAACGATCCCGATACTTATTTGTTTGAAGTTTCTGGTAATGAAGACATGAGTATGCTATTAAAACAAATGTAAAATTTAAAAGAGACCTTACAAGATAAATTACTAGAAAATTCGAAAACCCTAGAAACCTTACAAGAAAATACTAAAACCTTGGAAGACAAATTACTAGAAAATTCTAAAAACTTGAAAGAGGCGTTAGAAGACAAATTAGCAGAAAATTCTAAATCCCTAGAAGAAAATTTGAAAAGCATGGTACAGAAAAACTCAGAAATGCTGGAAGAGAAAATTTTCGAGAATAAGGCTTGGATGGAAGAGCTAAGGCAAACAATGGTCGAAGAGTCACTCAAAAGTGAAACGCGGATAGAAGAGCTAAAGCAGACAATGTTCGAAGAGTCAGACAAAAATGAAACGCGGATAGAAGAGCTAAAGCATATAATGGAGGGTGAGATCAGCAAAATAAAAGAACAAGTAGTCTCGATACAAAGGAAAGAAACTCCACCAAAGGTCGAAAGCAGAAACAGTTCGGAAGTAGTGGATTCGAAAATTGGACTCGAGGGAACAAGACACAAAATGAAACCTCCACAATTTGATGGAAAATCGTCATGGACTAACTATCGGCGCCAATTCGAGGCTGCAGCGAAGTTAAACGGATGGTCAGCAGAGGAAAAAGCAATAGCATTAACCCTCGCCCTAAGAGGGGATGCTACAGATATTTTGCAAACATTGAATACCTCGGAGCAAGAAAACTACGAACAACTGGTTAAGCACTTAGAGCTGAGGTATGGACAGACCCATTTGGAGCACGTGTACCACTCCCAACTAAAAAATCGTCATCAGAAATCTAATGAATTCGCCTTGCCTATCCAGCCACACCGGAAAATGTAATTGAAAGGTTAGCAGTGCAAGTATTTTTGGATGGACTTCGAGACCACGAAGCTAAACAAGCATTGACCCTAGCTCGACCGCTTTAATTAGTGGATGCACTGGCTCGAGCTCTGGAATTCGAGGCAGCGAAAAATACCTGCAGAGGTCAAGCCAGAGTCCGAATCGTTGACGGAGAATCCGAAGATGGTGGAAACGATGAAGCCTCTGTAAGAAAGATAATAGAAGAAGTCCTTACCGAAAAAAGACTAGTGAGATGTCGGAAGTGTCGTAAGGTAGGACATGTCCAGAGTCGTTGCAACGAGAGCAACGGAGCCCAGACTTCCTCGCCGGGGAAACTAATGAAGGCCTATGTAAAGGGACCATCGTCGACCTGTAGCAAACAAGTGTCAACTACCAACGCATATGTCGCTTCGCTACACAACCACGTTAACAGTGTCTTCGTAGATGGCTTTATTAATAGGAGGCAATTTGCAATGCTGCTGGATACTGGTGCGACGAAAACAGTAATAAGGCCCAACATTGTTTTAGAGACAATGATAAAACCAACAAAATGGCAACTGCGAACAGCGACAGGAGAAGTAGCGAAAGTCCATGGTGAAATAGAGGTTGAAATGACCTTGAGAAACACAACCTTCCTACATCTAGCATTAGTGGCAGACATCGAAGACGAAGTAATCATTGGACTGGATGTCATGAGCTCCAAGGGATTCCAGTTAAACTTCAAAGATTCTGCGAGTGAATGACGAAGAAGTGGTGCTTCATGGAAAGGATGACATAATGCTGCGAGCCATCTTAGCAGAGGATGTCAATGTTCCGGAAAGAGCTGAAATCATTATAGATGCTTGCTTAGATGGGAAAGCTCAAGCTGGAACAGTAATGATGTTTGATCCCGAACTTAACGACGGAAATGTAGGCAGAGGAGTCGCACTGGGGAAGACTCTATTTCGTGCCAGGGAGATTGTGCCTGTAAGAGTAATGAACCTGAATCATTACTCGGTTGTGCTAAA
This sequence comes from Octodonta nipae, assembly GCA_034190945.1. Taxonomy (NCBI): domain Eukaryota; kingdom Metazoa; phylum Arthropoda; class Insecta; order Coleoptera; family Chrysomelidae; genus Octodonta; species Octodonta nipae. The sequence goes on from CM067222.1 coordinate 73,060,357, forward strand.
GAAAGGAACAACTTTGGGCCATTGTGCAACAGTTTCCTCTGTAGTCAGAAGCACACAGCATGCAGAAATAACACCAGGTAAACTATCTGAGGAACTGGAAAAACTCATCACCGATTCGTCTAAGAATCTGAAACCAAACCAGAAAGCAAAATTGAGGGACATCGTTAGAAACTACCAGGATATCTTCGATGTCGAAACGGAAAAAGAGGACGGACTGACCTGGTGAAACATAAAATTAATACCGGGGATGCTCAACCTACTCGACAGTCGGCGAGAAGACTACCTCTAGCTAAAAGAGAAGAAGCCGACAGAATAGTCCGCGAAATGGAGGAAGAAGGTGTAATTGAACCATCCAATAGCCCTTGGGCTTCTCCAGTTGTCTTGGTTAAAAAGAAAGATGGTTCGACCCGATTTTGCGTGGACTATCGGCAATTAAACCACGCTACAAAGAAAGATAGCTATCCCCTACCAAGAATAGACGATACCCCAGATACGTTGGCTGGATCGAAGATGTTTTCCACTCTGGACTTAAAGAGCGGTTATTGGCAGGTGGAACTTGCTAAAGAAGACCGAGAAAAGACTGCTTTTACCATCGACTCAGGACTTTATCAATTCACGGTGATGCCGTTTGGACTGTGTAATGCTCCAGCAACGTTTGAAAGATTGATGGAAACGTTGTTAAAAGGACTTTCATGGAAAACGTGCCTGGTGTATCTTGACGACATTATCGTGGTTGGAAAATCTTTTGAAGACCACGTGAGGAACCTGGAGGAGGTATTTCGGCGACTTCGAAGTTCCGGACTAAAGTTAAGCCCGAAAAAGTGTCAGCTGTTCCAAGGAGAGGTGCAATATCTTGGACATGTGGTTTCCGCAGCGGGAGTAGCTGTTGATAAACAGAAGATCAAAGCTGTCCAGGAGTGGCCGATACCTAAACATATCCACCAGTTAAGAAGTTTCCTGGGGTTATGCACGTACTATCGTCGGTACGTAGCCGGATTTGCCAACATCGCCAAGCCACTTAATAGACTCACAGAGGGGAAGGTTCAGTACCAGTGGAACGAGGAATGCCAACGATCATTCGAGACACTGAAAAGACCAGTGCCCCCATTTTAAGTTATTCTTTGCCAGATGGGAACTTCGTTTTGGATACCGACGCAAGCAATGTCGGAATTGCTGTGGTGCTTTTGCAGATCCAAGACGGTCAGGAGAAAGTCGTCGGCTATTTTAGCAAGACCTTGAGCAAGCCTGAACGGAATTACTGCGTTACACGCAGGGAACTCTTGGCTGTGGTAAAGGGGGTAGAACATTTCTACAAGTACCTCTATGGTAAAAGATTCCTCCTGAGGACTGATCATGCAGCACTGAAGTGGCTCCTGCAGTTTAAAAACCCCCAAGGACAAGTGGCCAGGTGGATTGAGCGATTGCAAGAATTCGACTTCGAGACTGAACATCGAGTTGGAACAAGCCACAAGAATGCTGATGCCCTATCGAGGAGACCATGCCCTGATGATTGCAAACATTGTCAGCGAGCAGAAGAAAAAGGGGCTGTTCTCGGTAGAACTACCGCCATCGATGACCATTGGCAATCTGCGGAGATCCAAAAAGACCAGAAATTAGATCCAGATCTAAAAGAGGTTATCCGGTGGAAGGAAGAAGACCGCAAACCTACGTGGCAAGAGATTTCCCGATACTCACCAACCATAAAGTCGTACGGGGCTCAGTGGAACTCTCTCATCCTGGAGAATGGACTTCTGAAGCGCGTCCTGGAAACCCCAGAGGAAGGCAAGGACAGAAAGCAGATTGTAGTCCCTAAAAATAGGAGACCACAGGTTTTGCGAGAACTACATGACGGTACAACTGGAGGACATCTGGGAGTAACGAAAACCCTGGGGAAGTTGAGAGAACGCTTCTATTGGGTAAACTGCCAGATAGATGTTAAGGATTGGTGCCGGAAATGTACGGTTTGTGCAGCAAGTAATGGGCCTCAGAAGCGACCAAAAGCTCCTATGAAGCAATATAACGTGGGCAGTCCATTCGAAAGAATAGCCACTGATGTTGCCGGTCCATTTCCTGAATCCGACTGTGGAAATAAATACATTGTCGTGGTTATGGACTATTTTAGTAAATGGGCCGAAGCGTATGCCTTGCCGAATCAAGAAGCCTTGACCGTTGCTGATGTCCTTGTCAAGGAATGGATCAGTCGTTTTGGTGTTCCCTTGGAGTTGCACTCAAACCAAGGTAGAAACTTCGAGTCTACTCTTTTCCAAGACGTCTGCAAGCTCTTGAAGATCAATAAAACACGGACGACAGCATTACATCCGCAATCCGATGGAATGGTAGAACGGATGAATAGAACCAGTAACCGCCATTTGTCAAAGGTAGTCTCTGACCACCAAAGAGACTGGGACCAGTATCTGCACTTGTTTCTAGTGGCATATCGTTCGTCTGTGCACGAGTCCACGGGTCAGACCCCGGCCAGTATTATCATGGGACAAGAATTAAGACTACCATGCGATTTGAAGTTTGGATGCCCCCCAGGAGAAGAGACCGCAGATGAAGACTATGTCACCCAGCTACGTCAAAAGATGAACGACATCCATAAACGAGTCCGGTTAAATATCGAGAATGCCAGTGCCCGAATGAAGGAAGCCTACGACATCAAAGCCGAGGGCGGAGGATTCCAAGTTGATGATCTTGTTTGGTTGTATAACCCGCAACGTCGTCGTGGATATTCGCCCAAGCTACAGAGATCTTGGGAGGGGCCGTACCAAATTGTGAAGAAAATCAACGATGTCTACAGAATAAAGAAGCTGCCTCGGGGAAAACCAAAGGTCGTACATTTCAACAGGTTAGCACCTTATGCCGGAAGTCATGACAGCGAAGATGACCAAGCCCAAGTCCGCAGTATCCAACCACCCGATGACGACATGACCATCGAACAGTTTATGGCACTGTACTCTAATGGGCAGAAAGTGCAGCACGACGTGACCACAGAGGAACCTCGAGACCTGTTTGAGGTGCCCATAGAATATGCCCTGGCTCATTGTGTTGCTCGAGATCTCCGGATGTCCAGAGGAATAGCCAAGGTGTTTGCCAAAAAGTACGGCCAGTTCCAGAAGCTGAGGGAGCAAGATCCAGCGGTAGGAAAGGTCCTTCATTTCAAAGATAAACAACCAGTGGGTACCAGAGACATCTTTTATTTGGTAACGAAAACATTCTCGCAGGACAAGCCAACATACAGCGATCTTTGGAAGACTCTGGTAGAATTGAGGAATGTAATGATGGAGAAGAATCTGATAAAATTGGCGGTCCCAAAGATAGCCTGCGGGTTGGATGGACTGAATTGGAGGGTGGTGAGAAGTATGATGGAAACAATCTTTCGATTCAGTGACGTCGACATCCTGGTATGCTGTCTCAATACTCGCATCCCAGATTCGAAGACCGTTGATTGTTACTTCCACCAAACTTCCCGTTGTCGAAATGGAGAGTCCTGCAAATTTCGTCACACCAGGAAGGATTCTGGGACATTCCGGGACGAAATGGCCTTAAGGAGGGGGCAATGTTACGAGAATTCATCCGACCGCTGGTGCAATCGGCCATCAACCAGTTCATGGAAGGGACATTATTCCGATAAATTCTGGGAACCCGAAATGTTTGTCTCTTAACCGGCGGACCGCTGCCATTACTGGGAATTCCTTTAAAGCTTCCAGAACGTGATGGAGTTTCCCGATGGTTCGTGGACGTACCAGACAATTCCAAGATAAATGTATAAATAAGAAGAGCTAGCGATAGGAGGCATTCAGTTTTCGTCGGTCGTTTATACAGTTAAGATAAAATGTAAATAGTAGTTTCTGTCAATATAAATTTGTGTAAAAGTAGTGGAAATAAATTAGAGTGAGTTGGACTGTGTTTTTAAATAAATCCAAGAACTGAACAGAACCCGTGTGTGAAAATAGAAACATTACAATATTTTTAAATGGATTCATGCGAGATGGAAAGGTTTGCCAATTATGTGTTAGGGAAAATGGACAACAATTTGAAGAGTTAAATCAATAAGGTAATAAATAATGTCCAAAATTAATTTTAAGATAGATATTTGATTTGTAATACTTGTTCTGTTTGTTATACATAATGAACGATGTATAACTATTTATTAGTTGCTTTTAGGTACCTAAATTTCGTGTTTCATGTTATTGAATTATTGTTAACATTATTTTTCTTTGCTGATAAACTCCTATAAAAAATCTCAAATGGAATTATTTGTTTGATTCTCCTTTTAAATGGAAAATACATGGCCTACTAGCAAAAAACTCAGCTTTTTAGTGTTTTTTAGCATTTGTAATAATACCATGTGTATTGTATTATACATTATTTTAAAGGGAAAAAATAACGAATTCAATGAAATAATAAAATACAGGGTGTTCCATTTAAAAATATATAATGTTGTGTAGTATCTTCAAAACCATACTCGGAAAAAAAAATTGAGTACTCCACTGGATTCTATGCAAAATTTTCTATTAGACGTAGTTCTTAGCGCAAGAGTATTTCTAATAACTTCGTAGATATAGAAGGGGTCCAAAAAGTATAAATTATCAAAATCGCCCTGTATCTTATATATGGAAACACTTATGCAAAATCTTATATGGCCATCCTGAGTTTCACAAAAAAGTAGAACAGGTATGTGAAAACCGCAAGACTCTATCTTCAATAACAACCGAGTAACCTGGCAATCTCAACCAAAATGGGATGCACTGTACAGTATTGGAGTCACACAAAACCGCACAACTTTCGTGAAAAAACATATGCAGAACAAGTGAATGTTTGGGCAGGCATTTTCCGAAACCACCTGTTTTCCACAATAAAAACTTAGCCGGTGAGGTGTATCTTGAGAAGTTACAAAATGCAATTACGCCGCTAATTCTTGAAATTCCGAAAGAAAATTCAGATGAATTCAGCCATTTTGGAAATAAAATTTCTAGATAATGGTGCTCCTACGCATTATTATGGTGCAATAAGACGTTACTTGTATGGGTAATATCGTGACAGATAGATGGACGGGGAGGTCTCGTGGAATGGCCAGCTCAGTCACCGGAGCTGTCACCATTCGTTTTTTTCTGTGGGGGTACGTAAAATCCAAGGCTACGGAACCCTACAATATTAGCGTTATAAACCAACGAGTAGTTGAAGAATGCAGGGCAGTTTAACCCCTAACACATTTGAACGAGAATGACAAAAATTTACTAACGGAATGCATTTATGTCAGCAAAAAGAACGAACATATTTTAAACATTTGCTGTAAGAATCGAATTGACAGGACATTTAAAATGCTTTTTCCAAGCAAATTACGTTATATACGAAGGTAAATAAATCAAATATAAACGGTAATTTTGCTATTCTGCTTAGAATGCAGTTGCGAGCTAGATTATGTTATTTGGACTAGATGTTAGGTTTATGGACACTGGTGAACCAGCCAGGTACGCGCGTATGTTTGGCTTTGTCTTTAATACCTATTGTATGATGTGTGGTCAGTATAGAGTACAGCCATGACTAAGCAAGAGTAACATTCTTCTGTTGTGCAACAGATTATCATAAAGTTTTAAACCAGTAAAAGCGTTAAAGCCTCAGAAATTCGCACTCATTTGAAGGCACAGTTTGGGGATAGTACACTGTCTCAGAATCGTATGTATATGTGGGTGAGAAAATTTAAGGGTGTACGAGAATGATAACGATGATCGACGCACAAGGACAAGCCTTACAGCTGACAATGCCAATAGTGTTCGACAGCTTATACAACGTGAGCGCCGGTTAACCGTGGAGGAATTTCCTCAGAATTGGGTGTCAGCTATGGAGGTATTCAATCAATTATCATTGATCAACTTAGTTTCAGAAAAAATTGTGCTCGATGTGTTCCGAGGTTTTTGATTGTAAACTAATGATCGTTGAAAGACTTCTAAATAGATTTCAGCGAGAAGGGAATGCCTTTTTGAAGCTCATCGTCTAAAGTGGCGAAAAAACAATAAAATTCAAAACTTGCCTCTCATCTGGAAAAGTCCTTACCACTGTGAGAAAAACGATTTGGAATATATGAGGAAGTCGAGGAGCACATGCGCAGTTGGCTTGCAACTCGCCCTCAAACATTCTTTGAACAGAGAATACTGAAACTCCCAAAAAGTGTGTAGATCACGCAGGAGGGTATATCAAAAAATGCTAAATCAATCAGTTCTGTATAATGTTATTCAATAAATGTATGAAAAAATTTCCTTTGATATATGATTTAACCACGTAATTGTTTTGCTGACTTTAATTCTCAGAGTTTTGAATCAAAGTGGATCGCAGTATTACAATTAATTTATTCGACAATTTTAAATTAAATTGAAAAAACTTTAGAAACGAAATAATTAGTCAGGAAATATAAAATCAAAGTCAACTATATAATTATGGCAAATCATTAATATTAATGTATAGTTATGAACTATGAAGTTAGTTAACTAAAATTTAAATAGTTTATAATGAAAATTTAAAAAGTTTATAACGAAAATTGTTCCTTAAAACACCATCTATAAAAATGATATTATATCTTGTTTTGTGAAATGATTTAAAAAAAGTTATATCAGCAAATGATATGTAACATTTCAATGAACAAATTATATGCCACCGTTTCTCGTCCCTGGACCATCAGCAAACAGTTTGACAGTTGGCATGGCATTTGTATTGGGGAAAGAATAAACGCTATTTGAAATGAATGTCAGTTCGAACGCAGTAGTAAAATGAGGGGAAGGTGCTTGGTGCGTTCCCGCAAGTTGTTTAGTGTATTGTTTTGAAGTTGATTGAATTACTTCATTGATTTTTAAACTTCTGCACCTTTTCTAAAACATTCCGTCGCGCTAATGCTAATTTTAAGTGTTTTTTGCGTGTAAAATATAGACAGTATTGACATTCGTGTTTCGGAACCCTAGCTATTTAGACGCTTGGGAGATACGTGTAATGTACTCCGAACTTTTCGGTTGCTTTGTTCCCGTCTGAAGAGACGGCGCTTATTGTTGTTTTTTGCGTTACGATTTCGCGAGTTAGTAGCTCCGTTCGAAACGACCGCTAAACCGCTTTCATTTTGTTTCTTTTGTGTTTACAAAAGCGCATCATTTGTTGTTAAACCCGCATTTTTTGTTTGCTCAATCAATGAACATTACGTCGCTATTTTTTGTGTAACGTGTTGTTCAGACGAAGCTTTAAGAAACTGTTCCTGCTGTTACGGGGCTAGCCTCTGAAGAAAGAAGACCCAAGAAAACACAAGAGCTTCGACATAAAAGGTTAGTGATAACTTTTATTTGGTGATTCGTTTATGTGACGGCACGTGTTTATTGATTGTTCCGCTAAAGGTCCTTCGTCAATTATATACTTGCATTGAACCAGCATTGAACTAAAACCGCAACATCTAATTCATACATTTTTTTGGATATTCTCTATGGAATGTGCCATCGAAGACATTACATAATTTGGTCCAACTTCGAGCCGGATGCAATTTGAGTTAATTTCGTGCAAAGATTATCGAATAAATTACATAATTTGGTCCAACTCCGAGCTGGTTACATTTGAGTTAATTTCGTGCAAAGTTTAATGATCAAAACATTGATTTTTCGTTGCAATTATTGTTGAAAACCGCATTGAATTTTCGTTTCTTTATTTGTTAGAAGAGATTTTGTCTTGAGGATGACATTCGCAATAAATTTGAAAAATTGTTTTATTCAATTAGGTCTATTGTTGCTAAACTGAAATCTGTTCAGAATTCTACGCCACAAAATATAGCTCGGGAACAGAAAAGTGTTGCTTTGCCGCGAATTGATTTGCCTTCATTTAGTGGAGACATATTGGAATTTGGTACTTTTATTGATTTGTTTGATTCATTAATTCACAATAATGAAAAACTCAGTACTATGTAGAAGTTCAAATATTTGCAGTTAGCTTTAAAAGGGCCTGCTTTTGAGGTTATTAAGAATTTTAAACTAACACAAAACAATTACGTGAGTGCTTATGAAACACTTTTGAAAAAATTCAAGCGAACTCGTTTAATCGCGGAGTCTCATTGGTCAGCTTTAGAACAATTCCCCCAACTAACTTCAGATAGCCCTTCAGAGGTTCGGAAGTTATTGGATGACTTCAGTGATAATTTGGAAGCACTGAAGAATTTGGGTTTACCAGTAAATCAGTGGGATTTTTGTATGGTTCAGATGATGTTGAAACGAGTTCCAAAGAATTTAGCCGCTAAGTTTGAGCTTTACCATGGTACTGTGACCGCTCAAGATGACTTTCCGTTCCGTTCGGAAGTTGTTGATTTTTTGTCGAAGCATTGCGATGCCTTTGAACATGTTGAATTATCCCGCAAGGCAAAGCGAAGTGTTGACAAAAAGTTACCATTGAATTCAAAGCAACATTCTTCCCGGTTCACTACATCTTTGTTTGTCACTAAGAATAGAAATTGTTTAGTTTGTAAATCCGATCATGCGATTTACAAATGTTCTGAATTCTTGAACAAATCAGTATCCGCGCGGTTTAAGTTTGTTAAAGATTTTAGACTTTGTTTTAATTGCTTGAGCGATTCTCATCAGTCGAATCGCTGTAAATCTTTATCCACTTGCCGCAACTGCAAACAACGCCATCACACATTGCTTCATTTTGTAAATCGTGGTGATTCAGGCATTCGGTCTGAATCTAGTGCTCCCCCCGCAAACCTGGCTTCCACATCTGGTGGATCCAGTACCATTAATACTGTTGAAGGTCCCGAAACTTCTCTACCGCAGACTTCTTGTCATAGTTCACTTTTGTCTTACAATTCAAATGTGTTGTTATCTACCGCTTTAGTTGCGGTATTAGATAAGCACGGTTCTTATCAAACTTTGCGATGTCTGCTAGATTCTGGTAGCATGACATCATTCATTGCAAGCAAGGCTGTGAAACGCCTTGGCTTCCGACCTGTGCCCGCTTGCCCGATTCAACGATTCAACTCAACGGGCTAGGTTCTATGCAGAGCTCTGCGATCGCTCTATAGTAAAGCGTGAGTGCAATTTTGTTGTTGATACTATTGTTTTACCCCGCATTTGCGCCTGTTGCGCCCATTAACATGGCTAATATGGCATATCTAACCAAGGCTGATCCTGGTTTCAATGCTATTGACCTTTTGAGTGCCCTCTGCTGAGGATGCTGTGTTTGGTTACATCTAGAGTGTCTTCGAGTTCTGTTAACTCTCCTCTTCAGTCATAAACCCAACTTCTATCGATTCACTCCAAAGGTTCTGTAGTAATTCAGTCCCCTGATGTGCGAGTGCAATTTTGTTGTTCGATACTAATCCCGCCGTACAACGTCTTTATGTCCTCGCATTGTGCAAAGAGTAAGCTGATCATAGGGATGATCCATCTACCTGATTGCGCATCATTGTGTTTTGAAACCATAGTAACTTCATGCATCCGCTAAGATACCTCATGGTTACCTTTGAATGATATCTAACCAATTTGAATTTAACTATAGCTGAATCCATTTGGTTTCAATCGAAAGCATCTGGATTTCGTCAAAGGTCTAAATCGCTGAAAATTGTCACCAGATTACTTCAGTTCTTACCGCTAAGTTGGCTTCACTATGTTTATGAGCAATTCAATAGTCGTTTGTTGTTCAAGGTGATTCGTTGCTGGTCAGATTCCACGGTAGTCCTTTCATGGCTTAGTTCTTCCCCGCACCGTTGGAAGACATTTGTCAGTAATCGAGTTGCTTACATTCAGGAAAAATTTCCTTCTTCTCATTGGTTTTACATTCAATCTTGTGATAACAGAGTTATTAGGCAATACACTTTGGTGGAAAGGCCCACAATTGTTGATTACCGCTTGTTTGCCACATGCTTGCTCAGACTCAAGCATGTCACCGCTAGTTATGACTGAAGCCCGTATAGTGGCGCTTCAAGTCACCGCTTCATCAAATTTATTTGATACTTTGTTAGAAGAACATTCTTCTATTAATCGCATTACCCGCATTATAGCTCATATTTGTCGCTTTGTTGATAACGCCCGCAATCCAGACCGTAGGGGCTCTGGATCATTTTTGGCTGCTGAGTTATATCAGGCTCAGCTTCGCATTGTTCGATATGTTCAAGATCAATATTTTTCCAAAGAGATTTCCCTTCTTCGAGAACGAAAACTTTTGCCCAAATCGCTTCGTAAACTTTGGCCGTTTCTTGATGAACAGGGAACTCTTAGAGTTGGTAGTAGATTGGCTAATGCTCCATTGCCGTTTGACACTAAATTTCCCGCACTGCTACCAAGTAAAAGTCGTTTGACTAATCTAATTGTCGAAGATTGTCATGTCACCAGTCTTCACGCAGGAATCCAAACCGTTCAATTTCTTTTGCAGCAACGATTTTGGATTCTATCCGCAAAGAGAGTAATTCGTAGTGTCATAGCTTACTTAAGACCTGTGGTTGGAGATCAAATCCTAACCTACGAAGAACTTTCTACTGTATTTGCACAGGTCGAAGCAGTTTTAAACTCGCGACCTATAACCCCTTGTAGCAAAGATCCATCGGATCTTACCGCCTTGAGTCCTGGAATGTTTCTAACCATGGAACCTTTAACAGCACCTCCTGAATCTGATTTCTTATCTGTCCCATCTAATCATCTCAACAGATGGCAGTTACTGAGTCGTTCGCATCAGGCATTCTGGAAACGTTGGTCGCAAGAATATTTACATAGTCTTCATCAACGGAGTAAATGGACTGATCCCTCGGAGGTTGTTAAGCCAGGTACTCTTGTTATTTTGAAGCAAGACACTTCACCTCCTTTGAATTGGCGTTAGGGCGCATTATTGACGTACATCCTCGAGGTGATGGTGTTGTACGCGTTGCTACAGTTATAACTGCAAGTGGTACTTTGAAGCGACCTCTTGTAAAGCTTTGTCCACTGCCAGTGGACCCTTAGTTTTGAAATAAGTAATTCAAGGCTGGCGGAATGGTGCGTACCCGCAATTTGTTTAATGTATTTTTTTCAAGTTGATTGAATTACTTCATTGATTTTTAAACTTCTGCACCTTTTCTAAAACATTCCGTCGCGCTAATGCTAATTTTAAGTGTTTTTTGCGTGTAAAATATAGACAGTATTGACATTCGTGTTTCGGAACCCTAGCTATTTAGACGCTTGGGAGATTCTTGTAATGTACTCCGAACTTTTCGGTCGCTTTGTTCCCGTCTGAAGAGACGGCGCTTATTGTTGTTTTTTGCGTTACGATTTCGCGAGTTAGTAGCTCCGTTCGAAACGACCGCTAAACCGCTTTCATCTTGTTTCTTTTGTGTTTACAAAAGCGCATCATTTGTTGTTAAACCCGCATTTTTTGTTTGCTCAAGCAATGAACATTACGTCGCTATTTTTTGTGTAACGTGTTGTCCAGACGAAGCTCTCAGAAACTGTTCCTGCTGTTACGGGGCTAGCCTCTGAAGAAAGAAGACCCAAGAAAACACCAGAGCTTCGACATAAAAGGTTAGTGATAACTTTTATTTGGTGATTCGTTTATGTGACGGCACGTGTTTATTGATTGTTCCACTAAAGGTCCTTCGTCAATTATATACTTGCATTGAACCAGCATTGAACTAAAACCGCAACATCTAATTCATAAATTTTTTTTTGGATATTCTCTATGGAATGTGCACCGAACACATTCCAGTGCTTCTTCCACCAGTACATTTTATTTAATTCCGAATACCAAAATACAGGCTTTCAAGCTGAATTTACATACAATAAAATAAAACTAAAAGAAAATTAATGTATGAGGGATGGTACTCAAAGAACTAATTCAAATGGTTAAAATATTACACCGTGGTTAAAATCTTAATTTAGCTCAAAATGGGAGCATTGTAAACTTCACGTAAAATCAAAACTCTGGAAAAAAAAATCAGATTTGCAAGAAAACCTTCTGAGCTGTAAATTTGAGATTCTTACCAGTTATTTACCTCGTAGAAATGAAATATTCTGCAGTGTTTCAAAATTTCAACAAATTTCTTATACAATAACTATAAATGATTGGAAATTGCGTATTTTTACAGTTTTTTCCAAATAATCAATAACTAATTATCCAATCGGCTTTATGAACCTATCATATAGTCGCTATTGAAATTACGTATAAAACAAACAGTTTCGACCCTAGAACTTTTCATTCAGTTTCTGAAAAGTTACAAAAACTGCTAAAATTGCGATTTTTGCAACTTTAAACACTCCGAATAATGAATTAGGGAATAAAAATTTGTTACATAATAACAGTTTTTATGGGTTTTGCTTTATACATCCTTCTAGAAAAGCCAAACAAATATCTGCGGAATTTTTTTGCAATATATAGGGCTTTTTATATTTGAAAATTTTTTTGTTACCATGCGTCATTTTTTTCGAGCAGTTGTCAGACCATTGGCATGTAAATACAATGGTTTTTTGCACGAAGTATAGATACACGAAGTATAGATACCAGGAGTCCGAACGGTATAGGCTTTTCCGCAGTATTCGTGGTATACAATATTAAACCCAGATCATAGTTCTCTTTTTTGCCACTAGCTGCGCAAATGTTCAGGACGTACCGATGTTATTATTATTATCAACCGTAAATACGCGCTGTCGAATGTCGAAATTATTAAAATTATAAAACTAAGTATAAGATATTAATGTAATTGTTTAAAAATAGTTTTAATAAAAAAATGGAAAGGTGTTGTGCTGTTCATAGTGTTCATGGTTGCCTCAGTGGCCGAAAGGCAAGTGGAAATGTGGCTAAAGTGGGTATATTCAAAGTTCCGAAAGTGAGTAACCTAAAAATAATATTAAACATCAGTGTTGTTAAAAAATATTGTATTGTATACACTAGTGTATTTGTCAAATCTAAATTGTTTGGTATTTAAATGTTAAACGTCTTTTATTTATAACTAATACGATTAATAAATAATATATTTGATTGTAATCAATTAATTACTTTCCTATTATCAAGCATTGTAATACTGAAATAAATAGGTATTTAACCATTTTTGAATTTATATTTACTACTTAATTTGTTTAAATTCTTTCCGTCACTTACGGTTTGTTTAATAGTTTAACACGTAGAGACAAAAGATGAAGTATAATTTTAATTCTTAAATACCTGTTGATAACATTAATTTATTTTTTTAATAAAATTGTTTGCTGCTGGTTAATTGTATTTATTTATTTACTAATATCACACATTTTTAGCTTTGCAGATTACCGAAATAATATTTTCAGAGCTGTCAGGTGGCTGTCAGTATCAACAAGATTACCCGCACTAGGATTTAAACGAGTACTTCCTAAAAAGTGGCGCGCTCTACCGGCAAAACATTCTGTCCCCTAAAATGCTACCATTTATTTAACATTACGTTCGGACTCCTGGTATCTATACTTCGTGTATAGATACCAGGAGTCCGAACGGTATAGGCTTTTCCGCAGTATTCGTGGTATACAATATTAAACCCAGATCATAGTTCTCTTTTTTGCCACTAGCTGCGCAAATGTTCAGGACGTACCGATGTTATTATTATTATCAACCGTAAATACGCGGTGTCGAATGTCGAAATTATTAAAATTATAAAACTATGTATAAGATATTAATGTAATTGTTTAAAAATAGTTTTAATAAAAAAATGGAAAGGTGTTGTGCTGTTCATAGTGTTCATGGTTGCCTCAGTGGCCGAAAGGCAAGTGGAAATGTGGCTAAAGTGGGTATATTCAAAGTTCCGAAAGTGAGTAACCTAAAAATAATATTAAACATCAGTGTTGTTAAAAAATATTGTATTGTATACACTCGTGTATTTGTCAAATCTAAATTGTTTGGTATTTAAATGTTAAACGTCTTTTATTTATAACTAATACGATTAATAAATAATATATTTGATTGTAATCAATTAATTACTTTCCTATTATCAAGCATTGTAATACTGAAATAAATAGGTATTTAACCATTTTTGAATTTATATTTACTACTTAATTTGTTTAAATTCTTTCCGTCACTTACTGTTTGTTTAATAGTTTAACACGTAGAGACAAAAGATGAACTATAATTTTAATTCTTAAATACCTGTTGATAACATTAATTTATTTTTTTAATAAAATTGTTTGCTGCTGGTTAATTGTATTTATTTATTTACTAATATCACACATTTTTAGCTTTGCAGATTACCGAAATAATATTTTCAGAGCTGTCAGGTGGCTGTCAGTATCAACAAGATTACCCGCATTAGGATTTAAACGAGTACTTCCTAAAAAGTGGCGCGCTCTACCGGCAAAACATTCTGTCCCCTAAAATGCTACCATTTATTTAACATTACGTTCGGACTCCTGGTATCTATACTTCGTGGTTTTTTGCTTGAAAAAAAATGACAGAAGTTGACGCTTGCCCACTAGATATTTTCCAATATGAAAAGGCCTATTGAAAATACTAACTTCCCTAGAGTATATAGGCAGTGTATCTTTAACACATTGTGTAGTGGTCGATCAAAGTTGTCACTATCTGGTCTATCTCTACCTATTTGTTGTACAATCTATTTATTTTGTTACATGGGCAACTCCCCCAATATACCTAGTGAGAAGAGCAATGAGAAGAGAAGTCACGAGGTGTATCGCGATGAGTAGTTTATGCTCTAAGACTGAGAATGCGCAAACTTAGAGCTTGTACCTTCTGGAGATAGCCTGCAGTGCACAAATGTCGTGGTAAAACCAAAGAGTGAGAGGGCAAGAAGCTATTTCACTCGGTCGGGAGCTGCTTCCTATGAAATACGAAATACAATCAGCATGTTGTTCATTGGCTGCTGAAATAGTCTGTTACTGTCTCTATTGCCTTCTCTTTCTAGCCTTGCCACAATTTTGTGCATTGCAAGCTATCTCCAGAAGGTACGTGCTCTAAGTGCGTAAACAACTTGCAAACGACGATGGAACGAACTGTTCTGTGTTCTGTCAGTCTGTCGTCTGTCAGATTTCGAAGGGCAAAAGGGGCAAAAGCTGTCATGTTCACGCATTTACAGTTGTTATTTTGTAGAGGAAATGAATGTTTGGCTTCTTTTACTATTTAATTCGAAAAAAAAACATTTGCTTATTGTAGAATTTTCAAAAATCATTTAGCCGTAATTAAATTAAATATTGAAAATTTAATATTTTTTAAAAGGAGGGGGTATTGATGACGCATGCTAACCACTGTGTTAAAAAGAAACAGAAAATGTATATGACAAAATGGCGACCTGCTGAATCAGGATCGTGCTGCATAAGAATTAAATTCTCAAATTTTTACATGAAATCTGCACAATCCAAAAGCTAAAAGAAATATAAAACATTCTGTAGTATCCGAAATAAAGATTTAGAAAAGTATTTATTACCAAATGTACTAAAGAGATGCAAAAAATCCCAACTGAAATGGGTTTCACAATGGAGCCGAAATATACTCTGATGAAATAAGTGTGTGTGGTGCGTAAGACGCGTGCGGGTGTAAATTATTCATTTAATTGTGCACTGGGTAAGTGTTTGAATGGTTTCTTAGCATTTATATGTGTCAATGTGCTTGTTTTGCTTGGTAACCGACAAAAAGACCCACCCAAAATACAGCAAATCGCCATTACGTTTCGTCAAGGTCACGGACGTCAAATAATATTCTGGCAGCATTTAAATATTATTTTGGCTTGCAGCTTACAAAAAAACATTATCTTGTATTTGTTCGTTTTCTTGTACATAAACTGTTCATGGGCTCGGTTCCTTATCGTGCTAGGGCATTTTATCCTTGCTTTACATACACCGACACGCATGCCAACCTAATGTCAACATAACCACCAAAATAAATTCTCTGTTGATTCAAATTTTGAGTATGTGGACTTTTCTTAGGAAATTGCTGCCTTCCGGCAAGCCAGCACCTATTACTATGTGCTGGGTTGCAGTAGTATTTTTGTAAAATGGAAAAAAGTCGACATGGCAAACATAAAGAGAAAAAGAGATCTAAAAAACGTAAAAGTAGAGATGACAATGGCTCACCAAGTAATTCCATAGGTACTACTAGCAATAGACCATTAGTTGAGTACTCTGATGTAAGTTCTGAGGCCCTCTCAGGTCCCGAAGCCGGAGAAATACAAAGCGGTGAAGAGGGTAGTTTCAAGAGTGTTAGTGAAGATGGTGAACTAGATTCTGAGATGCATAGAAGCAGCCACAGGAGGTATTCCACTCATATTGAGGAGGAGATATACCTTTCAAGGAAGGCACTTGTTGTCCATTCACCAGGTGAGTTTGTTAGTATTGATTTCTTATGTAAACAAATATCCCCATGTAGTATGTTTGTGTTCTAGTGGATGCATAAACACAAAAAAACTTTTGTCTATATTGTGCATTACATATTTTCAAAACTAAAGATATGAAGTTTTTGCGTTAAAAGGTATTTGTGCAATATTTTGAAATATATTTTTTTAAGGCTTTATTTATC
Organism: Octodonta nipae; assembly: GCA_034190945.1. NCBI lineage: Eukaryota > Metazoa > Arthropoda > Insecta > Coleoptera > Chrysomelidae > Octodonta > Octodonta nipae. Next base: position 73,076,830 of record CM067222.1, read on the forward strand.
AGCATATACAAACCATTTTCTTTATGCATGTTTAGGTTTTAAAATTAACTTTGTCACTTTTGGTACAGGCACAGCATACTTATTTCAAAAGCCCACTTTATCCTAACCTGTTTGTTAAAAGTTCATTAGAACAATTTGTTGTTGTTTGTTATTGTTTTTAAACATAATTTAGAAAGCATTACTTATGGTGCCCTGTAGGTTTTGATGTACCAATGATTACAATGGTTTGAAATTATAGAGATGTTCACTATACCACTTGATGTGCATATAACTGTAGCTATATTAACAATTGAATCCTATGAACAAACCTAATGTTATCCTAAATTCCAGTGGTAGTAATTAATGTTAATTAATGTTGTTTTTTATAAAACCATATTAATTGTAGAGTTATATAAACCCATATATATATATATATATATATATATAATCATATAATAATTGTTATCTCTTTATTAAATTATTATTTTTATTACCATACTTTGTACTTTGGAGCTGTTCACAAAATATGTCATGCTAAGTTTTGCCATTTCCGACTCGACCATTCGCCTTCATCCCATGTGTCACATCTTCTGTGACTCTCCTATAAATATTACCTCACAGCAACTAGAACCCCCCTCCATATATGATACATTGCCACTAATACTAATATTACACAAATATTAATATCAGGAATAAGCACCTATAATATCAATCTTGCAGTATCTTCTTTGTTTTTGACTTGAAAAATTCACTACATAACTCATGGATTCAAAATTTTTGGCATTTCCATTCAGATTACTATGTTAACCAGGTTCTATTGTATACAAGAAATTATGTTTCAATTTTAACATCATACATCCAGCTTTATTTTATCTTTGGCTATGTAATGTGTTTCTTTCATTTGCTATTGAATAGTGATCGCAGAATCCGTGGAAACACTTTTTTCTGTGATATTGGATCTATAGACGGACTTAAAAGCTAGTGCCGATTTCGAAAAATAAACATAAGTAAACACACCAAATTAATTAGCTATTTTGACTAAAATATTTATGTAAAAATATTTATATATTTACAAAAACTAAACATATGACTTTCTATCATAATGCAAAATTGAAACAAAAACTGTCTAGACAAAAATTAAATTAGAAATGTTTGCATTGTGAATGTCACATTTCCTTAGACCCCCATCCCCTGCAACACATTCCGTCACACTAACTGTGACCCCCATGCCCTGTGTCACATTGTGTCACACTAACTATGACCCCCCCAACCCACTTTAAACATAAATTTTACTTACAATTTACATATATATTTCATTTAAAATTATTTTTCTTAGTCATATAACTCATGTATTTCTGTTCTGGTGATTCAAAGAAAATATGTTGCATAGGTAGCAGTAACTTGATCTACTAATCTATTCAGTACATTGATGAAAGTGGATTGAAATTGGTATTAACATTTCAACTGATGGGTGGGTAGATAAATAAACTCACAAATATGTTTAAACCTCTTGAGAATGGATTTAAAATGTTATTTATAATGACTTTTGTACCTTTTTTATTATCCATTTTTCATAATTAATGTTTCTTTAATATCCTTTGCATAAAATCATTGATAAAACGTCATTTTACCATCGATCCCGGCAGGGATCAGTTATCAACTACGCGGATGAATTCGCGGAAACTACCTAACACATTTAGTGCCCGCGAAAAATTAAAAACAGATATATATATATATATATATATATATATATATATATATATATATATATATATATATATGTAGCTCTCTTGATGGTCCGGGTGTTCGTCCGTTGAAAGTTTTGTCCCTGTAAAGGAACGGTCGCCTGACGTTTCGCCAAAATCTCACTTGGCATTTTCATAAGGCTTTTCCTCTTCTTCCAACACGAAGGGTGGCTGCAGCTTCCACTTCAGACGCCACGGAGAGCAGACCAAGCGGAGAACGACCTAGCCGACAATCTCGGATACGAAGTAGTCCGGAAAGGTCCAAACCTGCAGCCACCCTTCGTGTTGGAAGAAGAGGAAAAGCCTTATGAAAATGCCAAGTGAGATTTTGGCTAAACGTCAGGCGACCGTTCCTTTACAGGGACAAAACTTTCAACGGACGAACACCCGGACCATCAAGAGAGCTACACATAGTTCCGTCCGTGCCAACTTGTTTTCAAATATAATATATATATATATATATATATATATATATATATATTATATATATATATATATATATATATATATATATATATATTTATTATACAGGGTGAGTTTTTTTTTGATGATCAGTATGGGGATCTCGGAAACTATTTGCAGTTTTACTGGCTCAATTTAATGACACTTTCGGATTTTTGTAAAAAGTCATGGCATACTAGATATTTTGAAAAAACGAAATTCTGTCGACTTAGTCAAATCCATCTAGCTCCTTTGTTTTTGATTTTATAAAAAAGTGTAAATATCAAAATTGAAGAGAATTGTATCCCGAATATGATTGTCATGTCCTCGTCTGCGTGACAGCTCTCGTTTTCGATATGGCACAAATTTATCTTTTTTTGAATGGAAACCATAGTTGGCTAGAACCTAAAAAAATCGGGCGTTTTTAGAGCTTTTCAACGATATAATACTTGATATAGTTATTCATAAAAATAACGGAGTTTTGGATGCTTTTCTCTCTTATTTTCACTTTTAACATAGTTAGCCATGAAATAGGTAGATTGATTTATTAATAACTATTCCAAAAAATATAACGAAAAAACTAAATAAGTATGTACTTACTAAAAACTTAAGAAATTAAAGTACATAATAATGGTTACAATTTATGTTCAAAAAGTCCACCATTGTTATTTAGACAAAAATTGCATCTTTTTAAGATTGGCATTACCACTTTTCTTCTTTTCTTCTTCCATTGCTTGTAATACCGCCTCCCTTAGGTCACCAACTGTCTCATACTTTCTTTTGTATACTTTGTCTTTTAGCGCACCCCATAAATAGAAGTCTATAACTGCCAAATCTGGAGACCGGGGTGGCCATTCGCGTGGGCCATTTCTTCCTATCCAAGAGTTATCTAAGTGTTATCATACTAATAACGAGTTATGAGCAGGTGCTCCATCATGTTGAAACCACTCAATTTCTAAACGAGTTCTCAAATTCAAATTATGCAACATGTCTTGAAAAGTGTATTGCAAGAAATGCAAGTAGCGCTCCCCAGTAAGTGATTCATCATAGATAAACGGCCCCAGAATAGACCTTATGATACCACACCAAACATTAAAACCAAATTTTATCTGGGGTCGTCTTTGTTGTACATGGAAAGGGTTTTCTTTAGCCCAGATATGCTCATTGTGTCTATTGTACATACCGCAGATACTAAATCTAGTTTCATCTCACCATAACACCTTTAATGGAAACTGTGGATTGTCAAGGCACATGTCTCTAAACCATGTATAAAACAAAATACGTCGATGTTCGTCAACAGCATGCAAAGTTTGAGAAACTGAAAGTTTGTATAGGTGGAACTTGTGCGCATCCAGTACCTTAATTACAGTTCGTTGAGATGTGCCAGCTTCTGTCGCAATCTCACGAGTTGATGCAGATGGATTTTGATTTACCATTGCCAAAATATTTATTTGTGCTGCTTCGTTAATTTGATTACGTTCCTTTGGTGGTTTAGTAAAAGATCCATATCTGCGTAAAATATCGTAAAGCCTCTTAAATGTACATAGAGCAGGTTGACGACGATTAAAATATCTGTGAAAGTATTCCTCAGCTGCACGAACTGAATTTTTATGGCATATGATATAACATTTCACTATATTCAGTTTTTCTTCGTTAGAATATTCCATTTTTCCACGAAAACTTGTCAATATCGACTGTCAGTTCAGTATTACTAATGGAATTACTCTCAAATGAGGAAACGTCAAAGTGAAAACAATCTTTTTCATGGCTAACTATGTTAAAAGTGAAAATAAGAGAGAAAAGCATCCATAACTCCGTTATGTTTATGAATAACTATATCGAGTATTATATCGTTGAAAAGCTCTAAAAATGTCCGATTTTTTGAGGTCATAGCCAACTCAGGTTTCCATTCAAAAAAAGATAAGTTTGTGTCATATCTCGAAAACGAGAGCTGTCACGCAAACGAGGACATGACAATCATATTCGGGATACAATTCCCTTCAATTTTGATATTTACACTTTTCTATAACATCAAAAACAAAGGAGCTAGAGGGATTTGACTAAGTCGACAGAATTTCGTTTTTTCAAAATATCTAGTAAGTCATAACTTTTTACAAAAATCCGAAAGTGTCATTAAATTGGGCCAGTAAAACTGCAAATCTTTCCCAATTTAACCATTGCTCTATCTCCGCTAGTTTCCGAGATCCCCATACTGATCATCAAAAAAATCTCACCCTGTATATGTGCAGTAAGTGATGTTTTTGTGTTAATTAACACTGTTTTTAAAAAATATTTATTTCACTTAAACTTAAAATTATAAATTCAAAAATATATCTGATTATAACATGTAAAATATTAAATTATGTAAATACGTCTAACTACTTCAACTGTTATGCCGATTCTAATTCAAGATCGGTTTGATATTCATCAGGCAGCCAAGTCGCTGAATCTGCGTCCTTGCACGTGCTCTTTTAATCTTGTTGCATTTGCAGTTAAGGGTTACGTAAATCCTCCATCCCTTAGAAGGAACTCGAGGGTGGAACTATTCGAGTTTCATCAACTCTTCTTGGAGTGGCATCTTGTCCATTGGGTTGAAGTTTCTTCTTTATCGAAGCTTGAATTTGTTTTCTATTTCTAATAAGAAAATAGCAAATTATTAATAAAATCAAAATTGAAAATGTTCCAATGGACCAACTGTGATAATTTGAATGCAATTGAATTGTTTCTAAAGGTTCATTATTAATTTCTTCAAGTTGAATTTGATGCAAATTATCAAGTGAAACTTTTTCTAATTTGAGTTTTTGAACAGACATAACTGGTAATGAAATTTCTTCAATATCTTGAAGGGCTATTGGATGTCCTTGGGAGATTTCCTTTTCATTTTGGTAGGTGAACTTCGGGGTTGAAATTGAACATTTGGGTGGAACTTCAAAAAGGTAAAGGTCCTTTGATGATGGCTACATCGTTTTCTTCACAACTTGTTTGAATTTTCTGTGGCCTTGGAAAAATACCAATATAATGGGATTCATCGATTTCCTCAATAATGGTATTGATTAACTTGACAGGAACTTGTTGACATTTTTCTAAGTTTGTCTCCATTGATAGGATTGATGTGATGCAGTCTAAATTTTCGTGTGTGGGCACCAGGCTGTTTGTTTGGCACAAGTAGTTGGGGTTGATTTCTTGGCATGGATCTTCTTGGTATTGATATTGGTCATTACTCAATATAAGGAAAGGTTGAGGAGGAATAATTATGGTATTATTGATATTCGGAATCGAATATAAGTGATAATGATTAAAAACTTCAGAATGAACTAGTAGAAATTCTAAAGAAAATATTAATTTATCTTCAGTGTAAAGAATATTTGTCTTAACAATTTTGTAATATTCAGAATAATTGTTCTTATCAAATAATATTTGTGAATGGCTGTGAATTTCAGAAAGAATGTTTATTAAATGTTTAAGTTGTTCTGGTGAAATAATGCTATGATGCAAAGTGTTTAGATTAGCGAAACTTATAGCATTTTCGATTTCGGTCAGAAAATTAAGTATTGAGTCTAAATTAAGTTTTACATGATTTAAGATTTCTCGAATTTCAAAATAATGTTCATAACCGAATTTTGTTTCATTTAGAGCAATTCGTAATTCTTCAACCTTATTTGAAATTAATTTTTGATTTGTCGTAACTGACGTAATTGTTTCATTTATACCATTGACCAATTTAGTACTTAGAGATATTTGTTTATTTACCTTTCTAATAATCTGGTTTTGATTATTTTCTAATTGTGAAATGCTATTATAGATTTCCTTAGCGTCTTCTTGATCCATGTTTCCAGTTATAGATTTGATAATGCTACCTAGAGGATTCAATAAGCCTCTTTTGTATCTTTGATTGGGGAAAATTGAAATTAATTTTTTATTTACATTATCAATTTCAAATTTCAGATGTTGGTAACTAGTATAAAGTTCCATTTTATAATTAAGGGTAGTTTGGTTTATTAAATTACCAATGTGTTCATATTCACGAGTTATATTAAAAATTTGGGTTTTGATTGAATTGATGGGAATATAATGAAGGAAAGAGTGAGAACCAATTTTAATTCTTGCGGTTCCTTGTTTGAAAATTAAAATTCCGGGGTTATTGTTCAGGTTCTGAATCTGAACTTTCCGTGACGTTATCAGATTGTTGGTCATCAGGATTGTCATCAGGATTATCCTGCAAAAATTGTTTGGTGAATTTTCTTTGAGGTTTAAAAATTTGTTTATGGTAAGTACCGTGAGGGGTTGTTAATGTTAATTCGTTAGATCTTAAAATATGTTCTCGATTGTAAAGGGGTTTTGTTTTGGATTGTCGTTCCGTTAGTTTTTTATAACCGCTGATTCCTGGTTGGATATCGGGTGGATCGTTTCTTTTTTCGTTAAGTTTACTAAATACCTTTTGTTTTTTGTCAGAGCATTTTTGGTTGATATTTTTATAAAGTTCTAACATGGTTTCTTAATGTTCATTTATTTGATGATTGATCGGTTGTATCGAATTATCTATTTCGATAGGGTCTTTTAATTCAAGATGTCCAAATAAAAGATCAATTGGTTTTTGGTTTGTGCTTGAATGTATTGAGTTGTTGTAGCCTGTTATAGCGTAGATTAATTTTTCGAAAGAAGTTAGTTGTGGTTTCAAAAGTGAAAGAGTTCTTAAATGTTCTAAGAGTGTGGAGTGAAATCTTTCAACAATAGAATTACTGTTTGGGTTTAAGGCTAAAGTATAATGCCAATTAATTTTATAAAGTTTTGAAAATTCTTTTATTAAATGTTGCGTGAATTCTGTTCCGTTATCTGATATTATATTTTCAGGAATTTTATAAGAAGAAATAAATTGTAACAAGGATTGATAAATATGAATAGCTGATAAACTTGGCAAAATGTAGGCTTGTCCGAATTTTGAAAAACTATCACATATTGTCAATGCAGTGACATTATCGAATTTGAATGTATCTACATGTAGGGTTTCGAAAGGTTTTTTCGGTGAGGGTGTTAATTGCAATTTTATAAGTGGTGGGTGTCTTTCATATTTTACCTGCTGGCAAATATGGCAGTTATTTATAAAGTTTTTTACATCGTCAATTAATTTTGGCCAGTAATGTTTTAATTTCAGTTCATTGATGGTTTCATGAATTCCTCTATGGTTAGTGATTCCTTCATGTTGTGATTTAATTAATTTTTGTTGTCTGGTTACTTTAGTTATGTCGGAAAGTAGTTTATTTGATTTTAATAACTTAAAAGCAGAGTTTTTGAAAATGAGCGGTACAAATCTGCACATATTTTTATAAAGATCGTCATTATCGTCATTTTGGAAATAAAATACGTATTGACGTTTAGGAACACCATATTCTTTTAGAAATTTAATACAGGCTTGTTGGAAATTTTCTGGAGTGACGTAAATTTGCCATCTTGTTCGTAGTACTGGATTTTCAAAAATTTTCTTTCTGACTGTTCTGCAATTATGGTCAGTTTTTATTATCATAATCTGATTTTGGAAATAATTTAGAGGTTTTTCCGTGATGTCAATTGTTAAGATTGGATCTTCATTACTAGTGTGGACAGTTTGATTTCCGTCTTGTTCTTCTGGATCTACTTCCGGGACAAGTGATTTTCTTCACTTTCTGAATTTTGGGAAGTATCTTCGGGATTTTCCATTATATTTCTATTAAATTCGTCCATGTATTCAAAAATTGGTAAAACATTTGATGAAGTGTCTGTTGGATAAATTTCTGCTCTTGATAATGCGTCTGCGTTGGTGTTTAACTTGCCTTTTTTATAAATGACTTCATAATCAAACTCTTCTAATTTCAATCGCCATCTTACTAGTCTGGAATTTGGAACATTCATTATCCACTGTAAGGGCTTGTGATCGGTGACTAATTTTATTTTTCTTCCTACTATGTAACATTTGAAGTAAGAAGTTGCGTAAACTATGGCTAGTAGCTCCTTCTCAATTGTTGAGTAATTTTGTTCTGCATCATATAAAGTCCTGGATGCGTATGCAATGGGTTTATCCTGACCAATGGGTCCTTGCGATAGTATAGCTCCAATTGCTACGTTGCTAGCGACGGTGGTTAATATAAATTCTTTAGTAAAATCTGGTCGTATAAGTATTGGGTCATTAGTTAAAAGTTTTTTACAGTCCTCAAAAGTTTTTATGTAAATAGGGTCATTGATGTCAATTTTTGCTCCTTTTTTTAAACAACTGGTAAATGGTTTAGTTATTTTTGCGAAATTGTTAATAAATTTTCTGTAATAACCTAGGAGTCCGAGGAAACTTTTTATTTCTCTAGTTGTTTTAGGTATAGGATAATTTAGGATTGCTTTTATTTTATCTGGATTCGGTTTGATACCTTCTGGCGTTATTATGTGGCCTAGAAATGCTACTTCTTTTTTGAGAAATTCGGATTTATCTAATTGTACCTTGAGATTATGTTCTCGAAATTTTTGAAAAATTTTCTTTAAGTTAACTAAATGTTCTTGAAGAGAAGTTGAAAATATAATTACGTCGTCAATGTAAACTAAGCAAATTTTATTTAGGTATTCTTTTAATACATTGTCCATCACACGCTGAAAAGTCGCGGGGGCGTTTTTCAATCCGAAAGGCATTCTTAGGTATTCATAGTGTCCATTCTCTACGTTAAATGCTGTTTTTTGTATATCATCTGGATGCATTTCTACTTGATGAAAACCACTTGCTAGGTCAAGGGTGGTGAAATATTGACTTCTTCCTAATTTATCTAATATGTCCGATATATTCGGAATAGGGTATCGATCATCGATGGTTTTTTCGTTAATCTTCCTATAGTCAACTACTATTCTCCATTTTTTCTTTCCAGAAGCGTCAGCTTTCTTGGGCACTACCCAAATAGGTGAAGACCATGGTGAATCGCTTGGCCTAATTATTCTTTATTTAGCATTTCATCTATTTGTTTTTGGACTTCTTCTTTATGAATAAAGGGGTATCTATAAGATCTTGTGTAAATTGGAATTTCGTCTTTGGTTTTTTTTATCCTGTGCTTAACTTGGTTTGTAAAAGTAAGTTTAGTGTTGTCTTGGTGAAATATGTCGGAGTAGTTTTTACAAAGTTTTTTAAGGTGAAATTTTTCTTCAGGGTTAAGATGGTCCGTTCGAAGTAAATTTGTGACATTGTTTTGATAGTCAATAAATGAGGGTTCGATTTGAACATGATAAAATTCAAAGTCATTTTCGGTAAAAGAATTTGCATTAATGGGTTTATATAAAAAAATTTCTTGGACATGTGGTGTGGAATTTTGAATATCGACAGGGACGTACCAATTGTTGAAATTGTTAATCCTTCTCGAATTACACAATTGAATAGTTTGGTTTGGGGAATAAGAATTTGTCCGTTTGTTATGTTAACAGGAATTTTTGCTGTTTCGATAGTGAAGGGTTCTATTCTAGCAAAGAATAAAAGTTTTCCTTTTGCTTCATAGTGTGATAAAGGAATTTCTGCTGAAGGTGTTTTTATTTTATAATTTTTAAGATCAAGTTGAACTTTAAGATCTTTCAAAGTGTCGTAGCCTATTAGACCGTCAAAAAAATGGTGGAATTTGAAAAGATAAAACTTAATGGGTTGTTTGGTATTGAATTCTGAGAATGCTGGAATCTTTTCACAAAGGTTTCAAGTTGTTGTTTGGAAAATAGAAGAAATTGTGAAAGTTTCTTTTTGAAGGTAATCAGAAAAATATTTCTCACCAATATCTGGGTTGAGAAAAGATTGTGTTGCTCCAGTATCAATCAATAATTTTAAGGGAGGATCAGCAATTTTAATGTAAGGTAAATCTTTGCGATCGTAAATTGAATGCATTTCTATGAAATTTTCGAATTTTGGCTGGGATCGTGAAAATTTTGGTCATTGGGTTCTTTAACATTTTCAGAATTAGAAGTTTCATTTTGATGAGTTATATTGGAGTCATGAACTGTTGGTGATGAATTTAAGTAAAATTCACTTTCATCATAGTTTTCGTCATAGTTCGGTTCATTAAAACAATATTGATTATTATAATAAGATTGTTCAGGTATATTTGTTTCATTACTATTATCAAAATATTGATTAGGATCATTGTAATCAAAATTATGCATTTCTCCAAATTTCTTCGGTTGGTAACGAGGATTTGGGATAACAGTGTTAGCAGTATGATTAGAAAAATTTGATACACCTGACATTGGTACGGGTCGAGGTCTATTTTGAATATTAGTATGATTATTTGAATTATTATTTGGCTTCCAAACATTAATTGGTGGTCTGGGTCTTCCAAAAACTTGACTATTCGTTGGTAGTCTTTGGTAGGGTACAGGACGTGGTTGAATATTTATTGGTCCGCGTGGAAATGGTGGTTGAATAGGGTTTACGAACTGAGGTACATTTTGTTGGAATAATGGTACATGATGTTGTAAAGCAAAATTATTTTGAAAAGGTTTAAAGTTTTGTGGTTGATTTTGAAAATTTTGTGGTTTTGGTTTTACATTTTCAATAGGTTTTTGCAAATGACGTATGTTAATTTCAGAAATTATAAATTGTCTAGCTTCAGCCAACCCAGTAGGCTTCATCGCTCGAATTGTAGAGCCTAATGGTTCTCTGAGACCAGCTAAAAATATTTTGAGAGCATGTGTGTTGTAAAAAGTTTTCTTTACCTGCTTGTTCGCGGCAATGGGTTCATGAGTGTCTAAATAATTGTGTAATGCACTGAGATTTGACATTACCCTAGTATAAAATTGTAATGCGGATTCATTAGTTTGTCTTAACTGATCTAAATCAAACAAAAGTCCGTTTTCATCTCTTTGATCGCCAAAGTGTGCAATTAATGCGTTTCTGACAGAGTGCCAGTCTTTCGCAATGCATATAGTATAAACTTCGCGTGCTTTGCCTGTTAATTTAGCGTAAATGCCATAAATTATGCTAATGTTTTGAACACAACCGGCATTATTTGGGTTTGGATCCCAATATGTATTGATTATAGTATTTGCAGTTTCTAAAAATGAACTTAACTCTAAGGGATTTCCGTCAAATTGAGGAATTATTTGTAAAAGTTTTGTATCAAAAGCTGGTATTTGAGCCATGTTTAAATTATTACTTGAATTATTATCTAAAGTCAAATTATTAAATAGTGAACTTAAATCTAAATCTGAATCAAAACTTATATTTAACTCGCGATCAATACTTTCCTGACGTGGAGGAAAGAATTGCGAGGAGATCGGCATATACAGGGAAGAATTTAACAAAAGTTATTTGGAATTGAGTAACTTACAATATTTGTGTCTTCATGCCCGTAAAACTTTCCTTCGTGGAGGTTTTGACAGATCCCTGGAACTTTCCTGGTCGTGGAGGTTCTTTGGAATTTTCTGGTTTCAGACGGGTTAATTTTGATAATTTCCCGTTCCAAAATCCGTGTGTGACTGCGCCAGTGATGTTTTTGTGTTAATTAACACTGTTTTTAAAAAATATTTATTTCACTTAAACTTAAAATTATAAATTCAAAAATATATCTGATTATAACATGTAAAATATTAAATTATGTAAATACGTCTAACTACTTCAACTGTTATGCCGATTCTAATTCAAGATCGGTTTGATATTCATCAGGCAGCCAAGTCGCTGAATCTGCGTCCTTGCACGTGCGGTTTTAATCTTGTTGCATTTGCAGTTAAGGGTTACGTAAATAGTAGTTGAATTCCCGGAAACTACCAAACACATTTAGTGCCCGCTAAAACTTAAAAACAAATATATATATATATATATATATATATATATATATATATATATATATATATATATATAAGGTAATTAACTGGGAAGCAGCCAATGGGTGTTAATGAAATACTCTTTATTTCCTCTGGATTCTTCCAGTTTCAACAACAAAAGCTCACATATCGTAAGTTGTAATTAATTGAAATCTAATATTACTGTTAATTTTATGTAACTTCCAGTTTGAACTGAAGAAGGAATAAATTGTTCTGAAAGCTTTTCGAAAGAAATAAAGAGTATTTCATTAACACCCATGGGCTGCTTCCCAGTTAATTAACTTTTGTAGTTTAATTCAGCCGTTACATCACCTATATATATATATTATATGTTACGTGGTTTCCGGGAATTCATCCGCGTAGTTGATAACTGATCCCTGTGGGGATCGATGGTAAAATGGCGACGTTTCGGCAGAGTCACATCTGCCCTCTTCAGGTCGGTTCGCATAATTCGCGTAGCCTTATGCTTTCGCTTCGAGTTACTAGAATACTAAGATTTTCAGGAGCGCACGCGCTGTTAAATAGTTGCGGCTTGGTGTCTATCGGTTGGCACCGTGAACGACTACGTGTGATTGGCCCTTGGCGCTCAGTGTCCAAGCCTTCCGCTTGCTGATTGGTTATTTCCGGTTGAGTTGTTATAGGACGGGTCCGGGCCGGTACGGTGTTTAGTAGCGATAAGTTCTGGATTTTTGCGTGCGTTTAGACTGTGAGGCCTCTTCGCAATTTCAATTACCTCTCTTAGGAGTCTTGATTTCGGGTGTTCTATATTTGCCAGTACTCTGGTGTTCTCAAAGTCTTTTTGGTGTGACGTCATGGTGGCGTGTTCCGCAATGGGTGTTGTTTTTCCTGCTTTATTATGGCGTTCTGGTCTTCATCACGTCTAGCTTGAATTCTTCTGTTAGTTTGCCCCACATAGGTTTTATGACAGTCTGCACATGAAATCTCGTACACTTCCTGTTGTTCTAAAGGGATCCTCGTCTTCGGAGTCCTCAACACCGTGCTTTATTTTTCTGTCTGTATTGAAAATAGTATCGATATTGTGTTTACGTAGAATTCTTGCAATACTATCCGTAGTACCCTTGACATACGCTAAATAAGACTTGGTTATTGATGTCTCATGCTCCTCGTCTGTTTGTCTCGGTTTTGACTTTAGAGCTCTTTGTATATTTCGGTCTGTAAATCCGTTTTTAAACTGTCCATTTCATGTTTGGTGTTATCCTGGTCAGCTAGTCTTTGTGATCTGGTTACTAAAGTCTTGACGACGGCTTGTAGTTGGGCTGGGAGGTGATGAGAACCACCCAGCCCTTCCAATGACCACCATATGTTTCATTGTTTCATCATGCTGGAACTGTATGCGACCTTTCACATGCAAAGGAATAAAGGCCACCAACTCACAAATGATAATTTACATAGCATTTGTGGTTAACAACAGGCCAGCCCATATGTTGATGAAAAATTACTAATAAAAATTACTGGTTACTCTCAATTATTGGGCTTCTAGTCTGCCAAAGTGTGAAATTATGAAAATTTATTGTATCTTTTATGGTAAATGATCATTAATCTGTGAATATCTCCAAATATTAAATGAACTTTTTTTATTGTTTGAAAACGAATCTCTAGTCGCGCGTGGCTAATAACGCCCTGCATATTCAATTTATTTAAGGAGATAAGTAGACTAAATTGTAATTTTTATTGTCACTTTTCATAGGACATTTTTGTTTGTAGTGTAGAATCAATTGATTAACCCAATCATATTGTATTATGAATATTTAAAAAACAACAGTGAATAATTAAACCAAAACATTATGAATTCATTTACTCATTATTTATTGTGCGTTGTGTTTCTGACAAATATTTCCTGCTAAGCTAACTGGAAAGTAAATGTATTAATGAACAGATAATTAAGGGAAGAAATGAATTTAATTCTGGTCATAATTTTTGTATTTGTTCATTTATTTTGCCCTAAAGAGTTTTTTCCAGGATACTTGATTTTCAAGATCTTAGAAATCCGGTAAACATCTAGAATAAATTCTTCATATATTTGAAATATTTTGTGAGTAGTATTTTTGCATGTATTTTTTTATTACCTTTGTCATGAAAGTTTCTTTAGTGTCTAATATTTTCCAGATTAAGACACATGCTATAGTTTGAGCTGTCTTGCTAGATGTTGTTTTGTAACTACTGATGACTCTTAGTGATCCTTATTATTTGACTTGTTGATATTAAGTTTTTCCATGTTATCAAACATACCATCTTGGTAAAAAAGCTGATGCAATAATACAACTTTCTTTTATCATAAAAAAGGTTCGTTAACATATACATAATTTTGTAAAGGACTTTGGTAATCTAGTATAAACCCAATTATTTTAAGTTTTTGTATACATAAATTTTTTCCTCACTTTTTTTCAATTTGTGTCTTTTAAAATGATAGTTCTAAACTATGGGCTTACATCCATTTGATTATGTTTTTAACGTCCGTGTACCCTTTATAAGATCTTCAGTATATTAATTATCATTTTATAATGCTAAATGATATGCAAATGCAATAGTTTGAGAACTATGCCATATATTTAGATTTAGAATGTTTTCATATAAGATGTTCCAGGGTTTTGTCTGTGTGGGACTCCCATATATATGTTAATCTTTTTGGGTGTAACTATGCGACTCACTAATAGATGTCACTTCATGACTTCCTTTTTTTCTCATTTTCAAGTTTGAACAGAGATCTTGGTGATCATCTCACAGGTATTTAAAAAAAATCTGTTTATCTTTTTCATTTTGTATGTTTTGAAAAGATAGCTAATATTTTTTGGACCCAGTTCCATATTATGGTCTTACATCTATTTGATTTTATTTTTAATACCAATGTATTTTTACAAGATCATCATCAGTATTATAATTATAGATTTATAATTTCAAATCATATGTAAATGCAAAAATTTGAGAACTATGCCATATATTTACATTTAATATGTCTTTAGATAAGATGCTGCAAAGAATTAGTACTAAAACTCCCTTATATAGGTCAATTAATCTTTTTGGATGTAACTATGTGATTGACTAATAGATATCGCTTTATAAATTAATTACCTTTTATTTTCATTTTTGCCCTAGGACGAAGACACAGGTTAGATCCCCTAATTCCGAGATCCCCAACGCCCCCAATATTAATCAGAGAACGGCAGTTATCCGTATCCTCAAGATCGTCCCTTACGAGTGAAGCACATCAACGACGAAAAGTCGAAGTAGAATCTCCCCAAGATTACATTGCTACAGCAGCTTCGCCCACATACCCCGACGCCTACGACGCCGTCGATAGGAAAAAGCGGAAAAAGAAGGAGAAAAAACACAAGAAAGATAAGAAGAGCAAGAAGAAGAAAAAGAAGAAACACCGATCGAGGAGCACCAGCGAAGACAGCGGCGGCAGCGAATCCGATAAATCACAGGCGAGTTCTACCAAAAAAGCAACTCCCCCACCTACCACGACGGCACGTCGAGATTTGGAACAACTATCGGATTGGGAACCAGTCGAACAACCGAAAGTCGCTGCTCCAGTTGTCATTGATCATAAGATCGCGATTGATACGAGTGCTTGTTCACCTGTTTCGAATGACAGCCGTATCGGATCACCGGAACCTGTGTACGAGGTACAAAGTCCCAGTCCGCGTCCTATAACACCCCCAGCTAAGCCCTACAGGGACTATAGGACAGCTAAAGAATCGCCTCACACGCCCCCTATACATCACCCGAACAGGTACGGTAATTACGTAAATTTTGTAAACATAGTATTATTTAAATAATTTATCACACAAACATTTAGCCAGTTTGGACAATTTTACTTCATTTTCAATATGAAAACTGTAGAACACAAATTAAAATAATAATATTGCAAATCAAAACTTGCTGCAATTTTTTCCATTCATATTTTTTCTTCTTCTAATCCTTTTTAGTATTCCCCGTTTCCATTGTTCCATTTTCCAGGTGTTTCTGTCTCTTGTCATAATTGTTCTATTTTTTACCATTTTTTTGATTGGATCTTGCAATATGTTCGGGATTTTACCCTTTTGCTTCTTTGTTGGTTTTCCTATGTTCATTAGTATTCCAGTTCCTCTTTCTTTTCATATTATGTAGTAGGTTGTTACTTTAATCATAGTCAGTGCCTCTGCCCCATATGTTATAAGGGAAAAAACGCACTGTTTAAATAGATATTTTTTTTTTATAGATTTTAATGTTTAAAAGCTGTCGAGGTCCATCAATCGACTTCTATGTTTAATTTCTTGTATTAGATTGCCTGCCGATCTTTTGTCTAACATATGTGTACATACTAGGGCTAAAAAAACACTTATTCTTTTGAATTTGAACAATCCATTGTAATAAGAGGTCTTTCATAGTAAATTTCGATTTTTTTACTCCATAGGCATCTTTCATTCAAAACTTCTAAAAGTAACATATCTGAATATTATAAACAATAACTACATATTTTTGAAGTTAACTATTTTTTTTTTTATAAAAAAAGCTCTGCTTACAAATTTTTCTTCTAGAAGTCCTGCCGGTCAGTGGCATGTCCATGCCTGACCAGCAGCGTACTCCGTAACATTATTTTAACCTCCAGTCTTAATACCAGATAGCGTAATAAAACATTTTGATTATCATCATTCATCGCAGGTACAACCACTACTCGGAGGATTCCGTAATACGAATTCGGGACTCACCGATCATCATCGACGATCAAATTTCCCCGACTATGAAGTCCCCGAGAAGAATAGCCAGTCCCACGGCTATACACGGTCACAAACACACCAGGGCGCTGTCTCCTAGCCATCGAAGACGGCGAGAAAGGGAGATGATGCACAAAAAGCACCGAAGGGAGAAGGCCAGAATCAACGCAAGGAAGTATTCGAGAAGTCGCAGCCCGATGGTGAGAAGGAGGTCGAGATCGTCGAGTTACGGAAAGAGGCATTACAGCAGTCCGTCGCCGGCGAGAAATCGAAAACGGCACAAGTCGAGGAGCCCGAGGAAGGACAAAGCTGTTCGGTAAGTTTTCCTGAGTGTTACTCGGACGTATTTTAAATGTTAAGACCATCAATAGAATTCACATTAAAGAACCCAGAAGGATCATCTTTTGGCTGCTCCTGTATTACAGGCCGCTCCGGCCAATCGCTACATCTGCAGTTGCGAAAATACATGTCTAATTACTGGAGTAATGAAATATTTTAAATGTAGTGGTGGTCTTATATAAACAAAAACAAAAGCGAAACTTCTGGAGCCATTGTAACAAATTATTTTGCCTGTTCAGTAGGGTTTGCCCGCATTACTAGTTGCCTGTATAGAAAATCTTTCACACACAGTCTGAGAGAAAGAGATGTCTACATTATGATCAACCGCTATTCCTGTATATAAATAGTGTTTTGTATATTGTGGTACGTATCTGTGGTTAGGCACATGTGCGTACCCAGCATTTGGTTTAGGGAGGAACAAATTAGAAAAAAAATGTCCTAGAGAGGGGCAAATCGAAAAAAAATTGTCCTAGAGAGAGGGTCAAATCAAAAATTTTTTTGGTCTAGGGTGAGGGCAAGTCGGCAAATTTATAGGAAGCTTTTATGGCTCACGCCAGGTTTTTCAGGTCCAGGGGAGGCAGCTGCCCCCCCTCTGTTCGCCCATGCTTGGGGACGTTTCAACTCCAACTATGAAGGCGTTTGTATTTATTAATTTAGTTACAATTTGGCGTTTGCTGGTCACTTGGTACTGGGGGAACCATTTTCTAGCAATATATTTATTTCCCCATCACAAATCCAGGTCGATTAAAGCTGCCCTGATTTCCGTGTTGTTTACCACCATACAGCTTGTTTTGTTAAGTTTTCTTTTTTTTTGAATTTGCTTCTTGCAACAAAATCTTTGTTTTATCTCAGTCTATGGCTGTCGGTGCGGGTTAATACAATTATGCTAATTTCTAGTGGACTACTCTTGATATCAACTTATTATCACTGCTTGGCAAAAGCGAGAAAATCGTGACCATATTGTTACGTTTCCTTAAATGAATCCGTGGCCATTTGCGACACTTATGCCTATTGTATTTTGATGATTGGTAGCATCATACATTCTTTTAAACAACATGACAGAAGCGAGAAAATCGGTCTATACATCTTTTTGTTGGAAAATTGAAAACGAGATTTTTTTTGTTAGCTACGCGGTTCTCTTGAAAATTTTATCTCATTGTATTCAACTTTATATAACACACTTTTCTACCCACTTCGGGGCAAATCGAGAAGATGGTGGACCAAACTCTGTCACTAGCTGACGGTCTAAGAGCTTAAAGTGCTACATGTAGCTGAACTGTTAATTCAGTAGCGAAAGCATAAAGTAAATCTTCCAATTTGCGATAAGTAGCCAACATCGGCAACTCTGTAATGACTTAAGATATTTAATGTTTTGTAATGTCAAAGTGTGTTTTGTGACATAATGTTCCGTTTCGACCCTTAACGTGTTCCAGAATACGGCTGCTGAACCGAATGCCATGTAATTTTTACAAGTATCGTTTGAAGATTGGTAATATTGAAAAGCAAAAGCAAGATCGTGTTAGTGGCGCCATCTGTGTACCAGTTCAGGGACTTAATGACCTAGCTAATATTTTGATCACCGAGTTGTGTAGATACGTAATTAATTTCATAATTTTATGTTTCTGTAGGCACAGACAGAGGACACCGTCACCTCATTCGATCAGATCGTCACAGTTGAAGAACAAAATCACCGACACCAGCCTATTCGCTGAATTAGTGAAGGATAGACACAAACGCGAACAGGAACTGAAAAAATTAGCCAAACAAATGGAACAGAATTCCACCGACAACGGAGTCCCTCCCGATCAAGTCGACAGCAGCAGAGCCAACGAGAACAAAGAGAACATCTCTACGGTGGTACCGATGGACATCGACGACATCCCGATACCGGAAACCGATCCGGGCAAACTGAACGACATCGTGATGCCGGACGGCAGCAGAGACGCGATCAGGAACGACGAATCGAAAAACGGCGTCGCGAGTTCCGGTCAGATGGACGCGATCAAATTGGACGGTACCGGAGACGCGTTAGACGAACCCAAAACCCCCACGACGCCCCCTCTGCCGAATCACTTCGCGAGCGGCGTCGGGCCCCCGGCTGTGCTCTTCCCCAACGTGCCTAAGTCGAGTGCGAATTCTGTCGCTGTGGTGGATGTCGGGAAAGTGGACAAGAAGGTGGCGGCGGCTTCGGAACCAAACAAAACGAAACCAAAGAACGTTACCAAGTTACCAATGCCGCCCGGTATCGATCAGGAACAGTTGGAGGCGATCGAATCGCCCCCGAGTAGGTCCCCCAGTCCGTTGCCGGTGATGACGAAGCCCAAGACACCGCCGAGGAAGAACATCAAGGATCTACCTATGCCACCAGGTAAGAATTTTAGGGTTTTAGTTTTTTTAACTTTAAAATTTGGTTGTATTATTTAAAAATGTTTGTTCCCCAAATTCGTCAATTATGAACCAAGTCGGATAATTACTTTTTTTAATTAAAAAATATACTGCTAGACTGTTCTACCATTTGGATTTGGTGGAGTGGGTCAAATTTTTTTAACGGAAATCTAATATCTTGAGAAAAAATAGAGATATCGAAACAATTTTTTTTAATTGAACCTTAGATTTTGTCGATTAAGGGAAAATATTTAGAACATTGTCACTACTATTATAATGGTAGAACTGAGGGGTGAAATGGTGCACATTTCAAAATTCGATCTGGTTTTTCTTTTTTTAATTGTATTTCTCAGAGACAAATAGATATATTTATACACGTGCTTTTTTTGAATTGTAGACTTATTAACATACTCAAAAAATATTTATTGCAAAGCTATTCTTCCAAAAGTATAGGTGAAAATAGGGGATGAACTGGTGAAATCGTGAAAAAGCGCCAAAAAAAATACTGTTTATGTTTCATTAAACGCTGACTACGGATCTAAAAACCATTTCGTCATCATTTCCCACTTTGGAGATCGTTTATCGGGGGTATTGGAGTGAAAAAACAAAAAAAATCCTTGATGAATCCCATAAGTGAATTTTCAGTCAATTATTTTGAATATTTCTGGATAATGTTCAGTTACATGATAAATTTTTTATTTTTGCCATTTTAAGTGTTTATTCTTTTCGATGTAAGCTCTAAATGATTAAAGGCAATGCATCACATTCAAGCTTTCTATCTTTCATCTTTTTTTATAATCCTACATTCTTTGGGTATCCGTTAATAAAAACTTGTGTTTCCGTTAAGGAAAATTATTGTATTGCTTTTTATGAGAGCTTAGAAATAGTCGAGACAGACCATTTTTGATGCCTATGGGGAAAATGAATCACTAATATTATTTTTTTGTGTTTTTCACGTTTTCACCCTCTCACCACTTTTTTTCACCTATGTTTTTGAGAGGTTAGATTTGCAATAAATATTTTTCTAACTGTATTAATAAGCTACAATTTAAAAAAACATGTGTAAGAATGTATATCTCTATTTGTCTTTGAGATATACCATAAACAAAAGGAAAAAAACGAATTTTTAAATGTGCACCATTTCAGCCTTCATTTCCACCTCTATAATAGTGGATGATTACATTCTAAGTAATTTTCCCTTAATCTACATAACCTAAGGTTCAATTTAAAACAAAAAATGTTTAGATATCTCTATTTTTCCCAAGATATTCGGTTTTCGTTAAAAAAATACTATTTGACCCATAGTGCGGCGTATCCAGCGGGGGGAGTCTCTGGGGGTTCAAATCCCCCCGAAATTTTGGATTGGGCTTCAAGATTCAATTTTAACCAATTATTAATCATCTTTTTCATAAGGATAAATTTTATATTTATACAATTTTATATATTCTGGAAATACATGAACAAAAATATAAATTTTGTAGTCCTAATCAGCCTACCACCAATTAAAAAAATTATCCAACCCTCCTCTCCGAAAAAATTTTGTGGCTACGGCCTTGGTTTAACGTAATTAACGTTATTTGAATTCTAGAATCAAATTAATTGAAAATGGGATGAAAATAAATGTTTAAAAAAGATTGAAGATGTTCACTGTTTCTTGTATCATCATTGTTTTTTAGTTTTGGTACTTATATTTGTTATTTAGTATCACTGAAGCTCGTCGATGAAGTCATCTGTTGTTTTAAGTCTGGTCTTTTCTGGTTGAACGATGCAGTCAGATAAATAAATTATTAAAGTTATTATTTCACATTTAATTTATGGAGATTGTTCAGTCCAGCTTTGAAAAGTTTTTGTAAAAAACTTTATACCTGTAATATTACTTTTATTCTTTGTTCAACAAGAAGTTTAGTTTACATAGGTATAAAATGGTACATAATCAAGCCAACAACATAGCAGCTTTCTTAATAATTAGTAAATGTAGGAAGAATCTCCATGAAATGGAAAGTTTATTTAATGAGAGGTATCCTGATTGTATTGAATTGAGAACTTACTGAGGGGGCTTTTTCAGAAACTTGAAGCAACAATTTGTGATGACACAAAAATTAATATAGTTGCACAAATGGTAGTAAACCCTACTTCCTTAACAGCTAACGTTGTGTGTGAAGTTAGTTAAAGGACATAGGGTGTTGGTATGAAACAAATTTCTTCCATAAAAATTAAAAATGGTACACCAACTTTTAGGTGACAATCTCAACAGAAGATTGTAATTCTATGAAATCATGACAGATGAAATTAATCAAAACCAACACTACACAAAAACCATTTGTTTTAATACTTTTTATCTCAATGGAAATGTGAACAAACAATATGTATGTTATTGGAATGAAACAAATCCACACATATTTCATACAATGTTTGGGTAAACATTTTGGAAACCCATATAGTTTGTACCTGTTTTTCTCAATACATACTTAATTGGTTAGGTGTATCTGGAACAGTTACAAAATGCAATTTAGTCGCTAATTGTTGATATTCTAGAAGATAATTCAGTTGAATTCGGCAATTTATAAATTTCAAAAAGATGGTCCTCCCGCGTATTATTATAGTGCAATAAGACATTACCTGGATGAAGAATATCGTGATAGATGGATTGGACGGCGAGAGCCCATAGAATGGCCAGATCGGCCACTGGCCACACAATTAATTTTTTTCTGAAGGGATACTTAAAATCCAAGGTTTATGCTATGGAACCCGACAATATTAACGTTTTAAAACAATTAATTATTGAAGAATGCAGGGCTTTTTCAGCTGCCCATTCAAACTACAGTGACAAGAATGTAGAAGAATGATGCATTTACGTCAGCAAGTAGACGGAGCACATTTTGTACACAAGCTGTAAGAATTCTTTTTATTAATTAAAGTGTAAATGTGAAATAATAATTTTAATATTTATGTTTCAAACAAAATTAATAATGTCAATACATTTCAAATAAGCTATCACTAGCTAGTGGTCACAACGACCCTGTGACGTCATCTATTATAGTTACATCATCTGTTCCCACTAGTAGAGAAGTTTACAACCGTTTTGTCACCCTCCAAATTTCATTATTGTAAGTAATTGTAACCCTTCAAAAGATACAAAGGGTGGATGAGACTTTTGACTGACACTGTATATTTGTTTGATTTTTGTTACATCAGTACTTCGTCAATTATTAACCAATTTGGATAATTCTTTTTTTTATTTAAAATAATATAATTCCAGATTGGTCCCATATTTTTCTACGACGTGGAGTTTGGCAAAGGAGCGTCTATTAATTGAAAATAGTTAAACATGACTTGAATTCTACGATCTAATTAATTGAAAATGTGATGAAACTTTTTTTTAATTAAGCCACTAAAAAGATGGTTTAAAAGTTTCTTGTATTTTGATTGTTTTCTTGAGCTTTGGTATATTTGTTCCTTAGCACCACTGAATCTCGTCTATATAGTCAGTCCTCTGTAGGCTCTAGCATCAGTTGTTTGAATTTGGTCTTTTGCGGTTGAGCCTCAGCAGTCACGCTGAATTCCTCATGGAGTAAAGGAATACTTTCGGCATATTTTGTTCCGTTTGGTGCGTTACAAACAAGTCAGACTGTCTCCCGAGCAAGCTGAAAAGAAACGTCATAATCCATTTTGGCGGATGCGCCAGGAAAGACGTACTTTGGAAGTTATTTCAATCCAATAAACCTCCCTGAACCTTCATTTATTTGCTAGCTTAACTAATCACTTTACTACTAAATTTTTGGGTGTGCTTTCATTTACCAATCATTTTTCAGTGGTGCCTGGCACCGAAGAGCTCAGCGGAGACGATGACCTTCCCACGACGCCTCCTAGAAATAACGTAAAAACCGACAAAGTGAAAACTGCTAAGCCCAGACTTAAGAGACCGACGATTCTCAAAAGGAAAGGTTCGAGGAACTTCCAGACGTGTGGTAAAGATTGGGGCGAACGGTGTGTCGATATGTTCGAAGTTATTGCGCAAATCGGAGAAGGTAAGACCTTTACCTGGTAAGCTTTAATAGGAATTTTGAAAGTGTATTCATTTTTTTAATAATGAGCATCTGTACACATTGTCAGTCTTATTACTTCTTCAGATTTATTTATTTACGGTATTAAATAAGTTATTATTGCGTTCGTTAAATTTGCGAAAAAATGCCAGTTTGGAAATTGACAGAGTAGTTTTTTTTATAATAAACAATATGATAACTCAGAACCAATTTTGTTGTTATAAATTGAATACATTCATCATTTAATTTACTAGCCATTATAGAGTAAAAAATATCCAGCTTATTCCCAGATTTATAAACAGGAGTAATATAAGAGTTTCCAAATATGTGGCATTTGACCAAGATTAGAGATCGATTTTAACCAAGGTATAGGTAGTGATTTTACATTGTTCTGAAAAATGTTTCAATAAGGGCAGGTCCATGATGAAATGGAATAAAACTACGTCTAGGTTTATAACATTCAATTTGGACCAAAAAATTGATATTCATCGTTCTGTAGATCGCCGATGATGCCGATGAAGTCCTTAGTAAGTACGGCAGTTGTGCTTGTATACATAGTCATTATTCAAAAAATTACTAAACTGACAGCTACAAAAACTACCTATGCCAAAATAATACGAGTATATTAATAAAATAAGAAACAGGTAAAATAAAACATGAAACAGGTAAACATATGCTTTCCATAAAACACATTCGTGCGTTTACTGATCTATTTTGAGGATAAATTGTATAATTTAATAAGAAATAGAATAGATGTAACCACAACAGAATTCTACAAAATTCTGTATGAAGGCTTGTAGACATACTGACAACAATTAGTAAATACATGAAATATGACGAATATGATCAATGGAAAGCTAATTTTAACCTGGTTGTAATTGAATTTAGTAATTGATAAACGCGTTTTTTAAGATTTTTAAACTATAATAAATATAAAATTAATTTTTTTAAAGTAATTTAAAAATATATATTTATTTTAAGCTTTAATAATTCAAATTTTTCTGTGTATCAAACTAATTTGTTGCCTTGTAGGTACTTACGGGCAAGTGTACAAAGCCAAAGATATCCAAGCCAATGAGTTGGTTGCCTTAAAAAAAGTTAGGCTCGAAAACGAGAAGGAAGGTTTCCCCATCACGGCTGTCAGGGAAATTAAAATCCTCAGGCAGCTCAATCACAAAAACATCGTCAATCTTAGAGAAATTGTCACCGACAAACAAGACGCTGTGGATTTTAGAAAAGTATGAGTTTGAAGAACAAGTGTAATCATTTAGATTTGATACTGACGGTTTCATTTTAGGAGAAAGGTTCCTTTTATTTAGTGTTTGAGTACATGGATCACGATCTGATGGGTCTTTTGGAATCGGGTATGGTCGATTTTAACGAATTGAACAACGCCTGTATCATGAAACAGCTGTTGGACGGCTTGAATTATTGCCACAAAAAGAATTTCCTGCACAGGGACATCAAATGCAGTAATATCCTGATGAATAATAAGTGAGTATAATATCCACCACTTTATAAGCAGAATATTCATAAATGTAAACAGTGTATTTATTATTAATTTATACATATATGTATACAATGTGTTCTCAAAGTTCAGTCATTCAGTTTGTAAAACTCATAGAGGATTACCAAAAATTATTTATATAAGTTATAAATAATCGATCATTAGCTCCAAGTTTCCCTAAACGGCTTAAAGTTACCCAATAAAGAAGTAATTGCCGATTATTTAAAAAATATAAATTAAAATTGTCTTCTAAACGTTGTTTGTGGCATATTCTTGATTACTTTTGTGTTTTTTTGGGCAATAACACCACAATAGAAATAAAACGACGTATATTGCAGGAATACCAAACGTTTCAAAGTCTATTCTGACTTCGTTGTCAATGGCTTTATATTTATTATTATATTTATTCATTTTGCAATCTACATCAATAAATATAAAGCCATTGACAACGAAGTCAGAATAGACTTTGAAACGTTTGGTATTCCTGCAATATACGTCGTTTTATTTCTATTGTGGTGTTATTGCCCAAAAAAACACAAAAGTAATGTAAATTAAAAGCCTGATTGATTTTCCACTTAGGTTTTTTTTGTTTCCACTCATACTAGTGTGATTGTAGATTTGATCACTGCTAAATAATTCATACTGTAAAGTTTCATTTTTTACGCCACCCAGGCGAAATCTCAAAAAATTAATCATTGCTATAAAAACTATTTTTCCAAATAAACATGATGAAAAAAGTATACACATTATCTTGATTCTTCGAAGAAATCAACATGATAAATATTGACAGTTGGTAATTGCTTCAGGAATATTCTTGAAAGAGGAATATGTAAGCAAAGGCAAGCGGCTCAGTCAGGCAGGTGGAAAGCTATTAATGGTTGACCTTTCGAAGTGTACATAGTACTGAATTCAGTACACGGAACTGTATAGCAATACAGTACAATGTGACATTTTTTATTCATTTTGTGCAATAATAATATTGATTGACAACATAATTGCCAGATCTAGTGATCTTCCTCGATTCTAGGCACTTTTGAAGTGATACGGGAAAATCAATTTTTGTTTAATAATTGGTTAAATCTAGGGGAAATTGTTTATTGCTTCTTTTGCTTGTTACTAGAGAAAAGACTCAAATATGAAAGTGGCGTTCCTTTCCATCGATACTGTGGCGGGAATTCATCCGATAATTCGTGGACTCGGCATTCATTCGAGATTTAGTGGAATCCGAAATGTTATTCGTCTGCCGCATCGAGGTCGGCTGGCTTCTGGAATTCTAGAGGCTATGAAGGAAATCTCTCGGCGGCTCTTTGACGCTTGTCTGCTTTAGCTCTTCCATTCTCAGCGATTTTCTCTTTCAGCATTTCTGAATTTTTCTGTACCATGCTTTTCAAATTGTCTTCTAAGGATTTAGAATTTTCCAGTAATTTGCCCTCCAGGGTTTTAAAATTTTCTGCTAATTTATCTTCTAGCGCCTGTTTCAAGTTTGTAGTATTTGTTTTCTAAGGTTTGAGAATTTTCATGTAATTTCTGTAGCTTATTCTAAAAACAATTTATCTTGTAATTTCTCTTCTGGGGTTTTAGAATTTTCTTTTAAATTTTCTTCAGAAAGTCCAAAGACGTCGATTTGTCATCGGGCACAAGAACAACAGCCACTCTTCAGCGCATTCTTACTAAAGATTTAGATCTACACGCCTACAAAGTCCAACTGACTCAAACACTTTGGCCAACAGACCATACAAAGTGAAAAGAGTTCACCAAGTGGATCCTTCAGCAGACAGAAGTGATTGTTGAACAAAATCATTTTCGGTGATGAGACCAATTTTAACTTCGACGATTTCGTAAATCAGATTCATCAAAAAGCAATGCATCCAAAACTTGCCACTGTTTGGTGTACATTGTGGCCTGAAGGAACTATAGAACCGTATTTCTTTGAAGATGAGATGAATGGCGAACGTTATTGTGTTAAGATAACGTAGTTTTTTGTGCCTCAATTGGAATATGTGGTTTGTTCATTATTCAGCACTTTGCAACCGAATAGTTCACGAATATTTTAATCATAGACGAATATATGACGGAATTGACCAATTTTTTGGTCACCACATTCACGGGATCTAACCCCTAGCGATTTTTTCTGTGGAGCTACTTGGAACAGTGAATCATCATGGAGAAGTAAATACTGTGGAATAACATAATTTCTTATTTTGATCTAATATTATTTCTAACTTTCTTACTGCAAATTTTACATTAACGTTTTTTGAACGCAGTTATTTTGTAGCTCAATTGGAATATATTGTTTCTTCTTCATTATCTAGCACTTTGCCACCGAAAAGTTCATGAACATTTTAATAATAGACGAATATATGGCGGAATTGACCAATTTTTTGGTCACCACATTCACTGGATCTAACCCCTAGCGATTTTTTCTGTGGAGCTATTTGGAACAGTTAATCATCATGGAGAAGTAAATACTGCAGAACAACATAATTTCTTATTTTGATCTAATATTATTTCTAACTCTCTTACTCCAAATTTTACATTAACGTTTTTTGAACGCAGTTTTTTATAGCTCAATTGGAATATGTTGTTTCTTCATTATCCAGCACTTTGCCACCGGAAAGTTCACGAACATTTTAATAATAGACGAATATATGGCGGAGTTGACCATTTTTTTGTCATCTTGGAGAAGTAAATACTGTGGAACAACATAATTTCTTATTTTGATCTAATATTATTTCTGTCTTCCTATCGGAATGAGAATGATTCCATGAAACGAGTGGATCCAAACGAACCACTTTCATTTTAGCTTTTGGATTCCATCGAATACGATAGACCACCAAGTGTGGACCTTCCCAGGCTGGTGTGAGATTCAGAGATTTGCCTTTGCTCCTTTGGGGGTTGTATAGCCGATCGCTGGTGGCCAACATCTTTCTCTTTTCCGAATAGTACCTTCGCTGGAGTCAGTCCTCTGCTGTTATGTACGGCTGACTGATATGACAACAGGAACAGGGGAATATGATCATCCCAATCACGCTAGTTGTTGCTGAGGACCTTGGATAGAGGTCCTGTTGATTATTCTTGGATTCAAAGTTACGCCCTTGGTCTGACTGTAACTCCAACGGGACACCAAACCTGCTGAATAACTGATCTACCAGCACCGTTGCCACAGTAGTTGCCTCCTGATTGCAAATGGCATATGCCTCAGGTCATTTTCTCAAGTAATCCATTGCGACCAGAATGCATTTGTTCCCCCTCTCGATCTCGGGAAATGGACCGGGGAAATCAATGGCAAATCTCTCAAATGGGACGCCCACATTGTATTGCTGCATTTTGCTCTTGGTCCGGGTATTCGGGCACTTACTGGCTGCACAGGTGTCACATTTCCGACAAAAAGCTCTGACGTCTTCGAAGTAATTTACCCAGTAGTGCCGTTGCACTAATTGTATTCCTTTTGCACATTTGAATCGTCTTGGCTTTTTAATCCATCAGCTTGTTGTTTTAATTCAATTCATTCTTGTTATTCTTAACATTTCTAGAATAACTCTTCAATTAAATTCTGCTGAACACTTTTCACTGTAGAGAAAATGTTTTGTTGCTTTTTATCTATGAGATTTTCTAACTTTATTTTACGTTTTTCATTAAAAGATTTTACTTACCTTTGTTGGATTTCTTATTGAATTTGTCTTACTGCAGATTTTACATAAACGTTTTTTTCTAACTTGAACTCAGTATGAGAGCTATAAGCTGTAAAAATAAATGACTCTACCTGTACCTGAATATATTGCCTTGTTTTAGGGGTGAAGTGAAACTGGCAGATTTCGGTCTGGCGAGGCTTTACAATGCCGAAGACAAGGAAAGGATGTACACAAATAAGGTGATTACGCTGTGGTATCGACCGCCGGAGTTGCTTCTAGGGGAAGAAAGATATGGACCCGCCATTGATATTTGGAGTTGTGGTTGCATATTGGGAGAACTCTTTCTGAAGAAACCACTCTTCCAGGTAAATAAATTTGTTTTGTGAATACATTTGATGTTTTAATTGCTAACTCAAATGTTCCGAAAACAAAAAAAAAACTAGCAGAGAAGTGTAAATATAAAGTTTGTTATCATTTTCTAGGCGAATTATGAAATGATGCAGTTAGATAGGATATCGAGGGTGTGCGGTACGCCTACTCCCGCAGTTTGGCCCTCTGTAATCAATCTACCGCTTTTCCATACGCTTAAACCGAATAGGTTACAAAGGAGAAGGTTAAGAGAGGATTTCGTATTTATGCCCACTTCTGCCTTGGATTTGCTCGACAGGATGTTAGAGTTGGATCCCGATAAAAGGATAACGGCCGAAGATGCGCTGAAGAGTCCTTGGTTGAAAAACATCAACCCAGAACAGTAAGTAATATTTTTCAATATAAAACAATGACATTGTTGTAATTATACTTTAGTATACGTTTTGCTAAAATAATTTTTTGCTTGAACGAGGATACCGTTATATAAAAGAGTTGCCTCGTCTTTTGACGACTTTTGATTGTTTTTCAAATAGTTCACGTGTTTTGAATAAAATTAATACAGAACTTTAATTATAGTGCCAACATTAATAACAACATATTAGCCCAAGTGTATTCAATTCTTTTTTTTTTTTTCATACTTTATTATCTTCGAGGTAATCTTATATCTTTAAATGTATATCTTATATCTTAAAATGTAAATACTTCTAAAATGAAACATTAAAAAAGTTGCTTTCAAAAAATTTTAATTATTGATTAATTATAACTATATTTTAAAATCCAATTGGGTAGCAGAAATCTTCAGTTAAAATGATTTTGTGAATATATATCATCATGGTTTTTAATCACATATTAGTAAAAAAATCATCTTTCCTAATTCTTGTCCCTTAAGGAATACATGTAATCGATCCTAAGGTGTACCAGACTTTCAAATAATAAATAAATAAAAGGAAAGAAAATCATTTTACTAAAGAATTAATATGTTATAAAAAGGTTTTGTAACTTTATATGCTTTGGCATTGAGTAATGTCTAAAGGTCAGTTTTTGGAAAATGTTTTTGGGTCTTTACCCATCTATGCAAGACAACGAAAAACAAAAATTTTGGGAGTGACTCGATCGTCGTATGTTTCACACGTATCTTCAGGAACAATGTTGAACATATAGTTGTCTCAATTTCGACCAAACATAAAAGTATGAGCAGTAAACTAAATTACACTAAATTTTGACAGCATTAAAGATTCACAAAATTATTTACGCATTTTTTATAGTTTCCTTTGTACTTAATATTACACTCATGTGTTTAACAAATGTTAGCTTACATTTAAAAAAGATGCCTGCTACTAAATTTCCCATCTATTCTCAATGGCACAGCCAAACATCAGATATGATTTTCCTAGTGCTTTACATTTGGAAGCGTTTAAGCTGAATTTGATCAATTGACTCAACTCTTTAAATTTTATCAAAAATCTTTGAATCATAACCTAATTCTTTCAGTAAATCGATTATAATTACGAAAAACAATAGAGGCCTCAATTGGACCCCTTTGGAACCCCAGAACTTGCTATATAACTCATAAATTGACAACGACTCTTTATCATTCTACTATGCGCATTTAGCTAAAAATGATTTTAAAAGATGAAGTAGATTGTCATTTTTACATACTCCTGAAATCTAAAGCACTATTGACAATGACTTAAAATTTGGACAGTTTCATAATACTACTTTCGAGGTGAGCTCTTCTGAAGCAAACCAAATATAAGCCATGTTGTATTAACATTAGGGTTTCAATTTTCCTTTGTAGAAAAACTGAATATATCTTCTAAATCTCGGTTTATACTGGCTGTTAAAATTTAAAAGTAACCGAAAATGAGACGTTAAAATTTTGAGTATCTTTGGGATTTCTCAAGTATGGTGTTATCCTTAATATGATTCACTTTTTTTTCCAGAATATCTGCCCCGGAGTTGCCAACCTGGCAAGATTGCCACGAGTTGTGGAGTAAAAAACGCAAACGTCAAATTCGAGAGCAGGCCGAAGCCATGCAGGGTCTACCGGGAGGAGGGTGAGTTTCCTTTGTGACATTTTGATCATGATTAATGTGTTGCTGCACTTGTGATTTTTCGTTACTTTTTCAATTCCATCTTTTTTTTTTCATTTATTTTGTGTATGTGTTTATAGAAGTGACTATTATTTTTTTTAGCTCGTGACTTGAAAGAAGACGTAGTTGGTTATGTGTTTGGCATTTTTGGTAGTCTTGCTCATCACACTGTAGAAGAAGATTTTCTTTTATTATTATCATTGTGGACTGAAACTTATTGTTGATTGTTTTTTTTTCCGTTTTAATTTAGTTGGTACCTCATATCGGAAAGTGATTCCTATATTCCGTTGTAAGACACTTTTTAAGTTAGAGACTTTTTAAATTATAGCCCTTATATTTAATCACCATGATGAAATTTAATATAATAATTTAGAAATCCAGTATCACATAAGCTACCTGTTGAATGCAACTGCAAAAAATCGATCTCCTTTGTGATTGTTCAAAAGTTGAGCCTCAATATGAATCAATTTAATGATAAAAAATACAAATTAATCTTCAATGGCGGAATCTTTAAGTTTTTTTACATTTTGTACCACTAATGAATGATGAACTTTTATTTTGTAACTTGTTCCACTCCTGAATTTTTGAAGAATTACATATTCTAGTTCATTTCAAAGCGTTATCTTTGAAATCGACCAGTAAAATTCAATCAAGTACCGGAATCGCTGATTAAGTATCGGAAAGAAAAATGTTTGAGACAAATAAATTTGATTTTCCGATGGCGACCTGGCCTTGACTTTGAAGAACGTGCGAGGGTCAAGGTCATTTTTTTGGAAAGTCCGAAACAAGACCTTGTCCATGCCCTTCTAAATGATATGTAGAACAGTCAGTTTTAAAGTGGAACTTTAGTTTTATCGCCGATTTCGGGAAGACCGGAAAATTTAAATGTAATATTAGGTCTGTACATAAAGGCAAACAATTTATCCCATTTCTGATTTATAGTTGTAACAGTTGAAACAAATATTTTTGTCTTTAACAACAATGTACTTTTAATGATGTTAATGCTAGTAAGTGTGTATATATATATATAGCTTTGGTCATAAAGTAAAAAATCTGAAGTCAGTGCAAATCTTTTTGAATCTAGCATATGTTATCCCACTTCTGATTTATAGTTGCTTTATTAAACTTTACCAGGTCTGTCATAATTTTCCTTCTTTCATGGAGGTTTAAAAGGCTTTACTTTTACCACAAATGATGTAAATATTCCAATAAGTTGCATTTAACAGCGATATGTGAATAATTGTATCTATTGGTGCTAATTATAAAAAAAAGATGTAAATATTTATGAAAGTAACTGCCTTTCCAAGTACCATATTTGTATATACAGTGGTTCAAATATTTGTCTCAGTTTATTTTTATATAAGAGGCATCCAAATCGTTGTACATCAGATGATTCCCGTGTTGACAATAGTAAATTTTGAAAAGAGAATTTAATTAGAACAATTATAGTTGGTTGAACGATTAAACAGAATTCTTATTGTACATATTTATTATAACTTATTATAGGTAGCAAATTCATTTGAATTGTCTCTTTGTAATTAATGTTTGTATATATTCTGTTTTATTTTAATTTGAAAATTTAAAAAAATAAAAGGGAATAATTTATTTTTCCGTTTTTTATTTTTCCTTTCTTTTTGTTTTTTGTGTTTGTGATGCAGTGTAAGCAGTGAGTAATGTATTCAATTTTAATAGTAGTTGAAAATAGGAAAAGTAAATGTTCTGAATGTGGAAGTAAAAAATGGTTATTGCTCATAATGCAGGTAAGTGTGATAACAATAGTTTTTTTGTATATTTGGAATGTAGATAAACTTTGGAAAAATCTGGGATTCAAAGGAAATTATTTAAATCCTGAGATACCTGAAATTCAGTAGATGATTCTCAAACATATTTATTAAGAATGGGTAGTCGTGCCGTCCACATAGTTCATGGGGGGACAGGGGTAAGCTTAATATTCAGTGTCAGACTTATTTAATTTAAAATTTTGAACTGCTAGTTGACTTGAAAATGCAGGCATTGCGTAAGAGCTATAAAAATCAATAGTTCTGTGAAAAAAAAGTATCCCTGAAGCAAAAGGTTTGCAATAGTAGAAATAAGAATGAACCAAACTTTTTTTACGTATGCTAACACAATAAATAAACTCCAGAGTTATTATTTTCAACACGGCACAATTTAATCCAATTTTCCTTCTATAAATAAATTTTTACGCTAAAAAACTACAGTGCCAGTTAAAAATGCCTCCCTCTTTTGAAAGGTTATATTTTGATGAAATCTGGAGGGTGAAAATAAACGTTTGTAAACGTCTCTACTGGTGGTAATAGATGACGTCACAGGGCCACCATGGCCATTAATTTTAAATAGGCTTTTCATTTGAAAGGTATTTACAATAATTACTCAGGCATATTAATTTTGATTGGATTGAGGATAATTTTGATGGAGAAATTAAATAAATACTAAAATTATTGTTTCACATTTAATTAATGGAGATTATTTAATCCTCCCTGGTTAGTTGTTAAAAAAGTTGATGTTTTTTAATTTACTAGTAATTGTTTTGCAAAATTTTTTTAAAAAAACCTTTACACCTTAAATATTTAGTTTTATTCTACCGGGTGTCAATTAAGTCCCGGGACGGCTGAATATTTGTTAAAGGACTTCATTTCAGGAAAAGGTCAAGGTCATTCCTTTAGTCACTTTGACCAAGGAGTCTGACGATGACCCTGGATTAGACCTTGAACCTCATTTTTTTAAATGAGAACCCCTATTTTTTATTATGGAATCGGGAAGAGCGAGAAATTTCACGTCCGGACATGTCTTGAGATTGATGTAACCACTAGAGGTCAAATATTGACAAGTTCAGTGGTAAAACAAAGGTCATGAGGTGTAAGGTCAAACCCAAGGTTACCGTTGAGACTTACCTAGGGTATGACCTTTGTTTTGTTTTAAAACTAAACTCGCGAGATTTTTAAGAAGTCATTATTTGACCTCTAGGGTTTACCTAAACCTCTATACATGTTCGGACGTGAAACTTCCCGCTTTTTCCGATTGCACAATAAAAAATAGGGCTCCTCATTTAAAAAAATTAGGTTGACCTCAAAAATGAGGTTCAAGGTCAAATCAAAGGTCACCGTCGGATTCATTGGTCAAAGTTACTAGAGGAATGACCTTGACCTTTCCAGAAATGAAGTACTTTAGCAAATATTCAGCCTTCTTTGACACCCGGTATGTTTAATGAGACCTTTAGGCAAAATGGTTCGTACTCAAGCTTAGAAAGTAGCAGTTGTCTTAATAATTGGTGGATTAGAAAGAATGTCCATGAAGCGGAACGTATATTTAATGATAGGTACCCAGATCGTGCCAGAACGCGGACTTATTTGAAGGAGCTTTTTCAGAAGTTTGAAGCAACAGCACAGAATAAGGCAAAAGGCAGTGTTAAAGATGCCAAACGATCTGGTCGACCAATACCTAGTGATGACAAAAAAATAAAAAAATTACATAATTGCACCAATGGTAGTAAACACTACTTCTAAAGTTAAAAGTGCCGTTTATCTGTAAAGTTAGTCAAAGTACAGTACATAAGTTGGTAAAAATAAATGTCATCCATGCAAATTAAAAATGCTGCACCAACCTTCAGATGACGACGCCGACAGAAGACTGGAATTCTTTAAATCATCACAAATAAAATATTCGGAGCCAACACTACACAACAACCATTTGTTTTAGTTATGAATGTACTTTTTCACCCAATGGAAATGTGAGCACACAAAATGTACAGTACAGGAGTGACACAAATCCACACATCTTGTATGAAAAACATACTCAATTTCTAGAAAAATTGAATGTTTAGGTAGGCAATTTGGGAAACTACACAACTGACATAATAATTTTAGTACTTATTTAATTTATCCACGCAAATTGACCTAAACCTCCCAAAAAAATACATGCCTGAGTAGGTGTTGTCAATATAACTTTCAAATGAGCGAACACTCGTGACAAGGACCTATTTGAAATATATGGCCACCGTGGTCCTGTTACGTTATCTGTTATCACTAGTGGAGAAGTTTACAATCATCGTTTATTTTCACCCTCCAAATTTCGATAGTGTTAGTATAACCGTTCAAAAGATTCGAGGGGGTGGGGACTTTTGACTGGCACTGTATAATGTAATAATTTGGTTGATATAATTTGTTTTGTCATTTCAACACCCTACTAGAATTTTTAGTTAATATTCGGGTACCTAATGCTGTTCTCTGAAACTTAATCCTAACTCTTAAGTAAGAGGCTGTAACAAATTTCGAATTCGTGAAAAATATACTATTTGTGTAATTTATACAAGGTGTCTAAATAAAGACTGTATTTATATTTCGTTGCAGTTCCTCCAAGAGTCTCAAAATGGAAGCGTATGATGCAGCGGTCCTGTCCTACGCTCTAGCAACAGCGACTTCAAAAAGTAAATCCAGCTTTTTAGGTTTACCACCAAGTTTATCAACACTGTCTCAAAAAACGTCAGAAGAATCCTTAACACCTCCGAGGGAATCTACAGAGGAGCCCAACGTAGATGGACGAAATTATCTTTACCAACTGCTTTACAACGTGGAACAGATGGTAATTAATAAAAACATGGTGGCTTTGTCGACTTTGATGGAAATTTGTTCTACAAAACAATCGCAGGCAAGTACCTACTTTATTAAAAACAATTCGCTCAGCCTCAGTTTTTTCAGTGTTTTTGAAATTTGTTTTATTACTTCTATTTTAGTAGGTGAGTTATTTAGGCAAAAGCTTATCGGAGGTCCAAACTTACACATATGAAAATAGATGAATATGGTAGTGAAATGCAAAGACTGCATTTGTTTTTAGACTTCGTTGCGACCGACACGATACTTCCGATGGAGACGACACTTCTTTGACCTGGAAATACTTATACAACTCGGTTCTCTATGTAAGAAACAGGGATCAAGTTCCCACACAGCATGAAATATCTGAAGAAATATTTCACTGAAATATTCCTATGTCCACGACAAAACATCTACTGAAATATTTTACGAAATCTTAGAGAAACATTTTGTGAAATATTGCACCAATATTTCATGAAATATTTCAAGAGAATTTTAGTCGTGAATATAGTAATATTTTGGGAAATTTTTTTTAAAAGATATTTTAGACATCAAATATTTTAGCACTATTTTAAAATATTTGACTGTAATATTTCTGAAATATTCGTATGCTCACGACAAACAAATCTTTTCAAATATATCATGAAATATTACAATATATTTCATGAAATATTTCAAAAGGTTTTTGTAGCGAAAATACGAAGAATTCTGAAATATTTTATGATACTTCAAAACAAACATGAAATATTATATAAATATTTTTAAATAGTTCACTAAAATATATTTAAACTATTTTTATATCCACAACAAAAGGTCTTTTGAAATATATCATGAAATATGACACAAAGATTTCATAAAATATTACAGGAATATTTCATGAATTATTTCAAATGGGGTTTTGTCGCGGACATAGCAATATTGCTGAAATTTTTCAAGAAATATTTTGAAATGTTTCAAATCAAACCAGAAATATTGTATAAGTATTTTAGAAATATTTCATGCTGTGTGGGTTATATATTAAAAGTCTCTTCAGTTATAGAAAAACAATAAATTGTTGCAAATAAACAAATATAACATCCAATTAATATACAATACCAGCAATTTGCTTTTCGTTATAATAAACATTGCAATTTTCTGTTTGCGATATTTTAAATTAGAAATTTGACAAGTCAGAAGTCAGAACTCCACAAAAAGGGCAACGTTACCAAGTTTATGGATGCTAGAGACAATGAGGACAAACTTATATACAACTTATATAGAATAGCTAAATATAAAATAATATTAATGTTATGCCACCGTTTTGTCTTTTTTTTTCAATTAAGGATACATAATTTTTCTAAATGTCTGAGATATTCTAAAAACTTTTGGCGTGCTGTTCATAATCCATCCTCTTGCTACATTAGCGCCACCCTAATATAACAGGCTGGAGACCTTTGATGTTCAAAAAAAGTATCTACTTAATAATGTAGTGTTAAAAAGGTGAATTAGATTTGAATTATTAGTTGCATAAGCAAATAATTACAACCTTTGAATATAAACATCTTTATGTTCTAAGATTACAACTTCAATGATTGCTGAATTATTCTAAATGATTTTTTCCCAACACTAAATGGCATCTTAATATTCTGCCCCAGTGACAGTTTGGGCAAGACAAGCTTTGTATTTAGGTTGCTGGGGGCTTGGAGCATGTACCTTCTGGAGATAGCCTGCCATGCACAAAATTGTATAGAGTATAGAGACAGTAACAGGCTATTTCACTTGGTGAGTGGAAGCATCCAGTGAAGAACATGCTAAACGTATTTCCTTGGAAGCAGCTTCCAACGAAGTAAAATAGCCTCTTGCCCCCCCTCTCTCTCTCTCTCTTTGGTCTTACCATGACATTTGTGCACTACAGGCTACCTCCAGAAGGTTCTCTCTATACGACCTGTGCAGAAGGTACAAACACTACGGCTGGGGGAGGACTATTAAATTTATACTGCCTCTTAAATTTTGACAATGGCAGAATACTTATTGACTTATTCTCGTTTTTATTCCCTGTCATTACATTACTCTCAAAACTAAGATTTAAAATCATTTTGGAATCACTAATATCCGTAGAGATCTTATTTTAATAGTTTTATATTTGTATTGTATTTCAGTGGGATGACCAAATTTGTGCGCCTTTAGATACCTTATTGTCAGAACTTAGACAAATTTGTAAAAATAATCCTGGAAATATTCACCAACTACAATTGTGCCCAGAAGGTAAGTCTTTTGAACATTTTATTTAGCAAGTAGATGTTTTCTCATTTAGCCGCTACATTTTTGTCACAAATTATTTTTATATAAACTTTTATTTTTCATCAAATTTATATTTTGGACAATTGTATAACTGAGTGCAAGTGTGAACTTACTGATATTTATTCCAAATTTTGATTTTTTTGTCATTTGGTAAAAATAAATGAAATGTAAACTCTTAAGTAATTTCCTAACATTTCAAAAGACTCGGGTCTCAAAAAAAATTTTAACCGACTCCAAAAATTTTCCGATTTTAATGATAATTTTGTATTCTTTAAAGGTCTTTGGTCGCATATATAAAGATATTTTACATATATTTTACTGAAATATTTCAGAATATTTTTATAAAGAATTATAAAATATTTTGCAATATTCGTATTTCGTAACCTTTTGAAATATTTCATGAACAGATTAAATTATTTGTTTCAATTTTAAGATATTATATTTCAACAGATTTTTTATCGTGGTCTTACCAATATTTCAAGAATGTTAGGGTGAAATTTTATAAATAGTATTTTCTAGAAATGTTTTAAATTTACCAATAATCTCGACTAAAAACTTTAGATATATTTCATGAAATATTTCAGTAGATCTTTTGTCGCGAAGATAGTAATATTTCAGAGTTATTTCAGTGAAATATTTCTTCAAATATTTCAGCATTTATTATAAAGACCTTGTATGTAAGCTCTATTTGAAAATATTCACAGTTAATTTTTCCTTAAATACAATATCGAAACCAGTAAAAACATCTATTTAACAGAGAAAAAAAAACGTAAAGATTTTTCTTTCAGTGACAGAAGAAACCAACAAAAGCTTCATCCTCAATACAGAAATCGTATGCAAAACCCTAGCCGACTTACTGCGCCAATTTGGCTTGACGATGGGCGCGAATATGATTAAAAAATTAATTTTTTTGTAATTGTAATATAGGTAATGATTTTGTATAGATTTTTATAATGTGTACACATATATTTTTAAATCACATTGTAGATTCACAACTTTCAACTGTACGTTGAATAGGATTTTAAAGTGTTAAGAAAAAAAAACGTTATTGTAAATTATGCTCACGCAAATATAAAATCAAAATGAGAAAATATTCTGTTTTATTTTAGCTTCCAATACCCAAAATGTACCTTCACCAATAAGATCTATGTATGGATAATAATATTTGTTTGTATACTAACTATACTTAAAATATATGATATAAAGTTTCCTCTTATAGTCTAACTCAGCGATTTGGTATTAATAAGTCTTAGGTATTTAGGTATGTCCATAAATAACTTAAATGTAAACTTAGAATCTACAGATTTCCTCTTTTAGCTTGCTCCAGTTCTATAGCTTCGAACAGGGATTTGAAGTTTCCAGCTCCAAAACCCTGAAATACAACAAATAACAATAATTTTTAGTTTTCGCCAGTATGTGACATGTAGCGTTTACAACTTTGTAGGCAGTCATGTGTTTGTCGAAAATTCTGATATAATTAATAGGTTTTATTCTAAAAGACTCACTTTAAATTTAACTGCATTGCATCAATTTTTCAATTTCAGAAAAAAGTTGAAGAAAACATAAATTTTGGTTTAGACATTTACCTATCATTTTATTATAAAAGAACTAAATCTGCAATTGCTTGTAATATAGGAAATATACTAAATTGTGAAATCACACTAATCTCAATAATTTACAAAAAAGGAGACAATACAAAGCTGGTCCCAGAGGTACCCGGACCGTACCTAGTGTAACTACACTATGAAGCATATGTTTTAAGTTTGGAGACGTGAACGTTGTCTAGTATTTGTCTGACAGCTTTCAAAAGTGAAAGTTTTCAGTGAATTTGTGAAAATAAAGAAAATTGGTCATCGTTATGTAATACAATAGCTTTACTTGAAAGGCCTCAGCCTAACCAATATAAAACCTTAAGTAGATTCTATTCTGGGTTTCTTCGTGGACAGTGGAACACCACAGTGTTCGACCAAATGAGGTGACGACATCAGAGATGTTGAAGAAATTCCACAAAGCGGTACTGGATGATCAACTGAATGCGGGGGAACTAGCACACATCGTAGGCATTTCAAAAAGTGCGTTACAAGGCACATTTTCTGAAAATTTGGATAAAAAACTGTGTGCACGATGGGTGCCGGGTTTGCTCACACTCGAGCAAAAACAGTGTTGTGAAGATGTTTCAATTGAGTGTTGAGAGAGTTTCACAGCAAAAATGCAGAATTTTAGCGTAGTTTCATAACCATGGATAAAGTATGGGTCCATCACTTCAAACTTGAGACAAAAGACCAATCAAAACAACGGGCTAAAACGGGAGAACCGGCTCCAAAGAGGGCGAAGCCTGTTGCTGCTGCTGGCAAGGTCTAGGCGTCTTTATTTTGGGATGCGCATGGGATAATTTTCAGTGTCTACCGTGAAAAGGAAAAAACTATCAACGGCGAGTAGTATGCGAACTTATTGCCAAGTTTGAGCGAAGAAATCAAGCAAAAACGGTCGGATTTGGCTAAGAAGAAAGTGTTGTTTGACCGAGGCAATGCACCAGCTTACAATAGCTAAAATTAATGAATTGAAGTTGGAATTGCTACCTCATTCGCCAGATTTAGCCCGCTTGAAGAGGTGATATCGACAGTTAATGACTATTTTGAGGATCAATACAGTTCTTATTATAAAAATGATATTGAACTTATTGAACAGCACTGGAAAAAGTGTAAAGAGCTGAAAGAATATGTTGAAAAATAAATATATATTTTTTAAACTGACGGAAAAAATATTTTTTTTCCAAAATTTTTGTGTTTTCTTTGTTGGAAGTCCATCTTCTGAGGTACTGTAAAACTGTTGCTTGTACATATGAAACTATATTAATAAAAGACAAGAGATTAAGGACAGAAATAGAGGACACAAAATAATCCACAGAGCATCTTTCATCAGGCAATACCCAGGACTACCTATTGAAAAGCAAGTGACATAGGAAGCATTCGTATAAAAACAAAATTACCTCAATTGCATTGAATGCACTAAAACAGGCTTCTTACTGAGTGCCAAGAAATACATTTTGAAACTCACTACAAAGAAGACAAATAAGTGGGACAGCAATCCAGGGGATGAAAAATCTATATAAAAGAAAAACAAAAATGTGTAATGTGCAAAAGAATAACTATATGATATTTATGAATGAAGTAATCTAAAGAAAAGTAATGAAGTCGAACAGGATAATATACTGAAAATAGGATATACTGATAATCAGGTGATAATAGCAAATAGTTAGCAGAACCTAAAATTAATTTGCAAATCTGAAATCCAAATACTTTTAACATTATTAAAAGTATTTGGAATAACAGTGAATAGCAGTTGACAACTTTATTGTTGAAATGTAATTGAAGTGTTTTGGTACAAAATCTTGGTTTATTCACTTACTGATTGCACTTACATTATGATTTCTTCTTTGGATCATTTCCAAGAACAATGTTGGTCTGTCTTGCATATTTTTAGTGAAGATCTGGAGTAGGTATCCATTTTCATCGTAATCGATGAGGATTTTTAACTCTTGCAGAATGTCCATTTCTTCAGCGATTTGGACACTGCTATGTTTCAGCTTTTCCCTCAGAATGTCGTAGTAACTATCAGGGACTTGAAGGAATTCCACTCCGCGTGCTTTGAGATTTCTGACCTAATCAAAGAAGGTTTAAATATTACAACAGAAATTCTCTTTTAAGATTTTATTATACTGTGCTATGCTATATATTTTTTGGGCGAGTATAAAATAGTTGCTTACAGTTTGAATGATATCTTGAGTGTTCAAAGCAATATGCTGTACACCGGCACCTCCATAATAATCAACGTATTCCTGGATTTGACTCTTCTTTTTGCCCGGTGCAGGTTCGTTAATTGGTACCTAGAAAACGTGGTTGGTAATTTATGCCTATTTTTATTACTTATAATAATAATAAAGGACTTTTATTAAAAGATAATAGAACTAAAATTACAACATGAAATTGGGCGAGATTCAGCTGCAGGTTACCCCGCTAGCTGTTCTTACAATTAACCATGCAACTTTAATAAAGAAATCAGAGAACTTGTTTAAACCCCTCCGAATATGTACTGGGCATAAAATAGAACTGTTAAGGCAATGAGAGAATTGAAAAAAAAAATGAGAGCAACATGTGTCCTGCATTAAGGCCAATGAGTAAAATGCTAAGTACTGGAATATTTAAATTAGCAAACTAGGAAAACAGTAAACGTTGCTATTTTTATTGTTTACTCTAAAATGAGTAAACAAAAATAATGTTCACACTCTATATTTTATATTACTTTAGTTCAACTTTTTGTAATTAACGGGGCAGAGTTTAGATGTAGTTTTCGGACTGGGGCATATTTAGAAATTAAAATGAAGGCAATGCAATTATAGGAAACTTCTTATACGTCAGGAAGTTAGAAATGTGTGTTGCCTATAGCAAATAAATTTGAATTTATTTAGTCCAATTAAAAAAATGCCCTAGGTGATAATTGTATTTTTTTAAATTTAGATAAGATTGTTCCCTTGTTAGATACAAGCGTTCAGGTCTCCATAGAGAACAGAATGCCATGCTGCAAATAATTGAAATAGGAAAAAATTATTCTTGGCACTGACCTTAACATTTTCCTCCCAGTTTGCCATTACAATGGACCTCAAAGCTGAATATTCCGTATGCAATTGCGAATCATCGACTGACCAGAATCTATGAAACTGGAGTACGTTCTCATACCATTTAGCTACCGATTCCATTTCTCCGTCTGGTTGATTGCCGACAACGTGATCTATGAAATCGATATTGGTAGCGGGTCTGAAAAACAATACATAATTAAATTCGCAAATTAATATTTCATTTCAAATTATTACGGCCATCTTCTGCATATGTTCGTATGTTGTTTGTCTACTTATTCTCTTTTCTGGCACAAGAAGCGCAACTAATAAGCAGGGATGACCAACCGGTCGATCGATATATACTAAAAAGTCAATCAGTCCTTTAGAGGATTGCGTTTTGTAAAAAAAATCAAATCATGTCCGGGTAGATTTCGATTTTTGTGAGAACGAATTTACTTTAGTTAAATAATCCAGTCGTTGTTCAGCTATGTCATTTATAGTTATTTTACAATGATATGGAAAATACCATTTCAGTTTGACTTTAATAGTGAGTTGTATAACAAACTGGTGTTGCACACTTTCTTACCGTATTGAAAACATCCAATAGAGGTCCATACAAAACTAAAGGAAATTTTATATGCAGTCTATATGGAAAGAAAATTTGCCAGATAAAAATCATTTTTGAACTTATCGGAATCTATCTGCTAGTCCAACATATTGAGTTTTTTTTTACTGGAATTACCTAATGGGATTTTAATGTACGTTGTAATCATGGATCTATATGGAGGTAACCCGTGGGATTGTATCTGTTTCTATTGAAGTCCGCTTAGAATTATGGAGTTTACGCGTATTTTCTAATACAGAATAAAACTTTAACAAGCAAGTATAATGATTTCCATTTGTAACAGCTCTTTTCAAATATAGGACTTAATGGGTTTCACTTAGAAACCCCTTGTAGGTATATATGGGGATTATTAACAGCGACAAAAGCACTTAGGTTCCCATACACTATGGGATTTTTTTCTATAGGGTACCTAGTTATGTAAACTCTCAATCTTTATAAAGGGTGTTTCAATAAGAGTGCAAAAGGTTCAATAAACCATGACAAGGGATTGAACTATTTATTGTTTTAAAATGTACATATCTTGTGAATGACCTCCACGGCTTTACTGGCAAATGCTACTCTTTTGACAAGATTTTAATAACATTATTGTCAACAAAATGCCTTCCATGCTTCGGTATTCGCGGGATTGTTGGTATAAACCTGTGTTCAGATAACCCCACAGCCAGAAGTCCATCACAAGATCATCGCGGCGCAAACTA
Source organism: Octodonta nipae (assembly GCA_034190945.1). NCBI lineage: Eukaryota > Metazoa > Arthropoda > Insecta > Coleoptera > Chrysomelidae > Octodonta > Octodonta nipae. The sequence continues at coordinate 73,120,710 of CM067222.1, forward strand.
TTGCAAGACGAACAGTATGATATGTGGCACCATCCTGCCGAAACCACATCGTCAAGAGCTATATGATTGAATTGAGACACAAAAAACTGCATTATCATAGCGATTAAGTTCGCTGTTCACCGTTAATGCAATACCTTCCTCCTTCCTTATCTTTAAACAAATAGGGTCTAAACATTGACACGTTTTAGTTGCATTGCTTTTGTATGTTTGTGAATCAAGAGTATTGACCAAAACATTAATGTTTTCAACATTTGCACTCCTACTAACCTCGTTATATATCTATATCATATGTAAATTATTTTGCAGTGTGGGAATAAATATTAAATTTATTATTATTCAAGCTGTGCATATATTTTTGAGCTGTATATATTTTTTGCATTGAAAGGATTGTAAAATCTCGAAGACGGAATATCATATTTGCTTTTGGCTAAATATACAAACTTACAGTTGCTCTCCCAAGATGTCTGTAGCACATGGTACGAATCCTGGCAAAAAAGGTCCCCGATATAAACTTCTATCAACGAAAGTATGGGTTGTGTCTCCATACTGGAAGGAAGGTTTATTAAATTTTTATTATGGTTATTTTATATACAGTGACATACCGTTTGTATAGTGGCAAAACGCACTGACCCGTTAAAATCTGATTCTTTCCATAGGTCCTTTACGATTTTGGCTCCTTTTTCCTTGGCCCTCTACCAAAAACAAAAATCGAAATGTATAGAAATAATTTAACAAACTAGAGAATTATATGTTGCTTACTTCAAGTATCCCTTCCAAATTGTCAACTGAGAAAGCAACATCTTTCACCCCGTCCCCATGTTTTCCAAGATGTTGGTTGAGAATTTGATTCTCTGGTTGATATGATGAAACAAAAACGAAGACTATCTGTAAGTCAAAGTTATTAAAGTAATTTTGATTAAAAACAACGTCGCCATTTATAATTTTTAGTTTTTGTAGTCATGTATTTCTGGATGTTTATTCACTTACTGGGAATAACGTCACAATACTTGAAAATGCTATCAATATATTTCCAAACATCTGACAAAGCAAAACCAACAGTTCCGACATTAATAAATTTAACGAGGGAAAAACGTTTATAAATTAATGTGATATCCCAAGTAGAAGTAAAAAGTTGAAAATAATTAACAAATTATAACACTAGGCAATAAATAGCACATTCACAGTTGTTAGATACCTACATACAAAGTAAAAAATGTAAACAACAAAAGGTGCTTATTCTGTACAAATTAATTACCTACCTATCTAGCATACTTTTAAAGTCGGTGGTAAGCATACCTAAAATCCTGCAATGCTTACTTATCAACTACTACTTCAAACTTGATTGTTGCTTTGGCACCGCCTTGAAAAATATACTAGGCTAGCTGACCCGTCCCGAATTCGCACGGGTCCAAACAAATGGGCGTATTGACGTACTTGAATATTTTTTCATCTGGTAATTTTCACATCTCATACATTAGATAGCTACACCAGCCTCAATATTGACAAAATGACGAATAATGTCTTTTCTCATATCTGTATTATTTTCGGTTCCCGAAAAATAGTGTTTTTGTCTTAAAACATACCCAACTTATTTTTTTTAATTTTTTTCCCTGTAAACCATCCTTGAACGATACAAACGAAACTAATATATATATATATATATATATATATATATATATATATCGAAGTCGGTCAAGCCGTTTTTGAGTTTTAGCGAGAGTAACGTACAGCAATTCATTTTTATATATTCAGATATGCAATTAATTTGTACAGATTGAGCACATTTTATTTTTTACATTTTTTTTATTGCCCAGTGTTATTTTTTTAATATTTTTCAACTTTTTAGTTATACTTGGAAGACGGTTAATATTAAAAAATAGTTTTATTTATAACTTTTTAGTCTGTAAATTTGTTTTGTAACAATTTCTTTTTAGAATTAAAATGAATCTGATACGCTTTGATTTAATAAGCCAAAAGGATATTTAATTAAATTAGTTGTTACTGTACTGCTTTTATCACTTTACTTTATGGTTGTGTTTGCTATACTATACACCCTATGTACAAAAAGTAGGTTATTACTTTTTGGAAATTGGTTAACAATCAACACCAAACTCCACCAAGTACACCATGCATACAATCAGAAAGACTAAAAGGGTGGGCAACATATTTAATATTAAAACTTCAATTAAAACAATGAATACACTAACATATACACACACCAAATATAATAAATAGCGTTTATAAAACTAGTTTGTGAATGTTTAAGCACTTTTTGGGAAATAACAAAAAAAGTCACGAAAATTGCTGTATATTTCCTAACGTTTTGGGGTCTAAGTCAATGCCTAAGAAATTACGAAAAAAAGTTTGTGAAGGTAAAAAATTCTATATTGGAAAAACCTTTGTTCGCATTTTTGGCGAAGGCAAATTCGCATGTAGGAGCGCCACGGAAAATTCTGAAGAAAACCCTTTCAAATTCTTCCAAATGGGAAGGAACTCTTTTATTAAATGATCTTTATATTTTTCTGAGCCACCCTGTATATTATCATATTAAATTTTCTTAGTTGCTTCACATATATTGTCAAATATTTTAATTTTAAATATATTTACAGTTTATTTATAGCCACAGACAACGGGGTCTGACCTTGACCCAGCAGCATTTTCAATTAGTGTGGTTCTATTCTCAATAAGTGTATAAACATTAAGTAAAGATGCCACAACTGTCATTCAGGAAACAACTATTTCTGGATGTCTCACCTCATTTTGTCGTACAGCGTGATACACGTAATCCCTGCTTCCGGTTTCTAATCCTTTATATGCTATTGGTTGAAACCCGAGCCTGGTGACGTAATAAGATGCAGCTTGCTTGGCGTTACCAACGTAGAAGGTGATGTGATCAAAACACAAGAATTTTCCGTTTGTAGGCTACAGGAAAATGTCTTTCAGTACTTTATCTGGAGAAGGATGCGTTACACTTACCTTCGGTCCTTTATCAGAATATGATGTCTGCAAAAGAATTTTTAAATTAATTTTACTCTATAACAGTTTTAGTTTTTAAAAATACTCTTTGACGTCCAATGGTCGAAATTCGACCGTAATTAATTTGCACAAATATATAGTGCCAGTCAAAAGTCTCCTCCACCTCATAGTATCTTTTAAACTAACACTAGAAATTTATAGGGTGAAAATCACATACTTCTCTACTAACAGATGACGTAACAGTAATAATAATAAGGTCAATGTGGCCACTGGCCACTAATGTTAAATAGTTATAGGAAAGGTATTACTTTTGTTTGGGTTTTGGCCTATTTTGAGGATAAATTAAATAAATACTAAAATTTTTAGTTCATATTTTCACCTTAAATAATGAAACGAATTTTGGTAGCAAGTGTCCAAAATGTCTACTCCCTGACATAAATGCATTCTATTAGTAAATTTTTGTCGCACTTGTTCGAATGTGTCTGCTGTCATTGTCCTGTATTCTTCTTTTAAATTTTAATATCGTGGGGTTCCGTAGCGTAGACCATAAAAATGCGGCGCAACACCATTTTGGTAAAATGTTATTTCTAAATTGCCGAATTCATCTGGATTATCTTCTAGAATTTCAGGAATTAGCGTCTCATTGCATTTTGTAACATATACACCTTACCGGTTAAGTTTGTACTGAGGAGAACATTTCCAACTATGTGATTTCCGAAATTTCGCAATAATGTGGCGGATTTGTGTCACTCCAGTACCATATATTTTGTATGTTCACATTTTCATTGAGGAAAAAGTACCCTCATCACTAATATAAATGCTTTTTGTGCAGTGTTTGTTTCGCTTAATTTGTGATAATGTCACAGAATTCCAGTCCTGTATTCGGGTCGTTATCTGAAGGTTGGTGGACCCTTTTTAATTTCTATGAAGGAAATTTATTTTTTACCTACACCCTATGTACTGTAATTTGACTAACATCACATTATATAGACGTAACTTTAGCTCTACAGGCATGGGCGGATCCAAGTAGGGGGAGCCTCAAAGTTAGTAAATTTAATATTAAAACGAGGTAATCTTAACTTCAAGAGCCTAGAAGACGGTCACTTCTATGGGTTTAAAACACATGAAGACTATTTTTAATATAATAGTCCAAAAAATATGCGTTTAAAATTATATTTTGGTAAATTTAGTACAGGATCCCCCCCTGAAGCATGAAATCGCCCCTCTGGAAACACTTGTCTGGATCCGCCCCTTTGTAGAGGAAGTAGGGTTTTTTTGTCATCACTGTTAGTTGACCAGATCGTTTGGCATCATTAACACTTTCTGTTGCTTCAAACTCCTGAAGAAGCTCCCTTAAGTAATTCCTCGATATAGTATGATATGGATACCTCTTATTAAGATTGTTAAAATAACAACTACTTTGTCGGGTTTAGTATATACTATTTTGTCTATGTAAACTGCTAAACTCTCGTTAAACAATAATAAAACTAAATATTTAAGGTATAAAGTTATGTAGCGGTTTTTTTTCAAAAACTTTGCAAACTTTGCAAAGTAGTAATTACTACTAATAATGAAAATTATAAAACGTTAAATTTTTGAGATCTAACCAGAGGCGAACTGAATAATCTTCACAAATTAAGTGTGAAATAATGCCTTTCGAATTAGTTACTATTTGCTATAAGGTCCTATTTAAAATTAGTGTCCACAGTGCCGTTGTGACGTGAACTATTACTGTACGTCCTCTGTTACCACTAGTAGAAAAGTTTACAACCGTTTATTTTCATCCTTCAAATTTCATTAGTGTAAATAATGTTCAAAACATACGATATTTTTTGAGGAGGCTTTGACTGGGGCGATATACTTGAATATTTTACATGTTTTAAACCTGAACTAAGACAACTATTTCCTAATACTGTTAACCCAGCAGACATTAATAGAAACATATAGATTCAACCAGATGGAGCTAAACCACATTATGCAGCAGAGTACGAGCTTAGGAGCCATTCAAGTATTACGTAAGCAGATTTATTACAATTATATGTTGTTCTGTGTCAAGAAATGTACGGTGCATAGTTTAAGCATATGACTATAATTAATGTAAATATTGGTAATTAGATACTTCAAATTATATTTTTTCTATGAAATCGTTAATTATTTTACAAAATAAATAACTGAAAATTGATTCTTCTCATTACCAACGTCCAAATATCAAAAATTCATATATTGCTGAATAGAGAATTGAGAACGCTTCCAATCATGGTATCATACGCTACCCCTTTCCATTTAATTTTTATAGGGGTAGTAATTACCCCTAGCGGGTTGAAGGGGCGGGTGGATAGTTTAATTCAAAAAGTGTGTTTAGTATATATAAATTTACCTGTTTTTGAGGATTTTTCATTTACATTCATAATAAGCCAGAAAACAAATTTATACTGTATGTGTATGTAAAATAGCACATTATGTAATGGTATTATCAGAAAACAGTTTAAATTTTAGAATAAACAAGAAGAGCCTAATGCAGGGATTGGTTTTTGATGTATTTTATTTTTTATGACACTATGTAATTACCACATACCATGAAAACTAACAGATCTTTCAGTCAGAATACAGGGAAATGTGAAACCAACTAAGAGTGTATGAAGGAGAAAGTTTTATTCCAGCAATTCACAAAGAACTAATGTTTAATCATAAAATTAATTATTTTTCAGCTACACGCGTAAACTTTTACCTGAATCGATTATAATTATGAACAAACTTTGCAAATAAATACCATTAGATATTAAAAAATATACAAGGCATGAATAAATTTCTGAAAAACAGGATATGGAAATACAAAACATGATATATTAAAATTACGATTTGAGTTCCAAGTGTTATCACAAATTCTATGAATATTCTTCTAGTTTAAATCAATATGCCATATACGTTGTTTCTCACCGATTTCTTTGAAATCAAGTGTCGCAAATTATCACAAGAATTCTGATACGCATTTGATATCGCGTAAACAAATAAAATTAATAAACAATATGCAAATAAGCTGGAAAAAACCACGTTCTACATTCAGATTGATCCTGCAAACAATGTCAATACTGAAATTGACACGAGATAAATTTTTGTAGAAAAAAATCAAAATTTTGTACAGAATTGTTTGAAAAAAGCATATGTGTACACCACATAGCCTAAGCTAAGAAGTGAAGATGGATGATGCAACATATGCGAAGCCATTGCATCAGAAAAAAGCTGAATTTCGCTTTACGAATTTTCATAGAGGGAAAAGCAACCCCGAAGCTCGAATAGAGGCACGTCTGGATTTGCACGGACTCAATTTTTGACTTTTGATCTTAATTTTTGCGTATTGATTTAAAAAATATGTACACATATTTATGTAAATGAAAATACACTCACCATGCTCACATAAACAGGTTATTGAAGAAAACACTGAAATCAAAACGGCAGTTTTGTATGTTATTTCTGCTTTTATAGGTTGGAGATTGGCTGTGGTGGTGGTTGGTGGTATTTTGAATGTGAATATTTTATTATTGTCGTTTTAGAGCAACGGGTGTGGATTCCCATTGGCAGGAAAGAAATGGAAACGTACCGAGTCTCCTTGAAGAGAGGAATTATGATAATTTTATTTTTGCACATAACTTGATTTTCTTGTGGATGTAAATAAAACGAGTATTAGTGTGAGAGGCCAGATAAGGAATGAAAAAAATTGGAAAGGCGCCAGTTGTTTTGTTTCAGTGGAAAATTTGAAAATTTTTGGGTAGGGGGATTATCTGTTCTTCTAAATATTTAGTGTTTCAAAAATTACGGTTTATTGACATAAATTACATGATTATTTATTGTTGTTGATTTTAAAAAAAGTGATTTTTCTCACCAATAATTTGTATCCATCTATGTCATTTGTTGCAGGCTGAAAGTTGAAATAATTACAATCACTTGGGGATATTATACCATATAAACACATGTCTTGAAGCGACAACTTGTGTAAAAAATGGTCAATTTCATGTGTACCGTAGAAACAGCAAATCCTTATGTTATTTATTTTTCTAGTAGGCGTCTGTCATATTAATTCCTCTTATTGACAACTTAATTTTTGTTACTCTAGTTGATTTTTACTGACACAGAGTGGTAGTTGAACGTGACTATTCGCGAATTTTCACCAATATGGTGGTTTACTCATACGCAGAAATGGCTGACATGCATTTCGTCTAGAGTCTCTCTAATGGTAATTCCTTAGAAGCGACGAGAAGATATGCTGTAATATATCCCCAACGTGTAGCCCCTCATCACACTTTGTTTGGACGGTTTCATCAACGACTAAGAGAAACATGAAAGTTCAAACCTAGAAAACATGATGTAGGCCACCGAGATATTAGAACACAAGAATTAGATGAAGCTGTACTTAATTTAATTGACGAGCAATCCGATACCAGCCGTAGGAAACTTGCTTTATAGCTACATTTTGATCTTATGATGGTAATTGCCATCCATAAAGGAACAGCTGTTATATTCATATCATGTACAACGAGTCCAGGCACTGTTACCTCGTGCCTTTCCCAACCGTCTCACATTTTCGTTCTGGCTGCTAGATATGATTAGACAACACCCAGAATTCTTTAAGCATATTTTATTGAGGGACCATGCAAAATTTTCAAGGGAGGCAAATTTCATATTCAGCTTAACAACATATGGGCAGAAGAAAATCCTCATGCTATCGTTGCAGCTCACCACCAGGAACGATTTTCTTTAAAGTGTAGATTGGAACTATTGGAGATCATTTAATTGGTCCACATTTCGTTCCACCTACATTAAATGGAGATACATACGCTCAGTTTCTAAGCGAAGAGCTGCTAGTTCTAGTTGATTAGGTGTCAGATCAGGTGTTTGACCTCAATTTTGGCCAGCTCTTTCACCTGATTTAAATCCGATAGACTTTTTGACTTGCGCACAATTATAAACGTTGGTTTATAGTGGAACTGCTGTTCAAGACATAGAAGACTTAAGAAACCGCATTATTGTTTCTTGTAGAGATATTGAAGATTTTTCTGGGTAATACGAAGATCTATGTGTCGACATCTAGACTCCTATGTAATGGCTGAAGGTGGCCATTTTGAGCACTTAATTTGATCTGTTCTTTTTTAAAGTTAGTTAAACTTGTTTTTTTTTAATGATCTTGAAATAATAATAGCATATTGCATCACAGAAGGATTGTTTCTTTTCACGGTACACATGAAATTGATAATTTTTTACACAAAAACAGTGGCAGATACGAAAAAAACGCAAGAAATAGAAAAGATTGCAAATAAGAGATTCATTTACAATTTTAACAATTGCCAGGGGTGTACTAAAATAAGGTTGTATGTGCAGAAATAACACGTGACCGTTTCTGTGACATCATAGAGGTATGAATGCTCCAAAAAAATTAACTAAATAACTCCTTGCAAGAGGAACATAATTAATTAAGCCACCCATATATCGAATATCTTGACAATCAGAAAAAGAATGAATAATTAAACCCGCACTATAAAAAGCAAAGCCTTAAATAAAGCATGTGTTAAAAGATGAAAAAAATTAAATTCATATCTATTAAACAAAAAGAACAAAACATTTTACTATTTCTGATTCAGCTGTTAATAAAATGCTTGAATATTTACTAAATTTTTCATTAGAGGCTACGTTAGTTATATATATATATATATATATATATATATATATATATATATATATATATATATATATATATGTTATATAAGTTATTCCATCGACTTATGTGAAACCATCTAGCAACAGTTCCCAAGCTGAGTCAGCATCCACGTGTCGTCTCAGGTTACCTTCGACGACGTACATCCGTGAGAACAGCAAACGCTGCGACAGCTTAGTCAGCATTTTTATGTTATAAATTGTTCAATTGCCTTATGTCTGCATTTTTTTTTAAAAAGAGAAATTTTGAAAGTGTGATATAACAAATTGGCGCAGTCAGTAGGATCCGTCTAACGTTACTAGAACACGAGTACTCTAACTAGTAGCGGCGGATTCCTATCCCTCAACGGAACAACGAACCTGGAAGAAGTCCTCACTGCAATCAAACGTAGAACACGGCGCTTTCAATGTTCCTGTTGATGTAAGTAATGGTGAATCGTCATTCGTTTTAAGTAAATATTATTTGATTTATTTTATTGAGCATTGATTTTTAATATTCGATATAATTTATTTGAATTGATTTATTAATACATTGATTTTAAATAATTTGATTTCATTTGATCGAAACTGATCTATTTTATTATTTGATTTTTATTTTTGATATATTTGATTTGAATGAAATATTGATTTATTTCATTATTTGATTTATTTGATATATGTGTTGATTTCTTTTATTGACATTTGATATATTTGATATTTTATTGATTTATCTACCTGATTAACTGATTTATATGTTGATATCTATCGTGTTTTTATACCATACTGTTCTATCGTTCAAACAATCGTTTATTCCCACTACATATTCTACAGTATATTAATTTTCTATACCTTTTCATATTTCATTTTAAACCCTTGTTCCAATTCTTTTATATCGATTAATATAAAAATGGCACAAGCTTCTTCAACACCGGTTACCACCGAAACCGAGAGATATCAGTTATCGGAAATATTTTCCGTTATACCCGAATTTGAAGGCGACCAAATTTCCTTGGGAACCTTTATAGATTCGTGTAATTGCGCATATAATATGTCCACGGCGGATCAAAAATATTTGTTAGTGATCCATATCAAAAATAAACTCAAAGGGAAAGCGGCGCAGTTGATAAATTCAAGGAATCCCGGATCATACCTTGGATCAAACAACTACTGACATTGCATTTCGGAGATTCTCGTGATCTCTCTTCCCTTATTCACGACTTACAACGTCTGAAACAACTTGCAAACGAGTCCCCATTAACATTTTACAATCGACTCCAGGTATTGAGTGCGAAAATGCACTCCTGCATCCACAAAACGGCTGGGCTTAGTCCAGAACAAAAAGACGCCCAGACCACTCTAGTGGATACAATGGGTATGAACACCCTTCTTACGGGATTAGAACCCCGTTTAGGTCAGGTTATACGTGCCAGTAATCCTAAAGACCTTCTAGAGGCACACTCCCGTATTAGAAGAGAGCTCCAACTTTCTTATTTCGAGGATCAGAAAACAAACAAATCTGTTCCTCTCAAACCAAATTTCCCATCTCGAAAGCCGACACAACCACTTAAGTGTCTTCATTGTGGTCGATTAGGCCACATAGCCGTAAATTGCCGATTGAAAAATCAAAACAATTCTCAACAATTCAATCAAAACCATAGGCCAAATCCTGTTGGGCCTAACCAGCAAACACGGCCAAATTTCCCCTCAAATACACCCCCTGCTCAGCAAGGACAACAGTTTCGTCCACAAAACTTTCAGAGACCCCCTTTTAGGTCTCAAATGAACCCTAACAATTATCGCCCATTGGTAATACAAAACAATCCTAATAACCGTCCTGAAAGGACACACCATTTCAATCAACATCAAAATGTTGAGTACACTAATTATTCAGACTACAATTATTATACGGATGATAACACATACGATTATGAGGATGATCTTCAAAATTATCCTATCGTTGAACAAACGTTCGAAGATACTCCTATCGAGCCCTTTAATAGTCATCAATACCAGTCTAGCGCTTCCGAGCCTAGACCAACCTCCCGATTCGACAACAACTTTGTGCGAAGTCGAAACACAGATTCAAAGCTTGAATCTCGACGATTTTAACCCCGACTTGAACTTCCCGGAGCAACTATTTCTTTAAGCCCACTTCTTACAGTTAACTCTAAAAACCTTTACTACATTCTTGACGCTTCTTCTAAATTCAAACTACTTATTGATACCGGAGCTGGTATCTCTATCTTCAAAGAAAATACCGTAAAGAATTTCACCCAAAGATCTCCTGAAAGGGTAACGATTCAAGGTATTACCCATGAAAAAATCCCCATTTCACAATCTACCCTAATTCCATTCGCTCCACGTAACCCACATAAAGTTTTCATATACGATTTGGACATTGAGTTTGACGGCATACTAGGTTTAGATTTTCTCGAACACTATGAATGCATAGTTGACTTAAAATCTAAACAGCTAATAATAAATTTTAAAACCATCCCTTTACACAAAGTTCCCGATAACGATCAACCCTTGACTGTTGTACCCGACACTCCCAATGTTAAGCCAAATATTAACTCACAAACACCCACACAAAACAAAATAACTATTGAGGCACGAACAGAAACGGTCTTTAAACTTAAATGCGATCTTTCTAACATCGACGCCATCTTACCAACTCAAGAAATTGACAGAGTACGACTTCCAAACGCACTCGTACATATTAACGCAAATGGTGAAGTTCTAACTATAATAAACGCTAACGCGATGCCCAAAACAGTAACTTTTTCTGACTTAAAACTGGAAATACTTGACAAAACTCACCCCCTTCTGAATTTCAATACAGACGATTATCATGTCGTCCCCAAGAAGCTCGATGCTTCTGGTAAACAAAAGTGGCAAGTAGTTATCGATTACAGGAAATTAAATGAATTGACTGTAGATGATAAATATCCTCTGCCAAATATCTGTGATCTTCTCGACCAACTTGGAAAGTGTCAATATTTTTCGACACTGGATCTCGCTTCCGGGTTCCACCAGTTGGAAATCCAAGAGGAAGATATTCCTAAGACTGGCTTTTCTATCGAAAATGGTCATTACGAATTTGTTCGTATACCATTTGGTTTAAAAAATGCACCTTCTACTTTTCAGAGGGTCATGGACAATATTCTTCTCGGTATACAGAATGAACGTTGTCTCGTCTACATGAATGATATCATCGTCTACTCTCCGACCATCCATGAACATATTTCCCGGTTAACAGAAGTTTTTAAACGACTTCGGAAGTCTAACCTCAAAATTCAACCTGATAAGTGCGAATTTCTTCGTAAAGAAGTGGCTTATCTTGGCCATCTTATCACACAAGAAGGTGTAAAACCAAACCCTTCAAAGGTTGAATGTATTCAGAACTTTCCGCAACCCCAAACTCCGAAAGACATCAAATCTTTTCTTGGTCTCGCTGGGTATTACAGACGCTTCATACCAAATTTTGCGAAGATCTCTAAACCTCTGACTAAACTACTCCAAAAAGACGTCAAATTCATCTTTGACGCAGATTGCAAGTCTTCCTTCAATGAACTGAAGCAAGCCCTTGTATCTGACCCAATCCTGATATATCCAAACTTTGAAGAACCCTTCCTGCTCACTACTGATGCTAGTGCTTTTGCTATTGGAGCGGTTCTTTCTCAAGGCCCTGTGGGAAAAGATCTCCCTGTTGCATACGCTTCTCGCACCCTCTGTTCTGCAGAGACACGATATTCCACCATCGAACGAGAATTGTTGGCCATAGTTTTGGCTGTTAAGCACTACAGACCGTATCTTTTTGGGAGAAAGTTCACACTTCTGTGTGACCACCGTCCGCTTACTTGGCTCTTTTCCATCAAAGATCCTGGCAGTCGTCTAGCCAGATGGCGCCTTAAGCTAGAGGAATACAATTATAAGATCGAGTACAAGCCCGGCAAGGTAAACCAAAACGCAGATGCTCTTTCTCGCATCAACATCAACCATTTCAAGCAATGTGCTGATTTCCTTTCCAAAATCAAAATTTTCGCTAACAACGAAACTGACTCCGAACAACCTGAAAACTCTGACAATGACGACGAACATGACGAAAGAATTATCGCTGAGTTTAATCGATTTGTTCAACTATACAAAACTGAGTCAATAATCGATTATTCTAAAATTGAAATATCCAACTCTCAACTTCTAGACAAGTCCCACAAACGCATAGTTACATTCTTTTGGCAAAACAAAACTAACGACTTACACGACAAAATTATTTATGACTTTTTCGAAGAAGAACCTAATTTCAGTAATGACACTTTTAACATCATGGCCAGTAAATCTGTCAGGCATAGAAAATACTTAGTTGTACCTTTGCCCTATGACCCTGAAACTGTCGTCTCACATCTTTTCAAAATTATTTATACCAACCAAGACCAATTCAACGACTCCGAAACATACTGCATAGAAAATAACATAGAACTTCCCATTCTTGAAATTTTATCTTTCATTCTCTCCGACAAAGAAATCAAACTCAAAATCTGTCAAAACATTGTTACAACTCCTACCGAAGACGAAATTCCTATAATAATACAACAATATCACTCTGGTAAAAACAACCTCCATCGTGGCATTAACGAAACCATCAGACTTATTAGGGAAAAACACAATTGGACCGGCTTAATTAAAACTGTAGAACGATTTATTAAATCCTGTGAAACTTGCCAAAAGGTAAAGTTCTGTAGGAAAAACTTAAGTGCACCTTTTGTTATTACGGAAACACCCAAGACTCCTTTCGAACGTATTAACATTGACATCTTTGAATACCCATCTAGAAATCATGCACTCACTATTAGGGACGAACTCACGAAATTTACGAAAGCCTACCCCATTAACGACAAAACAGCTTCAACTGTCGTAAACACCCTTCTGATTTTCTTTCAACATTACGGGACTCCGCTTCGCATCCATTGTGACTATAGACGTGAATCTGACAACACTTTAATGCGGCATCTATGCCAACTATACGACATAAAACTGACATTCTCCAGCGTTCAACATCCCGAGTGAAACGGTTCTATTGAAAGATTTCACGCGACCTTAGCAGAAATGATAAGGGCAAATACAGCGGAACATCCAAACGAACATCCATTTAACGTCCTCCATTATGCCATCATCTGTTATAATAACACGAAAAATAAAACCACCGGTTTCACGCCCTATGAACTCATATTTGGGCACACTTCAAGTAGGCTTCCAGAAACCCTTTACAACCAGAAAAAACTTATTTCGAAATACGTAAAAGACCTAAATAACAGAAGGGACTATTATTACAGACTCGCCCGTGCTAAAACCGAAAGACAGAAAGAAAAATCTAAAGTGCGATTTGACCAACACGTTTCTACTAAACAACCCGATTACAAAGTAGGTGACAAAGTCTACGTAAAAGAGTCCCAAATCAAAAATAAAGCCGAAAACAAATTCAACGAAATTACCGCAATACGAAAAAACTCTGCCACCGTCATAAATTTACAAACAAACCAAATAACTAAAGTTAACTTTGACAGACTAAAACCCTATTTTGAATAAATCCCTTTTTTCAGATTCTGTGGACTGTTTTCAGTCGTGAACCTTCAACAGTACTCCATTACACCTGTTAACAATACTATAGGAGTTTTCTTTCATGAAGAAGGAACCCTTAAAATTTCTAATGACAAATGGACACTCCTTGTTCACAAAGATCTAAGCCCATTTCGAGACGCTACTTTAAACAACGACAATATACTGAACAGACTTTTAGATACTATTAACCACAACAAAACTAACGTTAAAATCTTCAAATCAAAAGTACAGACTCACGTAAGCCTCCTGAAACAAATACCAAATATGTTAACATCAAATATACAGAAATTTTCGCTGACACTGAGACTTGCAGTATCATCAGAAAGAAACGCGGACTCATTAACGGACTGGGATCAATTTGGAAATCTATTTCCGGTAACTTAGATGCAACAGACGGAGAATACTTTAGTGACTCTATAAACAAAATTACTAAAGACCAACATCAAATCGAGAACTTAATGAAACGACAATTATCAGTAACAACTTCGGTCATTAAGAATCTTAACACCACAATACAAAAATTTCAGTCCGAACAGAAAATATTTTCGGAAAATATTGAAGCAATTAGGAAATCAATTGAGTTCATTACAGACGATCTTGCTTTTTATGAACTTCAAGCCAATGTCTTGGATTTGTGTGAAAGCTTAATGGAAAGTTACGTATACATTGAAGATACTCTCAACGATGTATTAACTGCAGTCTCTTTCGCCCGTCTAAAAATTTTACATAGCTCAATTATAAACCCAGTAGATTTGGTCGATTCCCTTCAGAAAATATCACAGTCACTTCATGAAAATAACTTACCACTTCCAACCTATAGTTCAAATGTTGCTCGATACATCGATCTAATAGAATTGGAAGCTTTTCAGATCAATACTAAAATTGTTTTTGTACTAAAAATTCCCTTAGTCAATCCTGAAACTTATACACCGTACCGCCTGTATCCTATCCCAGTTTTGGATAATCGACCAGGATTTCACCATATCCTTCCAACAAAAATAAAATATATATAGATGACGATTCGCTATTGTACGCATCTTTCGAAGACCTGAGTGACTGTAAGCCATTATCTAAAGAACATAAGATCTGTTCCAAAGTTATTCCACACACCATAGACAAAGAAGCCCTCTGCGAAGCACAGCTTCTTAGACAGCCAGCAGCCCTTCCTTCAACTTGCAAGCCTTTAATATTATATGCCGAAGAGTATAATATTCAAGAGATTGATCTGAACCTTTGGTTAATCTCGACTTCCGGACAGTTGCCCATCAACATCAAGTGCAAGGGAGAAGATGTCGTTACCCAATCCATTTCGACAAATTCTCTATTGACCATCCAACCCAGTTGTAATGCCTTCATTGGTAACACCAGGGTCCATGCCAGAAGGACCACCAACAACGTTGACAACATCACACTAAAAAGTCACCCAGTCAACATCCCGTACAACTGTTGCGACAACCTGCCAACCATCGGTCAACTTCCAAAGTTGAAACCCATGAAACTACAGGAACTGGATGCCAGAGACCTGAATATCGCCAACCATAAGCTTAGCCAATACTCCAGGGAATTAGAAAAGCTCCTAGACCAACCATTCTTGGAGAAACACGCCTCCTGGTTTACGATCATCACAATAGCAACAACCGTAATTGTGGTTGCCCTCCTTTCCATCAGCATCGTCAGAAAGAAATTCCAGAAGCCCCCAACGATCAGCCCTTCTGCCGATCCAGCACAACCACCAGGTCCATCAACCATCAAGCCCAGGGTAAAACTCCATAGCCACCTTAGTCCTGTCGAGGATATGGAATTGCAGAACCTCCCTTAAAAGTCGATGCTGTAGCATCAAGTTTTTTATATGGATGGGAGTTGTTATATAAGTTATTCCATCGACTTATGTGAAACCATCTAGCAACAGTTCCCAAGCTGAGTCAGCATCCACGTGTCGTCTCAGGTTACCTTCGACGACATACATCCGTGAGAACAGCAAACGCTGCGACAGCTTAGTCAGCATTCTTATGTTATAAATTGTTCAATTGCCTTATGTCTGCATTCATTATTACTTACAGTTCTGTCTAGTTTAGTTTAACACTCATTTTCTCTTTTTAATTGTTATTTAAAGTTTTATTATTTTCATTGTTATTTTCAAGTTATTATTTTTATTAAAAGTATTGTGCAACTATAAATAAAATCTTTTTTTAAAAAGAGAAATTTTGAAAGTGTGATATAACATATATATATATATATATATATATATATATATATATATATATATATATTTATATTTATAGAATAAGTATTCCCTTAACAAAACTTTAGTAGAAAAAAAAAACTTAAACAATCACACGATTTCAACATCTTGTACATCGGTAATGATGTGGACATATGTTCATAGGAACTTTTCGTCATAATATGACCCTAGGAAGCACATCTTGAAATATTTCGCTCTTATTCATTTGTACTCTGTATATTTTAAAAATCTGACGACAGGTAAAGGTAAGGGGTAGTAAGAGATATAAACTAAAAATACTTTCAGATGAATTCTCAGACATGTACTGGTGATTAATTCTGATGTTACATTTTTCTAATGGACACACTGTATATTTACATATTTCGATTCTTCTGTCAATTTTTATAAGACTTTATTCACCATACATGTTACCTAAAATGCACCGATTGGGGGTTATTCTATATTTTGACAAAATGTTGACATTTAGAAACTCGTGAATATTAGGACTGTCTGGTATCCAGGAGGCTTTAATTGGGTGAAACTACTGACCACCCTCCATACTCCTAAGTGACAGAATGACAATGACGAACTCCTTTTAATGTGCCAGATATCGTCACCCCAATTTTCAATAGATAGATTTTCACATTCTCAGATTCATTTAATTTCCTTTCCTCAGATGTCAGATTATGTGTTTCTGCTTCTAACAGTTTCTTCAGAAACTAAGAAATCAAAATGAGTCATGTTTTTGTGTGATTTCACATTATTCATAAATTATTGTTTTATCTTATAAGACCTTTAAGTTTAATTTCCATGCCATCAGATGTGAAATTTCATTACCTTTCCAACGTTATAATAGATTTTTTACCGACTACAAAAAGAAGGAGGTTCTCATTTAGTTTGTATCTATGAGTGTATTCAGCGTTTACTCGAAACCGGCTGAAGGCATTTGGATCGTTAAAACTGAATCCTGTTAAGGTGGATCCCGAAGTGGTCCTAAATTTTTGTAAAGACAGTTTATCCCGTTTTTTAGAAAATCGAAAAAAACTTTTTAACAGGCTTCTTTGTATAGTATATTCTTATGTGGAGGCGCCAGTATTGAAATTATAAAAAGGAGAGGTTTCTGTTAGGAACCGGGGGTCTAATAAATTGAAAATAGATTGGACTAAAATTAAAATAAATGTCAATTAATCAACCTCAAGATGGAGGTTCTCTGCTGGTCTCCATATAGTCTCCATAAGTTAATTTCAAATGGAAAACTTTCTTTTGAATAATATTTAGCAACAAAGTTGTTCTTCATAAAAAGATTTGTGTGGTCAGAAACGTATACTGTAATAATTAATGAATAATATAACTGTAATAATTAATTAAGTAATCTCAGTTTCTTAACTGTATACGGGGTTTATTAGCAAATATGAATTTAAGTTAAAAGTATAGAAATATATTGTTATATACTCCGTGGGTTCAATTAAAATTTAAAAACTAATACTACCACTTTCTAGAACTTTTGTTTACATCAAATATGTACAACAGCTGATTCGAATATCACAATAACAATTCTACATAAGCTCGAGCTGCACTAACTAACTGCCGCGATTATGGGTCGCTCCTATTAAAACCAGCATCGAAAACTCTCGTACAATCCATTCTCACTTGCCGAGCCATTTCGAGATCAATTTTTTGCCCTAAAAGTAATCGATGTCGTACTGGAATGAAACCAGGGCCGGCTTAGGGAAATTTCGTTACAATATTTTTGTCAATGTCTAAAATTGTTATCAAACAGAAGTAACTAGAATTAAAAAATGCATCTAATTACGCATTTGCTCTAAAAAATGTATAGTAAATATTTATGTAACTTTTCCAACTATATGCTAGGTCTCACAAAAAAATCAAATTTATTTAATACTAAGGTACCTTTATTTTTTATAATAGTTCAAAATGTTATTAAACGAAGTTTATTAGAATTTAAAACTGCATCCAATTACCCTGCATCCCTAAACATTGTATATGAATAGTATGATGAAATTTCGCGAAAAATCTAAATCAATGTAATTGAATCGAAATGTCCCATAATTAACAGACACAAAAGTTGCAGATTTTCAAATCTTCTAGAATACCGTTGTTCGACCATGTTAGAATGGTATTCACAACTTTCTTAATACATATAAAGAATTAGAAAAAGTTACTCTATTCTATTCAACAAATAAATAAATCTAATACCTCATTTTTGGCAAAACCGAAAAAGTTAAGTAGACTTGAAAACTGCATCCCATTAAGCCATTACAGCATAAATTGTAAAATAAATAAAAGGAACGTAACTAAAGAGCAAAAAACATTTTTCCCGTCACAATTAAATACTTTTTGTGAAGTCGGTGCCAAGTTGAATAGCAAAGTTGCAAAGTACGACTAATTTATATACTTTCTTAATTACTATCAGCTTAACTTGGCACTTGGCACCGACTGCTGAAAAAGTATTTAATTGTGACAGGAAAAAAATATTTTATGCTTTTTAGTTATGTTTCTTTTTTGGAGCCGGTTTTTGCATTTTTTTTAATATCTTTATCTATATCTATTTCTAATACTTTCCTTTTAATCATCAATTCCATATTATGATGGAGTTTATTCCAACACTCAGAAGTAATGCCCATGGGAAACAAAGTTTGTCACTTTAAATTCACTTTGACTGTTTCATAAAGATTAATAGTGTTATGTTTGTTTTCAATGGCCAACTTTACTTCTGAGTGTTCAAAAAATTCCATAGTAATACGTAATTGAGGATTAAAAGAAAAATATAAATAGATATAGAAAATCTGTTATAACGTTGGTAATGAAATTTCACATTAGATGGCATAGAAATTAAACTCCACGGCCTTCAAAGATCAAAAATATTTTATAAAGAATAAGAAATCACACAAAAAGCATGAATCATTTTGATTTATTGTTTTCTGTAGAAATTGTGAGAAATAGATACACATAACCTGATATCGGAGGAAAGGAAATTAAATGAGTTATCAGATAACGTGAAAAAAAATTAGAGTTCCACTTAAAAAACTCAAGTTATCCATTGTTAAACTTTAAAAAATTGGACTGACGATATCTGCCACAATAAAACGAGTTCCCATTCTGGCACTTGGGAGCATCGAGGTCAGTCACTAGAAGTTACCCCAATTAAACCCTCCTAGGATACAAGACAGCTCTAATATTCACCTGTTTCTAGATGTCAATATTTTGACAAAATATCAAATAACCCTCAAAGGATGCTGCATTTTAGGTTAGGTAACATGTACCGTGAATAAAGTCTTACTAAAATTGACAGAGGAATCCAAATATGTAATAATATAGAGGGTGTTCCATTTAAAAAATGTAACTTCAACTTGATTTACCCTCTATATGGTTCGGAATTCTGGTGAAAGGATTTTTAGTTTTCATCTCTCACTACCCCTCACCCTCCCCTGGCGGCAGATTGTTAATATATATATCCATATAGCAACAATCTTCTGCCCACCATGACCATGTATATCGCCAGGATATTAAAAAGATGACGTAAGTATGCATTATTATTATTATATTATTTTATATTTTAATTAAAAATGAACTCTCTCGTCATATATTTCTTTGCAGTCATATTTAAATTAATAACTAAATTACACATTATGATTTATACTTCAATCGTAAAAAAAATATTCTAACTTTCCTGAAAATTATGATCATTTCTAAGAATAACACAAAGAAAGAGATATAGACACAGGGACATAACGAGAGATAGTATATTTCGTAAGAAGCTGGTCCTTCCATCGTTTAGTCTCCATGACTGCCTCTCTTCTTTACAAAATTCGACTTTAATCATCACATAGTTCATAGCAATACAACCATTTATACTTTTTCTAAGCTTTCAATGCCATTCTTATAAAACCATTTCTTCTTTGTCTGAAAATCGCCTTGAGTTGCAGCTGAGACCCCCCCTCAGAGCCAAATCTTTTTCCTGGGGCATCTTTTTGAGATCTGAGAATAATAGGTGGAAGTCCGATGAGGTTACATCTGGTCAATATAGAGATGTGGAAGCAATAACAATCGTATATCGTTTTATTTCACTACAAACGTCAAAAATTAAGATTATACGTTACACTATTTTCAAAGTTTGGAGATGTATTAGCAGCAGTACATTCGAAAAAAGCCAAACAATATATATATATATATATATATATATATATATATATATAAATATAATACTTTCTTAATCTTAATCTCGTTCTTCAACCACGTACTAACCCTCAACAAATCCCTCACAATCCATACATAAACCTAGTAGGAACTACACCAGGCCAGAAGGATACCGCCCTACTAATCTATTGTCAATTGTCTTCTCTCTCAATTTATAAACTACCCGTGGTAGAGAAGAATTTATGTACAAGGATTATGTAGGTAGGTAATAAAATTATAGTATAAGTAGTGGATTGTTAAATTAAAGTTATTGGTATAATAACATTTGTAAAAATATCGACCAAAATTTACCCATTCCCTCCCTCATCTCCGAAACTATAAAACGTAAAGTTTTGAAAAAAATAGAGGTATAGGTTCTGACCTAAACTTTACTGGAAAAATAAGGAGAAACCTCTACTTTTAATTATGGGGGGCAAATTACAGAATTAAATAGAAAATATAAAATTAAAATTGTTTCTAACCCATCATGTTATATATCAAATGAAAGGGTTCCTTAGGACGAAAACAAATATATTTTTTTCATATTTTTAAAATAAATTAATTAAAAGATATTAACAAAAATATATAAAAAATTACCCATCCCCCCTATCTCCGAAACCATAAGCTGGAAAATTTTGAAAAAACAATGGAGGTATACCCGCTCACCTGAACTTTACTGAAAAAGTAAGAAAAAACCCTAATATTCATTTTGGGGGGCAAATTATAGAATTAAATGGAAAATTTAAAATTAAAATTGTTTCTAACCCATCATGTTATATATCAAATGTAAGGGCTCATGATGAAGAAAACAAATATTTTTTTTTCATATTTTTAAAATTAATTAATTAAAAGATATTAACAAAAATATAAAAAATTTTAACCATTCCCTCCCCCCTTATCTCCGAAACCATAAGCTGAAAAATTTTGGAAAAAAATGGTAGTATAGCCCCTCATCTGAACTTTACTGGAAAAATAAGGAGAAAGCCCTAATATTCATTTTGGGGGGCAAATTATAGAATTAAATATTATAATTGTTTCTAACGGGTCATGTAATATATCAAATCACAGGGCTCATTATGACGAATACAAAATATATTTTTTTATTTTTTTTAAATGAATTATTTTAAAGATATTAACAAAAATATTCCCGTTCCCCCTACCTTATCTCCGAAATTATAATAAAATGTGAAAAAATTAGGAATATAGGACCTCACCTGAAGTTTACTGGAAAAATAAGGAAAAATCCCTAATATTAATTTGAGGGGCAAATTACACAGATAAATGCAAAACATAAAATTAAAATTATTTCTAACGCATCATGTAATATATCAAATCAAAGGGCTCATTATGACGAATACAAATATATATTTTTCATATTTTTAAAATAAATATTTTAAAATATAACAAAAATATTTAAAAATTACCCATTCTCCCCGTTATTCCCCAAACTATAACACCTCAATTTTTTGTTTATAGGAAAAATATGAAAAAAATCCCTAATTCTATTATTTGGCCCCCAAATAATAGAATTAAACGGAAAATAAATTATTAGAAAACCCCCATAGTAATTTTAGGGACAAATTATACAATTTAATGGAAAATAAAGATTCAATTTTCAAACGCATCATGTAATATATGAGATAAAAGGCTCATTATGTGAATTACACATATATCATATTTTTAAATCATTTGTTTAAAAGGTATTAACAAAGATATTAAACGTCGACATAATTCCCACTTTAAAACTACACTATTTAAATTTTGAAAAATATATTTTATTTGCATTTTTTGATAATTTGAATAACAGATTTAATAATTTATAATTTAAAACGTGACCTATTTTGCCCTTTATCTTCCAATCTACAGAGCCTCAAAACTCAGACAGTAAATTATAAAAGACTTTTAATAAAATAAAACTCTAATGTTAATTTTTGGGGGCCAAATTAGAAAATTAAATACATATGTATTGTGATAAAAATCAAGCGAATCCTGAAGCAGATAAAATAAAAAGTCTATGTGTGGAAAATCAAAGTGTATATTTTTTATAAATTTAAAACGCTTCCTTTAAAAGATATAAAGGTAAATATACAAAAATGTACTCATTTCCTGCTTGTCTGAAACTGGAATATTAGAATCTTGAAGGTGGTACGGAACCCTAAGTATGCGAGTCCAACCCGCACTGGACCAAATTATTTCCCACTTTATCGTTTAAACAAAGAAATGAATGATGAGAGATCCTTTCTATCATCTTCCCAAAACATATACGCAAAAGAATGTCCTATGCGAATGCTCTTATTTTTAAATTACATAATGGGCGTAATAGGCCCTCTATACTGTGAATTTGACTTAATAGATTTAACCTATTAATGGAGGTAAAAAGCATGGATAGCGGTAATAATATGCCCCGCTAGGATGGTGAGGCTGAGTTTGCATGAATTTAGATTGGATCAAAATCATCAAATATCTGATTCTGTTGATTTAATTTTTATAGGTGTTGAAGAATATTTGTTGTTGTTATCGAAGGCCTCACCTCTTTTTTTACATCACGCATATTAATTAGGTATAATAATAATCGGTTGCAAATAACAACGCTAATAATTTCCTTTATACACGTGTTATCGGTAACAGTGTGGTTGTAAACTGAAAATAATCCAGAGAATATCAATGTGTGTTAATAATATTCAAAGGTAGAAAGTAATTTGATTGTCCTGTTTATAATTTGTGATGTTTACAGTTGGAAAAATAATAATTGTTTTGGATTTAATTAATACGAATGTATAAGGTGTCCAAGATTATTGACTCTATGGAAAGGTCGACAGTTTAGCAATGATTTTAAAAGGGCTCTTGGAAAACTTCATTACAAAAATAGTGAATTTCTACGGGAAAATACTTTTGATGTTTCTAGAACATTCGAGAAATTACGCAATTGCGGTATAGTACTGGACAAACAAAATGAAACATTATATATTGCCATTAATGCCATTTTTGTCTTCTCAAGCAAAGCAGCATCTGGATGTCAGAAAAGTATTGGATATTCGTAACACAAATGTCTTAGATATTCATCCACTTGCTAGTTCTTCACCCCATTTAATATTTGCAGAAATTCAAGTCACTCAAACAGAAGTATTCCAAAGATTTTTAGAGGTCATCTTACCTAAAGGTTTCAATTACGCTATTACTCATATGGCACACCAACATTGGAAGGAGCAGTATGTACTATGAGAACACAGTTAAAGTAATGCCACAAGATATGCTCTAAGAATATCCAAAGTACTCAAAAGAAATCTGTCCATAGATCAAATGCTATAATTACTTGGAAAATACAACTAAAGCCAACGTTCAAGATAGTAGAATCGATGAGAATGTCCAACAACGATTGTTTACTAGAGAATAGTCATCGAGATCTCTCAAGTTTTATGGGCTGCCAAAAGTTGATAAAGAGTGTGTATCTTTAAGACTTAATTAATGAGTCCTAAGCCAAAACAAAAATCAGGAGCTGAGGAACACGAGACTTCAATGACCAAGGCTTATGTGTAGAGGAAACCGAGAAATGACCTACTTTGTGAAAATTGTAGTAACCACAATATAGTGTCTCCCTCGCTTTGTAACAAGTCAACAAGGTCAATTTTACAGCAGGCTTACTGTAGTAAGCCTTAATTGCCTTATAACCAAAAGCGTAAACGGCTGCACACATTGACAGGGCGAAAATACCTGAAGAAGGCAGATGTGATTATGTCCAAACGTTGTCATATTAGTAGCTATTTTAGGAGGGATCAGTTATGAACCTCGCAGGGTGAATACGTGGAAATATACATAATAAGCATATTAGAAAATTCATTCCTTAAATTCGTTTATTGTTTGGTAAGAGAGGAGGATTCATTTACGTCAGCAAACACCCAACTATTTGTATATGTTGAGTAACATTGTCGAAAATTTACGTTGTTCAAATCTACTGAAATATTGCAGTTGGTGGAAGCTCAAAAAGCTGCAACAGTTCTGTCAAAAACTAAATATTTAATTTTGTGTGGTTTGAGCCACTTTACTAACATACTGGATGTAATTTATCAAAGGAAAATGTCATCGTTTCGTCCATGTTTTATCTCTAACCGTTCAAAAAGGTGTTTAGTTAACATTTATATATAAGCGTTTCAGAAGCAATAGTAAATATTTTAGATGGTAGTAATTCGAACAAAAAAATCTCATCTGACATGTAAATTAAAATCTACAGACGAAACCAATATATCCGTATATGAATTAGATTTTCCTCAATTTTATTCTTTATTGACAACATTTTAAACCAGATGTGACGTCTTCAAAGAATATATCTTAGTTAAAGGGTACGGACCCCCCGAGAAGTCAATTTAGAGCGACCTATCAAGTTTGTATCCAATTTGCTATGCAAGGGATATTAACAAACGCCTCTGGTGTTTTCAGTGACAGCGTCTAGTATACTTTTCGAATTATCACTTGCAAAACTCTTATATATTTTTAAAATAAATTAAATGCTGCTGTTTTGGCGTACTATTATTTTTTGCAGAATCAATTTCAAATTAAATATAACATTTTGGATATATTTCAATATCCACTAGAGAAAATATAAATTATATTTATTTTTAAAATAACCATAAAATTATTCGAAAATGCATACTATTTCAGCTTAAAATAGCTTTATAACCATGCCGAAAATTACTGAACATTTCTAGGAAACTGTTGTTGCCTCAACTGCTCTTAAGTAAGTCACAATTAGTTGTTGAACATCACCAGTATTTTGTGACATTTTTTTTTAAATTTTTAATAACAATCGGTTTCTATTTGAATCCTCTATACATATAATGACGACCCCTGATATTTTGGGTTTCTATTTAGCCCGCGTAGCTATATGCTTTCTCTTTGTGATTCACCAAAATTTAATTAATTTCATATTTATAGGACCTCATAAAAAAATTATAAATATCATAAATGGAGAAATGTTAGACTCCAAAAAAATTAATATAGTTTACATAAATGTTTCTCCCGCAAAGTATGTCGCTCTGTCAGTAGTGTTTAAGAACTGAAAATATTATTCAAGTTAGTGAGCCATCGGTTATGAACTGTACATGGCGCACTCAGGTTCAAAATGGGAAACATTTTCAAGTTGAATTATGCGAGAAGGAACTGCCGCAAATTTCGGAGGGATGGACATTAAAAATCTAACATTGAGCATGCAAGATGATTATGAAAGATCTGAAATGTCAAAAATATGAAGAATATTAAAACCTTAATAGTTTGATTTATGACTTAAATGTCATAAATCAAACTTTCAATTCGCAATTTACAGTTTCAATACATATTTTAAGTCAGAATCGACTTATGCAGCTTTTTATTTCAATTGTGATGTTATTCCCAAGAAAACATAAAAATAATCAAGAACATGCCACAAATAACATTTAGAAGACAACCTGAAGATTGTTTTTGTGCTTTATTTGATGGCATTACCAGTTCAGCAGTTATTGAAAGAAGTAAGTAAGTCTTGTCAGGGTTCCGTTTATACAATATACGGATAGCATCACTCCGGATTTCTCCCTCTTTCACATCATAGCAATTTTCTCTGAAACTACTGGACACAGAAGGTTGAAATTTGGTATCAGTGTATAGTTTGGTGATCCGATCAGGAGTAAATATCGTAAATTAAGAAAATTTGCTTTTAGGGGTACTTCTGGAGGGAAAAATCTAAAAAAAAATCGACCGTTCCTCTCCCCTTATCTCCGAAATTATAAAAAGTAAAATTTTGAAAACAATTAGAGATATAGGGCCTCGCCTGGAAAAATAAGGAGAAACAATTTGAAATGGAAAATATAAAATTAAAATTATTTCTAACACATCATGTAATATATCAAATAAAAGGGCTCATTATGGCGAAAACAAATATAATTTTTCATATTTTTGAAATAAATTAATTAAAAGATATTAACAAATATATAAAAAAATTTTACCCATCCCCCCCCTTATCCATACCATAAGCTGAAAAATTTTGAAAAAATGTAAGTATAGCCCCTCACCTATATAACAAACATATATATTTTTTTACCCATTCCCCCTACCTTATCTCCGAAACTATAAGCCGTAAAATTTTTAAATAATTTTAGATATGGGGCCTCACCTGAAACCCCTAATATTAATTTTGGGGGGCAAATTACAGAATTAAATGAAAAATTTATAATTAAAGTTGTTTCTAACGCATCAAGTAATATCAAATCATAGGGCTCATTATGACGAATACAAATATTTTTTTTTCATATTTTTAAAATTAATATTTTAAAATATATTAACAAAAATATTAAAAAAAAATACTATTCTCCCTTTATTCCCCAAACTAAAACACCAAAAATTTTTTGTTTACAGGAAAAATCCGAAGAATTCCATAATATTAATTTTGGGCCAAATTATAGAATTAAGTTGGAAATAAAAAATATTTTTTAACGCATCATGCAATACACCAAATGAAAGAGCTCATTAAGAGGAATACAAATATATATTTTTCATATATTTTTAAATTAATTGTTTACAAGATATTAACAAAAAAACATAAAACATTCTCATTTTCCGTTTTATTTCCGAAACCATATTACCTAAAATTTTAAAAATAATTAGGGGTATTGAGGCTCACTTGAAATTTATAAGAAAAATTAGTAGAAAACCCTGATATTAATTGTGGCGCCAAATTATAGAATTAAATGGAAGATAAAATAAAATTTTCAAACGTATCATGTAATATGTCAAATAAAAGGCTCATTATGTGAATTACAAATATATCATATTTTTAAATCATTTGTATAAGAGATATTAACAAAATTATTAAATATCGACTTAATTCCCTGTTTAGAAACTACACTATCTAAAATTTTCAAAAATATATTTTATCTGTATTTTTAAATAATTTGTCTAAAAGATTTAACAATTATTATTATTATCTTGCAATCTACAGAGCATAAAATTCAGACAGTAGATTATAAAAGGCTTCCCTGAAAGTTTATTAGTAAAATAAAACTCTATAATGTTAATTTTGGGAGCCAAATTAGAAAATTAAATACATATTTTTATAAAAATCAAGCGAATCATATAGCAGATAAAATAAAAAGTATATATGTATGGGAGTCCAACTCGCACTTGAACAAATTATTTATTATTGTTTTGAGTCATGTCTCAAAAAAATCATTTCCTTTACTAGTTTCTTAACGGAAGCTCACACTTACGCATAAGAAATAGATAAGTATGGTAGTGAAATGCATTTGTTACGAGATTTCGGTCGACCTACACACACGACACTTCTTTGGTCTACAAATACCCATACAACTCAGTTCTCGGTGTAAGAAAAGGGACCAGGTTATATGTTGATAGTCTCTTCGTTTATAGAAAATCAATAAATTATAGCAAATAAACAATTATAACATGAATTAATATACAATACCAGCACAAAATACGCTTTTTGCTCTAATAAACATTCCAATTTTATGTTTTTGATATTTTAAATTAAGAAACTTGACATATACGCCAGAAGTGAGAACACCACAAAAAGGCCAATATTGCCAAGTTTATAGATTTTCAAGACAAGGATGACAAACTTATATGTGAATTAAACCGAAAGAGTGTCCAGCTGACTGCATTAAATATCCATAATAATTTAAAGTGACTTAAATGAAAGAGGAGGCTATCAGTTCGCCACAATGTTTTTTATATGTGCTAATAAATTTCGATATATTAAACTATATTGTGTTAAGGAACATTTAAAAGGGGTACCATATAATATTCTATAACGATTTAGAGTTTTTCAGAAAACCGGCAAAACAAAGTTATTACGAGGGTATCATTCAATTAATACCCACGGATTGTTCTAAAACAGCTTAGTTAATTCGTAAATTATAAATTGTGGTTTATTAAGGTAGATTTGAAAGTAATTCCATTATTTTTTTACACAAATCTCCTTATTTACATCAGAAAATAATTATATAACGCACATGGTTTTCGATACCTGTCAATTATATTAAAAGAGGATATTCAAGTTTAGTGTTATAGGACAACATAGTATAGATTCTAAAACATGTAGATTAACAAAAGTAGCCAAAGATTGATCTACGTATTTCACCTTCATACTTGCGAATTTTTAAAAAAGCTTTCACAAACGAGTAGGTTATCAATTCATCATCTTTTTCTATATATGCTCAGTGATTATTCAAAATCGGCTAAAAGTGCATTGTATTACAGAATGTCACGGAAAAGTAGGTACCATATAACTTTCTAAACGTGATATTTACGGTTTTCCAGAAACTTAGAAAAAACTGTAATTAAGGGACTACATTCAATCAATTCAAATATAGTAAATTCTATTCTACAAAAATATATTTCGGTTTGATTCCCTAGATTTTTCTATAACGTAAAACATACCTTTTTTCACAAAATCGTTAAAATATGCGCAGAAACGATATAAATGTCAAATTCTCTACATAAATATCTATTTTAAATGTCAAGGGTGTTGGTAACGGTTTTCATTTAGATTCATTTAAAGTCAGTTTCTTTTTGAAACATAGTACTATTACGGGGCTCACAGCAGAGTGAAACTACAGAAAAATTCAATTAGTGTATCCAATCGAAAAATTGTTATTCCTGCGACTTTTTTATACGGTATACGGTATAGGTGTATGTGTGTCGAAATTCGAGAGCAAGCAATATGCGCTGTTGAAATATAAGCCGAAGTAAAATTACACTTATACAGGTGGATCAAGAAAAATTAAAAAAGAAAGCTGAGAAATGTTATATTGGGTGATATATAAGCACCTGTAATGGTTGAAATATAAGGTGGAATAGAATTATAGTTATACAAGGTGGTTCAAAAAATGTATTGGGTGGCAATTAAGTAGTTGCGTATACAAGGTGGTTGTAATAAGAGTGGACTTTTGGAATTATATATGTACGAATTATAGGGCGGAGAATAATTATAGTTATACAGAAGAGTTTAAAAATTGTAGAAGCAGTTGCATATACAGGATGGTTAAAATATTAGATAGAGTAGAGTTATAGTGAGTGGTTCAAAAATAGTTTACAGTGTGGAACATTTGTAGTTGCGTATACAACGTGGTTGAAATAAACGTGGAGTAGAATTATAGTTATATAAGTTGGATAAAAATGTGCATAATCGTTTAGGATATTGGAATTATAGGACAGAGAATGTTAGAAGCAGTTTTATATACAGGGTGGTGTAAAATTATAGTTATACAGAATGGTTATATAATGTGAAATATTTTGTTATGTAGGGTAGACCATGTGCAGTTGCATATATGGAATACTTGAAATATAGGGCGAGGTAAAATTATAGGTATACAGGGTGATTAAATCAATATTAGAAACAGTTCATAGGGTGGAGAGAGTTTATACTTATACCGGGTGGTTTAAAAATATCAGGGCGGCTACAACATAGTGTGGAGTTGAATTTTAGTTTAACAGGGTAGTTAGTT
This sequence comes from Octodonta nipae, assembly GCA_034190945.1. Classification (NCBI taxonomy): domain Eukaryota; kingdom Metazoa; phylum Arthropoda; class Insecta; order Coleoptera; family Chrysomelidae; genus Octodonta; species Octodonta nipae. Next base: position 73,150,896 of record CM067222.1, read on the forward strand.
AAGAAAGTGATAGACAAATAAGTTATAGTGGGTAAGCAATACAAAGAAGCATATATGGGTGGTGGCAATATAGGGTGAATTAAAGTTATCCTTTTACAAAGTGGTCCAAATAATAAAAAATAATATTAATAAAGTTAAAAAATATGTGGAAAAAAATAGAGAAAGAATACATTAAATAATCCATAGAATTGTAGTCTTCCTACCGGACATTTTTAAAAAATAAATTGTAAATAGTAATATATTAAGGTAGAAGCATACCTAGGTGATTTTAAATATTAAAACAAACTATTTTTCAGCAAATAGAAAAACTACAGGCAAAAGCCCTTAAATGTCAAAGAGAATATTACACAAATATCCTTCCAAATTTAAAAGTCAAGATATGTCAGAAAATACTGACTGATTGCACACGATTTTTAAATTGTTTTCATTTTGAGTCAGTTGAAGTCAGTTCTTTTTGAAATATAAATTATATTCCCGATTGATTTACCAGAATCAATTCGCAGGTAAACCCAACGCCAATTTATAATCAAACCACAAAAACAAGTGCGTTAGATATTTTATTCGCGGTGCCTGGAAACCCTCTTGGCCCTTATTCCACGACGCCACTGCCCTTTGCATTGATCCTGTCCGTGTGCGAGTTTCGTCCTTATCACCGCAGTAAAAGGAGTAACATGGCGTTGACCTGATGCTCGCATTTGACACACTTCCAAATTAATCATGAAAAAAATTAAATGTGTTCGCGATAGTGACAAATTGTACGATCCCCGCGAATGCGGCGAGACTGAGAAAATGTTAATCAAAAGTGTGCCATATGTCAGCTGGGAAATCTGAAAATATTTCAGCTTTCCAAACCCACTGGTAAGTAATAATATTTTATTTGGGAAAAATTAAAAATGTAGAAAAATACGTACAACAGTTTTTTAAATTTTGTTCCAAAAGATAATGGTTTTGCGAAAACCATACTGATATTGGTTACATCCTTGGGGGGATATTTTCTGTATTTTGGTTTAATTTATTTAGAATTCCTAATTATGTATTATTAAAGAAATTCTCTTTTAAGTTAGGTATACATTTTTAAATGATGTGAAAAATGTGTTTAATTATATTTATTTGATTTTAAATGATATACGCACTTAATATATATTGATTACAAAAATATTGAACTAAATGGGAATATATCTCTATACAAATGTTAGCTATTATTTTGATATACTTATTGAAACGTATTTGACAGATGTTTTCAATCGTTTGAAAGTAAATGGTAAATAACAAGTCCACACCCACCTCTAATTCAACAGGTTTGATTTTCTTGAATGGAATTACAACAAAAGTCAATATGAATGACAACATTACTTCTCCCAATGCTGGTATCAGAATATAGTTGTCATATTTTTCATTTAAAATTTTTGTCCTAAATACACTAGTTTTTTTATTATAAAGCAAGTCTTTTGAGTCGATCAATGATTGTATGTTACAAATAAGGATACTTTGGTCATATACTCGCATACTAAGGGTTCCGTACCACCTTTGGGATATATATGCTATAATATTTTTAACTCATATAATTTTTACTTTTCTAATTTGCTCCCAAAATATATAATTTTCTTTATATCATTTGAACTAAGTATATTTGCTAAAATTAAAAAATATATACCTACTTTATTTCTTACAAGAGCTTGATCTTTTAAAAATATCTACATATTTCATTTTTTAATTTGTTCCCCAATTAGGATTTTCGCTTTATTTTGGCAGAGTATTGCATGACAAGGCCTTTTTTTTGATATGTTACGATATACGCTAAAAGATTAAATGTTTTAATTAATTTTTTTTTAAATTTATGGCCAATGAATGGTTATATGCCCAATATTTTCATTTTTGTAAGTATAGTTTAGTTTCTGAGATAAAGGAGGGATTGGGAAATACTGTATACTTTTCTTAATAGGTTTTAAACAAAATACTTTTAAAATACCAACAAATGTACTTACATTTTCATTTGATGTATTACATGATGCTCTTCAAAAAAGATGTATTTTTTAATTTCATAATCCCCCCCATAATAATAGGATTTTTGCCCGGTTATTCACCAAATAATTTGGTCAAGTGCGAGATGGGCTCGCATACTAAGGGTTACGTATCACCTTTAGTGTATATATTTTTCTAATAAATCAGTTTTAGGCAAGCAGGGAATGAGTGGATTTTCTTATATTTTCCTTAATATCTCTTAGACTAAGCGTTTTAAATTTATAAAAAATACACTTTTATTTCTGACATAGAGCCTTCTCATTTTATTTGGATGATAGGTTTGATTTTTGTATAAATATTTATTTAATTTCCTAATTTGGTCCGCAAAGTTAAGATTAGGATTTTCCCTATATTTTTCAAATAAATTTTCACTGAAGCCCTATGTAATCTTCTGTCCGAATTTTAGGCTCAGTAGTTTGGAATTTAAAGGGGAGAATGACTGAAATTTTAGATAATAACTTATTAAATCTTTCAAACCAACTATTTTAAAAATTCAAATAGAATATATTTGTATTTGTATGATGATTTTTTTGATTTGATACATTACGTTACAGGTGTATAAATAACAAACTTTTATTTTCCATTTCAGTTTATAAATTACTGTTAGAATTTGTGTTTTACTTTTCTTAATGGCTCGAATTTTGTATATTTTTTTAATAACTTTTTAACAAATTATTTTAAAAATATGAAATAATATACTGGTATTTCTTATATTACATGATACGTTTGAATTTTATTTCATTTTTCATTTAATTCTGTAATTTGGGCCCAGACGTATTGTCAGTGTTTTCTCCTTATTTTTCCTGTAAAATTCCCTATATTTCCATTTTTTTCAAACTTTTAGGTCCTGTAGTTTCTGCGATAAATGGAGGAATAAGTCGATGTTCTATATTGTTGCTCATATCTTTTTAAACAAATGAATTTAAAAATATGAAAAATAATATTTGTATTTCTCATGATGAGTTGATATATTACATGGTACGTTAAAAAATAATTGATTATTTTCCATGAATTCTATAATTTGGTTCCCAAAATTAATATTAAGGATTTCTCCTTATTTATACTATAAAGTGTAAATGAGGCCATGTACCCCTAATTTACTTAATTTTAGGTTGTATAGTTTCGGAAATAAAGGAGTAATGGATATTTTTAAAACATTTTTGTTAATATCAGTTAAAGAATTTATTTTAAAAATATAAAAAAATATATGTTTATTCCCCATAATGAGCCCTTTCAATTGATATTGTAACGAAATTTCCTTAAGCCGGCCCTGGTTTCATTCCAGTACGACACCGATCGCTTTTAGGAAAAAAATTGTTCACGAAATGGCTCGGCAGCTGTAGAATTGATGATTGATTGTACGAGAGTTTTCGATGCAGGTTTTATAAAGGAGCGACCCATAATTGCGGTAGTTAGTTAGACAGTGACGACGAGCGTATATTGTAATGTTATTGTGATCAGCTGTTCTGTATAATTTGATGTAAATAACAGTTCTAGAAATGTGAAGGTGAATATTAGTTGTATAATTTTAAGTGAACCCACGGACTATATAACAATATATTGCATGATACCTTTAAAAAAGGTAAATTTTTTATAATTTACACCTTAAAATTGATTTTAGGGATTTCTCCTTATTTTTCCTCTAAAGTTTAAGTGAGATCATATACGCCTATTTTTTTCAAAATGGTAGGTCCTATAGTTTCTCAAATACAGGGGGAGAATTGGTAAAAAAATATTTTTGCAAATATTTTTTAAATAATTTATTTTAAATATATGGAAAAAATATATCTGTATTCGTCATAATGAGATCTTTGATTTGATAATTTTAATTTTATGTTTTCCACTTAATTCTTTAATTCCCCTTCCCCCCAAATTTAGGGGTTTCCCGTTTTTCTTTTCTTATTTTTTTCGGAGATAAGGGAGGAGGGACTGAGTAATTTTTTAAATATTTTTGAAAATATCTTTTAGATAAGTTATTTTAAAAATATGAAAAAATATATTTGTATTCGTTATAATGAGCCCTTTGATTTCATATATTACATGATGCGTTAGAAACAATTTCAATTGTATATGTTCCTTTTAATTCTGTAATTTTCCTCCCAAAATTAATATTAGAGGTTTCTCTACATTTTTCCGGTAAAATTCAGGTGAGCCCTATATCTTTATTTTTTTCAATAGTTTACGTCTTATCGTTTCGGAGATAAGGTGAGGAATGGGTAAATTTTGGCATATTTTTGTTAATATCTATTAAACTAATTCCTTTAAATATGAAAAAAGTATATATGTGTTCCTCAGAATGAGCCCTTTCATTTGATGTTAGAAAAAATAATATTAGATATATAGAGTCGAAAAAAATCTTTGTATTTATGGATCGGTTTGATTTTAATTAAATTTGGCTTGTTTTGATGCAGTCAGAGCGCTGACTTCGTACTTATAAAATTAGATTTAAAAACAAAGTAGCGGATATGTCTAAACTTTGGAAAACTTGAAACATGCTGGTACGTTCTTGTGTTCTTGTGTTCTCTGTAGGTTTTTGAAACTAAGAATCTGAAATCTTGACTATTTCTGAGGAAACTATGAGTTCAGAGCAAATTGGTTTCAGAAGATTCATCGGAACCAGATAAGCGCCTTTTACCATGGAAACACTTCTGCAAAGGTGTTATAAAGTGAGAAAGCCTGTGTGCTTGCGCTTTATTATTATTTTTTAAAAAGCCTTTGATCGCTTCCAGTTCAATAAGCCAAAGGTATTAGACTGATGTCGCATTTTTATTGGGAGCAACCAGCTACCATTACCGTGAATAGCACAAAATTGATGCCTGTCACGATACAAGACTATATACTTTCCCCACACTCTACGTTTATTCGGAAAAAATATTCTGAGAATGCTTAAGGGGCCAACAAGGAAACTTAATAGGAGGACAAACAATTAATAATTTCAGATTTATGCTGACGATACCATAATTATAGCAGAAAACCCCGTGGATATGCAAGAATTGGTAAAGCCAATGGAGCCTGTAAGAACTGGGGGTATCTATGATATTATAAAATTGTAAGTTTGTTTGTTTGTTAGGGCATCAAGTAAGAACTAAACTCATTTTGCTGAAACTTTTTTTGCTGCAAAGCCTATAGTTTGACTTAAAATCTGGTATACATTTTATCTGCCTACATTGACAGAAACGGTAAATATAGCGAAAAAACTTATATCATGTTGGGTTGTATACAATTATTCTATTGCTTCCAGCGCACGCACCAAATATTAGATACATGTTTCAGCTTAGGTTTTATTCAAAATTCAGTATATGCCAAGCCAATGTAACATGTTTGGATTTTAAAAAAATCAACTGATATAAGCGAAATTTTACAGGTTGTTCTATATATATATATATAGGAAACTTACAGCGGAGTAGAACTATAAGGATTCAAAAAATCTTTTAAAAAAAGTGATAATAGGTGGACCTTATGCAGCTGCATACATACTATGTGGTTGAAATAATAGTTATACGGTGTGCTTGAAAAGAGTTGAACTGAGTGGGCCATAAATAATTGCATATGTGGATATTTATACAGTGTGGATTACAAAATGTTATGATCTTTGGCTCATAAATAGTTGCATATAAAATGTGGTTGAAATAAGAGTAGAAAGAAGTATATTTAACATAGTGGATAAAAAAATCTTACAAAAAATGTGTAATGTAAGCAGTTAAGATATTTGAAATTTCTTCTTGAGTTACAGTTACGAAACGGGTTGAAAAAGTGTTGGAAGCAGTTGTTTATAAAGTGTTGTTGAAATATAAGTTGGAGTGGAATTATAGTTCATAGGGTGGTTAAAAAAATTGTTTAATATCCACAAGTAGTTGCTTACATAGAATGGTTGAAATATGTCGCCGAGTATAATTATAGTTATACAGGTGGGTTTAAAAAATGTTACAAAAAATATCATATAAGTAGTTATATATGCAAGGTTAGAATTATAATTATACAGGGTGAGTAAAAAATTGGTAGAAAAATTTTCCTTTATAGGGTAGAACATGAGCAGTTGCATATGTGGAATACCTGAAATATGGGGCCAAGTAAAGTTATAGTTACAGATTGTGACTTAAACAAGGTTAGAAAAAGTTTCAAATAAAGGATAGCTAAAAAAATATGAGGAGAAATTGTGAAATAGGGTAGCTCATAATCAGTTGCACAGATAGGATAGTTGAAATATAGAATAAACTAGAAGTATAGGAAAGTATTTAAAAAAATGATGGATTTATATTTATAGGTGAACATTGTGCGCCAAAGAATGTTATACGGAGTGGCCGATAAGTAGTTGCAAATAGAAAGTATTTGAAATTGAGGGAGGAGTAAAGTTATAGTTAAACAGAGTGGATAAAAACATGTTCGAAAAATTTTGTGGGATAGAACATGAGCTGTTGCATATATGCAATATCTAAAACATTGCTTAAAACAATGTTAGAAAAAGTTGCATATAAGGGGTGTTTGAAATAAAAGGTGGCAACAAATTATACTTTCCAGGGTGTTTTAACACATATCAGAAAAACGATTGAATTGCGTACTCAATAAGCAGTTGCATGTATAAAATAGTTGGAACATAGAGTGAAGCAGAGTTATTGTTAAATGTTAAATTTTGTAAAGTAAAATTATGGTTATACAGGATAGTTCAAAAACGTATGGACAAATAAGTTATAATGTTTGACTAATTGGCAGCAGTCTAAACATGATACTTTAAATAAAGATGGAAGTAGAGTTATAATTTTACAAGGCGGTTAAAAAAATTGAATAAAATTGTTATTTAGGGTTGTTTATAAGTAGTTGCAGTTTTGGAGAATTATGTTGGGGATTGGTGAATTTATAGTTATACAGAGTGGTACAAGAAATATTATAATGGGTAGTTGTATATACAAGGTGGTTGAATCCGAAAGCGGAGTAGAATTATAGTTTTACAGCGTGGATCAAAAAATTTTTTATATAGGGTAGATCATGAACAATTGCATCCTACTGTGTGGAATACCTAAAATATGGGGCCAAGCAAAATTATAGTTATACAGTGTTTAACAGAATGTGAGAAAAAGTTGCATATAAAGCGTGGTTAAAATATAGGGTGCAGAAAATTTTTACTTTACATGGTGGCTCAAAAATTCTGAGAAACAATTGTTATATAGCGTAGACCATAAGCAGTTGCATAACTAATATATAGAGTGAACTAAAAGTATAGTTAGGTGTTTAAAAAATGTCATATGTGGTGACAAATAAACACTAGCATATACAGAATGGTTTCATTAAAGGGTAAAGTAGAGTTACAGTTATACAAGGAAGTGAAAAAAAATGTCGAATAAAACTCTTATATAGGGTGGCGCATAAGCACTTGCAGTTTGGGTGAAATATATTCTGGACCGGTTAATTTATTGTTACGTAGAGTGGTTTACAAATTAGAAAAAGTTGTTATATAGGATACTCTATGTTTCATAAGCTATTTCTTTTTGCACAGAATTGTACATTCCATACGCGGATGAAACCGCTGGTACCGGCTAGTTTATTAATATAAATAGGACTTAATATATGGTTCCGACCCTCTTACTGTTAAAAGAAGAACTGTTGCAGAGGATGGCAAAGAGGATGTTAAAGTTGTTACTTTTAAATAACACAGTAAGCATCAAAAGACGCGAGAAGTTTGCAAAATAATGTTTAAAATATTATAACCACCAGAACGAGAAATGAAGTTATTCCAAGAATGGAGTACTACAGAAGAATGTCAAGAGACGAAAACTTGAATATCTTGCACATATAATTAACAGGCCCCGATATGAGTTTCTCCTACTGATCTTAAACTGGAAAATCGAAAGAAAAAATGGATAGGACGCAAGAAGCTTTTAGACTTTATAAACTATGAAAAATATTTCACAATACGGATTTTCATTTGTTGGTTATAAATTGTTTATTAAATGAATAAAAGTAAATAATTTTTGAATTTTTAAAGGTCCCTTAATATTAATTTATTGCAAAAAAACTATTAAAAAATGTATGTTTACATAACAAAAAAGTCTTTGCAGAATGGGACAGGGAAGTGGTAAAATATAAGATTTTTATTTTGCGAATTACCAGGGTTTTTATGCAGACCTCCAAACTGACATTAAAAAATCACAGAAAATAAAATTATTTTGGGGATTTTTATATCTGTCTTTTGCCCGTGTATCATAGGACTTACTGACTCACGTAATATAATTGAGGACATTTTATTGCTCTTCTTCGTTTACAAAGTTTGACATTGTGTTATTCACTCCTAGAGTTCGGATCTCTAATCTATCACAAAACAAGTTCTCAGAAATTGAGACATTATGGTTAACGTGATTTTTTGGGCATTGTGAACGTTTTGTGGTCCAAAAATAAAGTAAGACCTCTTTTTGGATTCTCTCAGAAGTTCAGAAATTAAAGCTTTTGTTTTGAGTTCACTGTAAGGACATTTGTAAACCGTTAATTATTTTGATGGAGGAACTAAATTCAAAATGGATAGTTATATGAAGTTAAAGTGAGTTAATACATGCAAAAAATTATTGTTTGTAACAGCGAAAACTAATTTTACTCTTTATCTTAATCTAATGAAAGCTTAGTTTCTTAACAACATAATTCGAAATCTTAATCACTACAAATTAGAACATTTAACCAAATGTAAGCTGTCAATTCGAGACCTTCAATTATGCTATTAGGCATGTAAACCACACAACAGATGTTGTAGACAAGATATCGATACTCCTGGGTATGTTAGTTGAGTTCCCATAACACAATAAAATAATATTAGTCCCTCATGTAATGCTATTACTCAATACAAAGCCTAGAGATATGTGTACACATTCCTAAAATGTTTGGAGTGATTGTAATGGATCGCATAATTATAATAAATTATTAGTTAATTTCCAATTAATATTTTTTGATATACTGTAAATTGTTTATAAATAGTATGTAATATTAAGTAATCTAGAAAAAATGAGAGTTTTGAAAGTTTTATTTTTTAAACGTATTTCTACTGAATTAATTTATGTATTTCTTGAAATTAATCACAGTAATAAATTATTTACTTTTTGTGAAGTCGGTGCTAAATTAAAGTGAAAATAATTTGAGAACTACATATATGAGTAGTACTGTTTCACTTTGCTGTTTAACTTGCAAAAAATTTATTTGTTGCTTTCTAAATATTTATATCTATTAAATAAGTTTTGCATATGATTACAACTTAGGAGGACTCAGTTTTGTAGACGATTTGAGAGGTCTGTTAATTATCAGGCATTTTGATTTAATTCCAACTGCATTTATTTAATAATGTCTCCTCCGTGGGATGTTTTAATAAATCAGTTTGTTCAGTAAAAAATATATACATTATACAATTCTCATAACCTTTATTTGATAACAATTTCAGTTATTATAAAAAGTAAAGGTACTTCATTTTTAAGTAAAATTGATATTTTTTGTCAAATCTATTATACAGTTGCAAAAGTGGCGCGAATATTTATTATACAATTTTTAGTGATATGGCATAATTACGTGGAGTCTTCAATTCTAAATACTTCTGTCTGATAACAATTTTAGATATTAACAAAAATAAAGGTACTTCCCTTTTAAGCAAAATTCATATTTGCTGACAAACAAAAAATTTAGAATACATTTCCTATCCGCCAGTTATTTTTCTAGCGGCCACGGCTAACTTGATTTTTCCAAGCAAACTCTACATCATATTTTTATGGACGAAAAACGGTTTTTCGTAATTTAATCGAAATGTATGAGGTTTAGATATAGAGATATAGGGAACGTCATACAAAGTTATCTTCATTTATAGTGTTGAGTTGGGAGTTTCCATTTGAAAATTTTGAGTTTTAATCATGTTGTGAATGTTTTTTCACTATTTTTTAAGAACACCCTGTAGAAAAAGGGGTGATTTTTTCAGCCCTGTTTGACTCTTCCAATAAGATATGCCAAAAAAGCATTTTAGAACAGATGATTGTTTAGCGAAAATTATCGCAGGAGTGCATCTGCCATGTTTGACATAAAAAGAATGGTTAAATTTAGAACTAACATATGGTTAATAACATTTATCTAGAATTGAACGTAGCATCCAAATATCCAATAACATACAGGCTGTTCTATTTGATATAAAAAAGTTATTGTCTAGTTCCGGTATAACCGGAAGTACCACAGTTCTGAAAATATTTTAGTCACATAGAACCTATTGGCTTACCTACTTTTGAGTTACAGGTAACCGCCCACCTTCGTGGGACACCCTGTATAGACCCCAATAGAGAACCCCCATCTTGAAGTTGAGTAAATGACAATAATTTTGATTTAATTACAATTCATCTTTAATTTATTACCGCTCAGGTTGCTTATTTTAATACCATCACCTCTATCAATTCCCCTGTAACAGAACCCAGTTTAAACGATCCAAATTTTTTGAGTCGGTTTCAAGTTATCGCGCACACACACATAAAGAAAAGATATATACAGACCAATTGAGAACCTCATTATTTTTGGAGTTTAAAAACGTATTTCTAGTCTGTAGGATTGTGAATATAAAAAAACTGACCGAAATTTCGAGTATCAACGGGAAGTCTTCGAGAGCAACTGAGATGGATTATAAATGAGGCCGTACGGCAAGAGTAGGGAGTGGCGGAACTGCTAAAGTGCGTTTGAGGCATCTCTTTTGGTTTAAGAAAAGTAGTGTGAGTTTCTCAGATAATTAGACATAATATTCAATACAAGTAGTTTTACATAGAAAGTTTAGGTGATAATTTTGTTGAAATTTGTTTCTCCCAGAATATCTGCAACGAAGACTTTCTGTAACATACAACCAGTAATCCGGGCTAATTTTGGAAATTACCCTGTCCCGTTTTGTCGTCATTACAAATGTCAATTTTTAGGGTTCCATATATACAATATACCCTTATAATATCACTCCGGATTTCTGCCTCTGTCACATCACAGCAATTTTCTCCTAAACTATTGGACGGAAGAGGTTGAAATTTCGTATCAATGTATAATTTGGTTACCCGATCAGGAGTACATATCGTAAAAGAAGAAATTTTGATTTTAGGGGTACTTCTGGGGGGAAAAACTAAAAAAAACGACCGTTCCCCCCTGATCTCCGAAACTACTCAGCCTAAAATTTTGAAAAAAAAAAGGAAATATAGAACGTTGCCCGAACTTTACAGGAAAAATAAGGAGAAACCATTAATATTAATTTTGGGGGGCAAAATATAGAATTAAATGAAAATTAAAGTTTTTTTTTCAAACGCATCATGTAATACATAAAATGAAAGGTCCCATTCTGAAGAACACAAATATATTTTTTTCATATTAAAAAAATTATATATAAAAAGATATTAATGAAAATATACCAAAATTTACCCATCCCCCCCTCTAACTCCGAAACTATAAAACGTAATGTTTTGAGAAAAATTAGAGGTATAGGGTCTGACCTGAAGTTTACTGGAAAAATAAGGAGAAACCTCTACTTTTAATTTTGGGGGGCAAATTACAGAATTAAATGGAAAATATAAAACTAAAATTGTTTCTAATCCATCATGTTATATATCAAATTAAAGGGCTCATTATGATGAAAACAAAAATATTTTTTTAAATACATAAATTAAAAGATATTAAGAAAAATATAAAAAAAATGTACCCCTCCCTTAACCCTGAAACCATAATCTGGAAAATTTTGAAAAAAAAAATGGAGGTATAGCCCCTCACCTGAACTTTACTGGAAAAATAAGGAGAAACCCCTAATATTCATTTTCGGGGGCAAATTATAGAATTAAATGAAAAATAAAAAATTATAATTGTTTCTAATGGATCATGTAATATATTAAATCACAGGGCTCATTATGACGAATACAAATATATATTTTTTATTTTTTTAAATGTATATTTTAAAATATATTAAAAAAAAAATCACCCATTCCCCCGTTATTCCCCAAACTATAAGACCCAAATTTTTTTGTTTACAGGAAAAATATGAAGAAATCCCTAAAATTAATATTGAAGGCCAAATTATAGAATTAAACGGAAAATAAAAAAATATTTTTTACAAAACTACCTACAATTTTGAAAATAATTAGGGGTACTGGGGCTCACTTGAAATTTATAAGAAAATCTATTAGAAATTACCCCATAGTAATTTTAGAGATAAATTATATAATTAAATAGAATATATGTGAATTACAAATATATCATATTTTTAAATCATTTGTTTAAAAGATAATAACAAAAATATTAAACATAGACTTAATTCCCACTTTAGAAACTACACTATTTAAAATTTGAAAAATATATTTTATTTGTATTTTTAAATAATTTGAATAACAGATTTAACAATTTATAATTTAAAACTTGTCCTATTTTGCCCTTTATCTTCCAATATACAGAGCCTCAAAACTCAGACAGTTGATCATAAAAGGCTTCTTCTGAAAGTTTATTACTAATGTTATTTTTTGGGGGCCAAATTAGAAAATTAAATACATATGTATTCTGATAGAAATCAAGCGAATCCTGAAGCAGATAAAATAAAAAGTCTATGTGTGGAAAATCAAAGTGTATATTTTTATAAATTTAAAACGCTTCCTTTAAAAGATATTAGGGCAAATATAAGAAAATGCACTCATTCCCTGCTTATCTGAAACTGGAATATTAGAATCTTGAAGGTGATACGGAACCCTTAGTATGCGAGTCCAACTCGCATTTGACCAAATTATTTGTTATTTACATCTGCTCAATTCCATTTTGAAGATATCGTATTTTAATTTCTTAAATTAAATTATTAATTGATACACTCAATTCAACACACGCACAGACAACTAAACTCCTGGATTGGATATTATATTTAAAAAAATTTGGATTAAAAAGTGTATTCCTTGACAAAAAGATCGCAACACCCAGAACAAGATGTGTAAATTTAATATTGTTTTGGTAAAACATCGACCCTATAGTAAGGAGTAAATGATTAAAATTCCAAGGAGTTTAATTTTTTTATTTATAAGTTTGGTAATAATGTTATTTGTCTACTACGGATATCTATACACTCCCCAACACGTCTTGGCATTGATTTAATAAGGTGATCTATTTCTTCTTAAGGAATACTATCCCAAGCTACCTGTATTTTGTGCCTTAAAACCTCCAAAGCCCGTGGGGGCGGGGTAAATTTCCGACCCTTCTACCCATCATATCGCTAACATGTGGCTATGGGCAAAGATCGGAAGATCTGGCGGCCATGGCAACAGATTCATATGGGTCTCTTCAAAAGAGTTTAAACTAACTCGAGCAACATGAGGCCGAGCATTATTTTGCTGAAATATGGGATCCATGAGCCGATTATGGTAAATTAGTACATACAGCTCCACTACTTCCTGAAGAGAATACTCAAGGTAACCTACTTCCCTGTGTAATAGCTCTGTATACCATAATACCTACTCTTCGGTGTACATGTCGCTCAACATCAAATCGAGGTTGACGTCTTTCTCCTTGACGTCGTCTAACCGTTCTTCTGCTATCTGCACCACTGTAGTCGTTGCTGTCGATGCTAAGCGGTCAGAGGTAGCACAAGATGGGTTCGATAATGCTGCAGTCTAAAAGACCTTATACGGCGGTAAACCGTTCGGACACTTACAAGATGGCCTTGTTTTCCTAACCACTCATCAGCCAAATTTCGAGTTGAGGACATAAGTCTTAGACGTCGACCTTGAACTTCATTTGTGCCACTTCGTCGTCCGATTTTGGGTATTATCAAACAACGCTTAACAACATCTCATAATAAATCAAATCAAATCAAATCAAATTTATTCATCCTCAAAGTAAATGTACAATCATACTTCAAAATATAGGGCTGATTCTTCTAAATAATTAACAGAGACACGATGGAAGGACACTTTGCCTAGGCATGACTGTCTGTTTTGCTATGTGTCCGTTCATTATGCCTCTGTTGTAAAATGTACATATATATGATAGATTGCAGGTAAGAAAACATAATTTGACAAAGTAAGAGTTAACAGAAAAAAAAAAATTAAAATTAAGGGAGACATCAATTATACAATACAAAAATGAGTTTAGGGTGTAGATGGTTGGGAAATTTTCACTTACAAACAGTTTTAGTGTTTTTTTTTTATTAATCTTGTTTATGAAACTTTAGATAAAAGTAGCTCACAAAATTTGTGTTGATGTAATAACAGGTAATTTTTTACTTTTAATTTAAATTTTCTGAAGTTGGGTATTTTTTTTATTTCTATATAATTTAGATCCAAAGTAAAACAACGACCTTTGACTTAGGGTTTTATTGAAGAATTGGACATTTAAGTCCATATTGGCCGTAGAGCGGGTTACTCGATTATTTTTGTACTGACACTGGGTTGGGTTTGAATATAATCTTAAAATGCTTTGGTAAATAAAAGTAAGTCTAAGGTTTAATGTTTGATTTTCTTCATAAAGTTTGCGGGTGGGATAGAGTTTACTTTTTTTGAAAATGATTTTTAGAAGTGTGTTTTGTGTTGTTTGTAAAATTCTAAAAGTTGTATTAAAAGCAGCGCCCCACGCCACTACACAATATCTTAAAATGGATTCTACCAATGAATTGTAAAGTATTGTTAAATTTTTTTTCGACAGAATTTCTCTTAGCGTATAAAAAGTGTGCATAAGGGCTCTCAGACGGTTGCTGACGTGAACTATATGTTCTAACCAGCGAACATGTTGGTCTATAATAGCACCTAGATATTTTAAAGAATGTACTTTTTCTAGTCTTGGGCATTCACATAGCTCCTGACATTCTGGGTTTTGATGTAGTTGCAAAGAAAATTCGTTAGGTTGATGTATGATTGTTGGAGTAAAAGTTATAAATTTAGTTTTTTTGATATTCAGGGTTAATAAATTGTTATCCAAAAGTTTTAAATTAGCCTCTGCTTGTTTTTTGAGCTTATCCCATGTTTTACCTGTGAAAATTATGGCTGTGTCATCTGCGTAACACACAAGGTGCCCAGAAAATTTGTAAATATTTGAAATGTTATTCATGTACACAAGATATAATATTGGTCCTAAAACTGTTCCCTGAGGAATTCCTATTTTTACAGTCGATGCAGAACTAGTATTGTTTCCAATTTTCACCCTTTGTGTTCTATTAGATAGATAGTTTCTTAGCAAGTTATTTGTCTGTCCTCGAATCCCGTAGTTGTTTAATTTATCAAGAAGAATGTTATGGGAGACTGTGTCAAAAGCCTTAGCAAGATCAAAGAATACTGCCAAGCACTTCTCCGATCTGTCCAAGGCCTCAACTGTCTTTTCTAAAAAGTCTACCACAGCATTTTCGGTGTTTGAGTTTTGTATAAAGCCATATTGCCTGTCACTGAGGACTTTGTGTTTTTTTAAAAAAATTAACAGCCTTTCTTTTACACAGTGTTCAAAAATTTTTGCGAAATTATTTATTATGGATATAGGCCTATAATTTGTTAACTTATTGGGGTCTTCTGCTTTAAAAATTGGTGTGACAATTGATTCTTTGAATTGGTGAGGAATTTTTGCACATAGAAAGCTGAGGTTAATTATACGAGCTAGGGGTGAAGTAATATATTCATGAATGTTTTTAATTGTGGTGGTTGATATTCGATCAGGTCCTGGTGCACAATTGTTTTTTAGTTTAGATATTGTAGTGGTAATTTCATTGTGTGTGACAGGTTTTAAAAATATGTTGTTATTTACTTTATCATCTTTAAAGAAGTCTTGTGATAATCTTGTTTTATTGATTTTGTTTGCCATATTAGTACCCATGTTAGTAAAAAATCTATTAAATAAATTGGCTATTTCAACATTATCTGATATTAGTTTATTATTTTCATCAGTAAAAGTAATGTTATGAATTTGTTTAACACTTTTGCTGCGACTTGTAATGTTATTTATTACAGTCCATAGTTTTTTATAGTTCAGCCCAGCTTGATCGATTTCGTTTTGATAATAATCATTTTTTGTTTTTCTTATTAACGAATTTAGTTTATTCCTGTAGGTTCTGTACTGTGTTTCAAGTTCAAGAGAGTAACTTTTTATCACGTTCCTTTTCATACGGTCTCTTTTCTTAATAGACGTAATTATCCCTAATGTTATCCATGGTTTAAGCTTTTTTATTTTAGTAATAATTGTTTTCGTTTCTGTACATGATGTTATGAAGTTGTTGAGTTTATTAATAAACATATTATAAGCAAATTGTGGATCAGAACTGCAATTTAATATTTCTTCCCATGATTCCTTATGTAACAGAGATTTTATTTTCACGTAATTTATCTTGTTCACTATTTTTTTATTTGGTGATTGTGAATCTGGTTTATTTTGTTTTGACGGTGAGATAAGGACAAAAGGTGAGAAGTGATCTGTCATGTCAGTGTGAAAAAGAATAGGTTCAATTTGTACTTGTTCTTTTATATAATTTTGTGTTCTAATGAAAATATGATCAATAATGCTAGCAGTTTTTTGTGTTTCTCTGGTTGGTTTGTTTATGTAAGAAATAAAACCGTTGGATATTAAAGTATTTAGATATTTAGTTGTTTCGTTACTGTCTTTCCTTAATAAGTCAATATTAATATCCCCAATAAATACTTCTAAGTTATGTTTTTGTAAGTTGCTTATGTATAGTTCTAAGTTTTCGAGATATTGTTTAATATTGGTCGATGGAGACCTATAGAAAGCTGTTAATCCTATTTTAATATCATTTGCAAAATAATTACTAGATAGAGTAACCCTTAGAAAATTGCTGCCATTTATGTGCGAGATATTAACTATAGACGAAATATTTTCTTTAAGATATAAGACAACGCCATCACATTTATTTATTTGTGACTGATTGTAATGAACGGAAAAATTTGGTATTGAAAAGTCTTTTAGATTGTTGATTATACCCGTTTCTGATAAAACTATAACATCGAACATATCTTTAGACATTTCTACATATGCCAGTAATTAATTATAATGTTTTTGTAAGCTTCTAATGTTGAAGTGAACAATCCCCAGGCCATTTCTGCCGCCACCTACCTCCTGCTGAATGTATTCATCAAAGTTATTTAATGATTTTGTGACAATCTCTGCGGTATCAATCACATCAAAATACTCAATCATAATGAAATATTTCTTTTAGTTGATATCTCTGCCATGTGAAAAATACTATTATAAATTAAAGATTATACGGCTATATTAACTGATATCAATTCCAAGACGAATAACAAAAACTAATGCTGTATACATACACCTATATACACATATATATTTTTCCATTACAATATTTTTTTAAACCAAATAAACACCTGAATAGCTAACAATAAAAGATAAATGTTCTTTTTTTTACAAAAATTTACTTAGTTGTTCTTTGTTTTTAATTACAATTGTGTTATTTTCCTTACTGATATAGATGTTGCCATTTTCCGTCCATACATTTTTCAGTCCAAATTTTCCAATTGATAGTAGTTAGATCTTCCCTGACGACAATTCCAGACCCCTTCAGCAGTTTTTTCCTTCTATATATAACTTGCTTAGTGCTAATGTTCTTTAACTTTAGAAAAATCCCTCTTGTTTTGTTTCCTTCTCGTTTACCAATTCTATAACACATTAGTATATCTTCATCTGTAAGCTTCAGGTCCATTTGTTTATTAAAGATATTCTTAATGGTTTTTTTTATGTCTTCTTGAGAGTTTTCTTTCAGATTGAAAATTCTCAAATTCTTTGATCGCATTATTTGGTCCATTTGGTTTATTTTTAAATTCATGAAGTTAATTTCTTTTGAAGTTTTTAGTTCTTCATTATATTTCTGAAGTTCCGCCACTGTATCTTCAACCTTCACTAACCTCTGTTCGAGTCTGTTTACAACAGCTTCGGCTACTTTATTGGCGATTTCACTGATAAACGACTGATTTTTTATACACTTTGTGATAGCTGATTCTATTTCTTCTCGGATTTCTCGTGTTATCACCATTATTTTCCTTTGATCTTCACTTTGTCTTTGAAAAGAAATGGCACCTTAACACTTAATCACTTTTAATTAAATTTCCCGGCCGTAATAACTTCTGATTTTATAATTTTACGGGAGCTCAACACGCAGTCAACTATTCTGTACCTGCCATAGGCGTAGTATCGAATAGTTGTTGGATTTCTGTTCGTGTGGTTAGCGATTTCTAGAAGTAAAAATCCCGCATTCTGTGAACCAATAACTCGACCTCTTTCAAATTCACTTAGCTGGCGATACATCCAGCGTACATTCAAGGCATTTTGAGATTACTACATATCGATTTTGGATCCCATCAGTTTGTTTTTTGGTAAATTAAAAATGGCAAAAATCAATGACAATATTAATTCATATAAAAAGTTTGCATGAAAAAAAATTCACCAAATTTGACCAAATTTTAATCATTTACTCCTTACTATAACATCTGAGTTTTATCAAGACAATATTAAATTTAAACATCTCCTTCTGGGTGTTGCGATTTCTTTGTCAGTGAGTATATAATATTTTTTAGAATAAATAACAAAATAATTTAATAATGACTGATTTCTTCTAAGCTTAAAGCTGGATTAGGATCCAGGATTAGGTAATTTCTCTGTTCCGTCTTCACCATTTTGTTCTCAGTCTGCCGACACTTCTGAGGCATTATAATTAAGTATTTTTTGGGCTATTCTTTCTGAAGACATGCGCTTTACATGTTCTTTCCATCTATTATTGTAGTTTCTTGTTAATTCAGTTGTTGGTTGTATCAAGAGTTCTTGCCTGTTCTCCAGTAGCCTGTAGTCTTGTTTTCTTGGGGTCCACGCTTCTCATCCGTATAATAGCGTAGGGATTGCCATAACTTTGTAAAATTTTATGTTTCTTTTAACTTCTTTCCCTTGAGTGGTCTTCTGATGGTTCCATACATTCTTTGAAAATTATATATTTCGTTTGAGGTATCTTCTTCGTATGAGAGGTCGCATATCAAATATCTGAAATGTGACATCTATTCTAAAGTATGATCGTCAATAACAATTTTTGTTCTAATCGGATCTCTTCCCAAAAACGCCAGGCTTCGTGTTCTCTATAGATATTTTTAGATTTCGTTTTCTGTGTTTTATATTATAACTTGATCATCAGCAAATAACACTGTATTTATAAAATTCTTGGATCTGTATTCCACAAGGTGCGGTTTTCTTCCATTTTCTCACAATGTTATCTACGTATGTATTAAATAGTGTAAGTGTGTAACATTTGTCCTTATTTCTTTAAAAAATGTCTTTACCAGTGTCAATAATAATTTTAGTGTTTAGGGCCAAGTTTTGTATTACAACTATCAACTGAATAAATTACCCTGGTTTCTCCATTATATGCCAAAGGTGGATTCGATCAACACTTTTTTGTAGTCTATGAAGGCCAGGTCTCTAGATCGAATTCTCTGCGTTTTAGAATTATTTGCTTTAGACTAAAGACATCGCCAATATAGGAGCTTCCGTTACGGAAGCCGCCTGTTCTTCTAATAATATAACGTCTGAAGCCTTTGGTTAACAATTTTACTATATAGTTTATAAGCAGCATTTAGAGGACTAATTCCCCTATAATTATCTCTTTTATTTTGTTGGCCTTTTTTGACAAAGAAATGACGTTAGGCCGTCTCCATTCATCTGGATATCAATGTTTATCCAGCACTTGTGAAATAAATGTAGGAAAAAGCCACCATATTTTATAATTTCAGAGTTAATACTATATGGACCAGGCGCTTTTCTGTTCTTTGTTTTTCTCCAAGCATTTTGCATTTCTGTCATGTATAATGGATCTAGATACCAGTGATAGCCGCTTTTACAAATAAATCTTATTCGTCATACCATAATTCCGGATAATGTTCAATTCACTCTTCCTGTGAGATTATATTTGAAAACACTAAACCACCAAATAATTTTTAAAATTTCATACTAATTCCAATTAGGTTTTTTAATTAACACTTGTATTAATTAAAATATTTCCTTGGTGTAGTTTACTAGAGTTTTTTTGTATTCTTCATATATCAGTCATAATTTCCTTTCGATTTTTATTTTTAATGTTAACATTTCTTTCCAGGTCTATAAAATGGCAACTACAGACGACAGCATGGACGATGATGTGTTTGAGACGGCCGAAGATGCTCACAATCGACTGAACAGCAACGCCAAAATCCAAAATACCTCATCAACTGGTTACAGAAACTATCAACCACCTGCTGAAGTGCTGAAGCTCTGTGAAGAGGACGTCATTGAGGACGTGGAACCAACAATTCATAAGGTGAGTACGATTTCGTACTTCAAATGAAACACTTATGTCTATAGTTTTCAAAATATATACAGTTTAGTAGTAGTAAATCCATCAGCCAAGGAGAACAAGAGAAAGAAATAGAAAAACGACTGGGGAAATTAATAATTAAAATAAGCTGTAAGTTTAGGAACATAAAATACGGAGAAGGATTTTTGAGAAGAACAAGCATAGAAGAACAATCAATAAGGAAATCAATGAAAATTGAAAAACAAATATTGTCGTGGAGATTTTCAAATGAAAAATTGCAAGGATGTCTGAAATGATGGATTAAGAAAATATTATTAGGAGGAGATGGAGTGAAAAGTAGAAGAGGGTGATCAAGAAAAAACAAGAGGCAGGAAATGGTGAGATATCAAAAGAAGGTATTAAATTAGGCAAAAGGAATAATCTAAAAATATGATATCATTATGTACTAGAATGAGCCATGTATTTTATTAAGTACAGGCTTTCAATTTATTAATTTATTGAAATAAAAACACAATAGAAGAAAAATTCATTATAGACGCCAATATTTCCAGAATTATTAACAGAACTCTATAAATAAAACAAGAAAGAATTTTGGAACTGTTCATTCATCTTTTGAATTTCATTCCTGCTTCATGTAAAGCATTTCATTACATATATGAACAAATTGATAGCATACGGGTGTTATAGAGGGATTTTTTGAAATACCTAAGAATAAATTACCTTGGTTTTTGAGGAAACGAAAAAGTGCTAATGAAACTTGTTTAAAATTATGTGCTAGTAGAATAGACAAGATAAGAAAAGGAATGCTAATTTATTTTTTTTACCAGTATGGACTCAGTGATATGTGAAATTGGTAAAAAAATATTCAAATACTTGTAATATAGCCGAACGCTATAGGATGCATGTTGAACTCCATCATTTTTTGGCACCCCAACTCTTATGTCCATTATGAACGTAGAATCCAAGCAAAAGAAATTGCATTCCTAAGCAGAGTGAACGCACGGTTTTGTCTGTTTTCAACCAAGGATATGATATATATATATATATATATATATATATATATATATATATATATATATGTTATATCACACTTTCAAAATTTCTCTTTTTAAAAAAAGACTTTATTTATACTTGCACAATTATTAACTTTTAAAATAACAATATAATACTTTATAACAATAAAAAGACAAAAAGAGTTTTAAACTAAACTAGACAAATCTGTAAGTAACAATGAATGATGTTACAATGAAAAAGTATAATTTATAAACTAAGAACGCTGACTAAGGTGCCGCAGCGCTTGCAGTTCTCACGGATATTCGTCTGCGGGTAACTGGAGACGACACGTGTTATGCTGACTCAGCTTGAGAACTGTTGCTAGGTTGTTTCATATAAGTCGATGGAATAACTTATATAAGAACTCCCATCCATATAAAAAAGTTGATGCTACAGCAAAAGTCGATGCTGTAGCATCAACTTTTAAGGGAGGTTCTGCAACTCAATATCCTCGACAGGACTAAGGAGGCTATGGAGTTTTACCCTGGGCTTGATAGTTGATGGACCTGGTGGTGGTACTAGATCGGCAGAAGGGCTGATCGTTGGAGGCTTCTGGAATTTCTTCCTGATGATGCTCATGGAAAGGAGGGCAACCACAATTGCGGTTGTTGCCATTGTGATGATCGTAAACCAGGAGGTGTGTTTCTCCAAGAATGGTTGCTCTAGGAGATTTTCCAATTCCCTGGAGTATTGTCTAAGCTTATGGTTAGCGATATTCAGGTCTCTGGCATCCAATTCCTGTAGTCTCATGGGTTTCAACTTTGGAAGCTGACTGATGGTTGGCAGGTTGTCGCAACAGTTGTAGGGGATGTTGACTGGGTGATGTTGTCAACGTTGTTGGTGGTCCTTCTGGCATGGACCCTGGTGTTACCGATGAAGGCATTGCAACTGGGTTGGATGGTCAATAGAGAATTTGTCGAAATGGATTGGGTAACGACATCTTCTCCCTTGCACTTGATGTTGATGGGCAACTGTCCGGAAATCGAGATTAACCAAAGGTTCAGATCAATCTCTTGAATATTATACTCTTCGGCATATAATATTAAAGGCTTGCAAGTTGAAGGAAGGGCTGCTGGCTGTCTAAGAAGCTGTGCTTCGCAGAGGGCTTCTTTGTCTATGGTGTGTGGAATAACTTTGGAACAGATCTTATGTTCTTTAGATAATGGCTTACAGTCACTCAGGTCTTCGAAAGATGCGTACAATAGCGAATCGTCATCTATATATATATATTTTATTTTTGTTGGAAGGATATGATGAAATCCTGTTCGATTATCCAAAACTGGGATAGGATACAGGCGGTACAGTGTATAAGTTTCAGGATTGACTAAGGGAATTTTTAGTACAAAAACAATTTTAGTATTGATCTGAAAAGCTTCCAATTCTATTAGATCGATGTATCTAGCAACATTTGAACTATAGGTAGGAAGTGGTAAGTTATTTTCATGAAGTGACTGTGATATTTTCTGAAGGGAGTCGACCAAATCTACTGGGTTTATAATTGAGCTATGTAAAATTTTTAGACGGGCGAAAGAGACTGCAGTTAATACATCGTTGAGGGTATCTTCAATGCATACGTAACTTTCCATTAAGCTTTCACACAAATCCAAGACATTGGCTTGAAGTTCATAAAAAGCAATATCGTCTGTAATGAACTCAATTGACTTCCTAATTGTTTCGATATTTTCCGAAAATATTTTCTCTTCGGACTGAAATTTTTGTAGTGTGGTGTTAAGATTCTTAATGACCGAAGTTGTTACTGATAATTGTCGTTTCATTAAGTTCTCGATTTGATGTTGGTCTTTAGTAATTTTGTTTATAGAGTCACTAAAGTATTCTCCGTCTGTTGCATCTAAGTTACCGGAAATAGATTTCCAAATTGATCCCAGTCCGTTAATGAGTCCGCGTTTCTTTCTGATGGTACTGTAAGTCTCAGTGTCAGCGAAAATTTCTGTATATTTGATGTTAACAGATTTTGATATTTGTTTCAGGAGGCTTACGTGAGTCTGTACTGTTGATTTGAAGATTTTAACGTTAGTTTTGTTGTGGTTAATAGTATCTAAAAGTCTGTTCAGTATATTGTCGTTGTGTAAAGTAGCGTCTCGAAATGGGCTTAGATCTTTGTAAACAAGGAGTGTCCATTTGTCATTAGAAATTTTAAGGGTTCCTTCTTCATGAAAGAAAACTCCTATAGTATTGTTAACAGGCGTAATGGAGTACTGTTGAAGGTTCACGACTGAAAACAGTCCACAGAATCTGAAAAAAGGGATTTATTCAAAATAGGGTTTTAGTCTGTCAAAGTTAACTTTAGTTATTTGGTTTGTTTGTAAATTTATGACGGTGGCAGAGTTTTTTCGTATTGCGGTAATTTCGAAGGGGCCGTTGAATTTGTTTTCGGCTTTATTTTTAATTTGGGACTCTTTTACGTAGACTTTGTCGCCTACTTTGTAATCGGGTTGTTTAGTAGAAACGTGTTGGTCAAATCGCACTTTAGATTTTTCTTTCTGTCTTTCGGTTTTAGCACGGGCGAGTCTGTAGTAAAAGTTCATTCTGTTATTTAGGTCTCTTACGTATTTCGAAATCAGTTTTTCCTGGTTGTAAAGGGTTTCTGGAGGCCTACTTGAAGTGTGCCCAAATATAAGTTCGTAGGGCGTGAAACCGGTGGTTTTATTTTTCGTGTTATTATAACAGATGATGGCATAAGGGAAGCCATTAAATGGATGTTCGTTTGGATGTTCCGCTGTATTTGCCCTTATCATTTCTGCTAAGGTCGCGTGAAATCTTTCAATAGAACCGTTTGACACGGGATGTTGAACGCTGGAGAAAGTCAGTTTTATGTCGTATAGTTGGCATAGATCCCGCATTAAGGTGTTGTCAAATTCACGTCCATAGTCACAATGGATGCGAAGTGGAGTTCCGTAATGTTGAAAGAAAATCAGAAGGGTGTTTACGACAGTTGAAGCTGTTTTGTCGTTAATGGGGTAGGCTTGCGTAAATTTCGTGAGTTCGTCCCTAATAGTCAGTGCATGATTTCTAGATGGATACTCGAAGATGTCAATGTTAATACGTTCGAAAGGAGTCTTGGGTGTTTCCGTAATAACAAAAGGTGCACTTAGGTTTTTCCTAGAGAACTTTACCTTTTGGCAAGTTTCACAGGATTTGATAAATTGTTCTACAGTTTTAATTAAGCCGGTCCAATTGTATTTTTCCCTAATACGTCTGATAGTTTCGTTAATGCCACGATGGAGGTTGTTTTTACCAGAGTGGTATTGTTGTATTATTATAGGAATTTCGTCTTCGGTAGGAGTTGTAACAATGTTTTGGCAGATTTTCAGTTTGATTTCTTTGTCGGAGAGAATGAAAGATAAAATTTCAAGAATGGGAAGTTCTATGTTATTTTCTATGCAGTATGTTTCGGAGTCGTTGAATTGATCTTGGTTGTTATAAATAATTTTGAAAAGATGTGAGACGACAGTTTCAGGGTCATAGGGCAAAGGTACAACTAAGTATTTTCTATGCCTGACAGATTTACTGGCCATGATGTTAAGAGTGTCATTACTGAAATTAGGTTCTTCTTCGAAAAAGTCATCAATAATTTTGTCGTGTAAGTCGTTAGTTTTATTTTGCCAACAGAATGTAACTATGCGTTTGTGGGACTTATATCTAGAAGTTGAGAATTGGATATTTCAATTTTAGAGTAATCGATTATTGACTCAGTTTTGTAAAGTTGAACAAATCGATTAAACTCAGCGATAATCCTTTCGTCATGTTCGTCGTCATTGTCAGAGTTTTCAGGTTGTTCGGAGTCAGTTTCGTTGTTAGCGAAAATTTTGATTTTGGAAAGGAAATCAGCACATTGCTTGAAATGGTTGATTTTGATGCGAGAAAGAGCATCTGCGTTTTGGTTTACCTTGCCGGGCTTGTACTCAATCTTATAATTGTATTCCTCTAGCTTAAGGCGCCATCTGGCTAGACGACTGCCAGGCTCTTTTGATGGAAAAGAGCCAAGTAAGCGGACGGTGGTCACACAGGAGTGTAAACCTTCTCCCAAAAAGATACGGTCTGTAGTGCTTAACAGCCCAAACTATGGCCAATAATTCTCGTTCGATGGTGGAATATCGTGTCTCTGCAGCACAGAGGGTGCGAGAAGCGTATGCAACAGGGAGATCTTTTCCCACAGGGCCTTGAGAAAGAACCGCTCCAATAGCAAAAGCACTAGCATCAGTAGTGAGCAGGAAGGGTTCTTCAAAGTTTGGATATATCAGGATTGGGTCAGATACAAGGGCTTGCTTCAGTTCATTGAAGGAAGACTTGCAATCTGCGTCAAAGATGAATTTGACGTCTTTTTGGAGTAGTTTAGTCAGAGGTTTAGAGATCTTCGCAAAATTTGGTATGAAGCGTCTGTAATACCCAGCGAGACCAAGAAAAGATTTGATGTCTTTCGGAGTTTGGGGTTGAGGAAAGTTCTGAATACATTCAACCTTTGAAGGGTTTGGTTTTACACCTTCTTGTGTGATAAGATGGCCAAGATAAGCCACTTCTTTACGAAGAAATTCGCACTTATCAGGTTGAATTTGTAGGTTAGATTTCCGAAGTCGTTTAAAAACTTCTGTCAACCGGGAAATATGTTCATGGATGGTCGGAGAGTAGACGATGATATCATCCATGTAGACGAGACAACGTTCATTCTGTATACCCAGAAGAATATTGTCCATGACCCTCTGAAAAGTAGAAGGTGCATTTTTTAAACCAAATGGCATACGAACGAATTCGTAATGACCATTTTCGACAGAAAAGCCAGTCTTAGGAATATCTTCCTCTTGGATTTCCAACTGGTGGAACCCGGAAGCGAGATCCAGTGTCGAAAAGTATTGACACTTTCCAAGTTGGTCGAGAAGATCGGATATATTTGGCAGAGGATATTTATCGTCTACAGTCAATTCATTTAATTTCTTGTAATCGATAACAACTCGCCACTTTTGTTTACCAGAAGCATCGAGCTTCTTGGGGACGACCCATACCTTGTTCAAGCATTTTTCCAATTTGGGTTTTCACTTCCTCTTTATGTACTTGAGGATATCTATAGGATTTAGTGAAAACGGGCTTTGCGTTGTTCGTATCAATCGAATGTTTAACCTCGTTAGTGAAAGTCAAGACGTCACCTTCAAGATAGAAAATGTCTTGAAATTCCAAACAAAGATCAGTGATTTGTTCGCGTTCTTCGTCATTTAGATGTTCAGTTCTAATTTGTTGTCTAATAGTCGAGTTTCTGTCTATGTATTGGGGTTCATGATAATCGTCTGTATTGAAATTCAGAAGAGGGTGAGTTTTGTCAAGTGGTTCCAATTTTAAATCAGAAAAAGTTACTGTTTTGGGCATCGCGTTAGCGTTGATGATGGAAGTTAGAAATTCACCATTTGCGTTAATATGTACGAGTGCGTTTGGAAGTCGTACTCTGTCAATTTCTTGAGTTGGTAAGATGGCGTCGATGTTAGAAAGATCGCATTTAAGTTTAAAGATCTTTTCTGTGCGTGCCTCAATAGTTATTTTGTTTTGTGTGGGTGTTTGTGAAGTAATATTTGGCTTAACATTGGGTGTGTCGGGTACATCAGTCAAGGGTTGATCGTTATCGGGAACTTTGTGTAAAGGGATGGTTTTAAAATTTGTTATTAGCTGTTTAGATTTTAAGTCAACTATGCATTCATAGTGTTCGAGAAAATCTAATCCTAGTATGCCGTCAAACTCAAAAAACTTTATGTGGGTTACGTGGAGCGAATGGAATTAGGGTAGATTGTGAAATAGGGATTTTTTCATGGGTAATACCTTGAATCGTTACCCTTTCAGGAGATCTTTGGGTGAAATTCTTTACGGTATTTTCTTTGAAGATAGAGATACCGGCTCCGGTATCAATAAGTAGTTTGAATTTAGAAGAAGCGTCAAGAATGTAATAAAGGTTTTTAGAATTGACGGTAAGAAGGGGGCTTAGAGAAATAGTTGCTCCGGGAAGTTCAAGTCGGGGTTCAAATCGTCCAGATTCAGATTTTGAATTTGGGTTTCGACTTCGCACAAAGTTGCTGTCGAATCGGGAGGTTGGTCTAGGCTCGGAAGCGCTAGAAAATCCTGATATTGATGACTATTAAAAGGCTCGATAGGGGTATCTTCAAAAGTTTGTTCGACGATAGGATAATTTTGAAGATCCTCCTCATAATCGTAAGTGTTGCTATCCTCGGTATAGTAATTGTAGTCTGGATAGTGGGAATAACCATCATTTAGATGTTGGTTGAAGTGGTGCGTCCTTTCAGGACGGTTGTTGGGATTGTTCTGTATGACCGAAGGTCGAGAATAATTCGAGTTCATTTGAGACCTAAAAGGGGGTCTCTGGTAGTTTGATGGGCGAAATTGTTGTCTTTGTTGAACGGGGGGATTGTTTGTAGGGAAATTTGGCCTTGTTTGTTGATTAGGCCCAACAGGATTTGGTCTATAGTTTGGATTAAACGTTTGAGTACTATTTTGTGTTTTCAAACGGCAATTTGCGGCTATGTGGCCTAATCGACCACAATGAAGACACTTAGGAGGTTGTGTCGGCTTTCGTGTTTGAAAGTTGGGTTTGAGAGGAGCAGATTTGTTCGTTTTTTGGTCCTCGAAATAAGAAAGTTGAAGCTCTCTCCTAATCCGGGAGTGTGCTTCTAGAAGATCTTTTGGATTACTTGCACGAATTACTTGTCCTAACCGGGGTTCTAATCCCGTAAGAAGGGTATTCATGACCATAGTATCCACTAGAGTGGTCTGGGCGTCTTTTTGTTCTGGATTAAGCCCAGCCGTTTTGTGGATGCAGGAGTGCATTTTCGCACTCAATACCTGGAGTCTATTGTAAAACGTTAGTGGAGACTCGTTCGAAAGTTGCTTTAGACGTTGTAAGTCGTGAATAAGGGAAGAGAGATCACGAGAATCTCCAAAGTGTAGGGTCAAGAGTTGCTTGATTTCAAGGTACGATCCGGGGTTCCTTGAATTTATCAACTGCGCCGCTTTCCCTTTGAAATTATTTTTGATATGGATCACTAACAAATATTTTTGATCCGCCGTGGACATATTATATGCGCAATTACGCGCATCTATAAAGGTTCCCAAGGAAATTTGGTCGCCTTCAAATTCGGGTATAACGGAAAATATTTCCGTTAATCGGTATCTTTCTGTTTCAGGTGTACCTGAATTTGGTGAAGCTTGTGCCATGTTTATCGATATAAATGAATTGGAGTGTAAAGTTTATAGAATAAAATGTTAAAGAGTATAGAGAATTAATAAACTGTAGAATACGTTAGCGGGAATTAACGATTGTTTGAACGATAGAACAGTATAAAATGTAAAGCAATAAAATCAATAGTTCAAATAAATCAGTTAATCAAATGGATAAATAAATCAATAAAATATGTAAATCAAATATATCAAACGTCAATAAAAGAGATAAAATAAATATATCAAATAAATCAAGTAATGAAATAGATCAATATTTCATTCAAATCAAATATATTAAAATCAAATAATAAAATCAATAAAAATCAATCAAATCGAATGTATTAAATCAAATTATTAAAAACCAATGGTCAATAAAATAAATCAAATAATATTTACTTAAAACGAATGACGATTCACCATTACTTACATCAACAGGAACATTGAAAGCGCCGTGTTCTACGTTTGATTGCAGTGAGGACTTCTTCCAGGTTCGTTGTTCCGTTGAGGGATAGGAATCCGCCGCTACCAGTTAGAGTACTCGTGTTCTAGTAACGTTAGACGGATCCTACTGACTGCGCCAATTTGTTATATCACACTTTCAAAATTTCTCTTTTAAAAAAAAGACTTTATTTATACTTGCACAATTATTAACTTTTAATATAAAACTTGAAAATAACAATATAATACTTTATAACAATAAAAAGACAAAATGAGTGTTAAACTAAACTAGACAAATTTGTAAGTAACAATGAATGATGTTACAATGAAAAAGTATAATTTATAAACTAAGAACGCTGACTAAGTTGTCGCAGCGCTTGTAGTTCTCACGGATGTTCGTCTGCGGGTAACTGGAGACGACACGTGTTATGCTGACTCAGCTTGAGAACTGTTGCTAGGTTGTTTCATATAAGTCGATGGAATAACTTATATAACCAAGGATATGTATATATATATATATATATATATATATATATATATATATATATATATATATATTCTTAAATGTATATTTATTAAACTAAATTATATTACAACAACTCTTTTGAAGAATAGTTTGGAGATGCAGAAATAACTCATAACTCGAATTTAACTCGACTGAAGTGAACGTTATATATTGCCAGAATATTTAATAGGTGAAGTAAGTTTGAATTATTATAATTCAAGAAATTTTATATTTTAGTTAAAAATTTTCACGTCATATGCTCGTTTGCAGTTATATTTAAATTAAGATTTAAATTACACATTAGAATTAATAGTTGAAGGTAACACAATCAGTGATAATTATTTTAATTCTCCTGAAATTTCTATACATTACTAAGAATGGCACAAAGAAAGAGAGATAGGGAGATGAGAGACAGGAACTAATATTTCGGAAAAAAGTCTCAAATGACTGCCGTCAGCCCAGGATCTTGAATTGTTTTGAGGCGGGGCAAAATCTGAAAAATGCTGCCCCACCTGGCTATTTTTTACCTTTATGTTTAAGTTATTCGACCATACGATAGATGACGCATCACTAGGTTCACAGCTCGGACCATATCACATGACTGACAGCAACGTTATTGCAATGTTCGCTACCAGGACCCTATGCCGGATTCATGTTGTCCCCTATCTGTAGCACGACATCTGCCTCACCCTGTATTGACATGGACTCGCCGGTGACTGTTCTGAGCTGGATGTTATTGGTAACTGGCCGAATTTCTGATGCTCTCAAAACCCTGGACTTGGCAATTGACACCGCGGCGCTGGTATCGATGGTGATGGTAACTGCTCGCCCATTGATGGTGCCTCGGATGACCAGGCTGCTGTTATCTCTGAAAAATCTCCGGATGGATAACGTTTTGGGGGCTGGTGGAGGGTCAGTCAGCATTCGCCCCCTTATGCTGACTGGCTGACGGTAACTGGACATGTGGCTGTTCTGTTGGTTATCCCTAGTCGGTGATCGTTCAGGTAGCCACACTCGACAATCACGTTGAAAGTGTACCCTGTCCATCCGCAGCGGTAACATGCCTGTCTGGTGCCAGTTCTTTGTGACCGTTCTAATATTTTGTTCAGGCCAGCCAGCAGCGCTTGAAATGGTGACTCTGACTCTTCCTGGTTGAAGGAAACTGCTCGGCACCCTCGGCTTGGACATGTTCATGACGGCCTCTACTTCCAAAGCCCGAAGTAGAGCTTCATTACTCTTCTTGACGCCACTCAGTCTTAAATTTCTTTGTACTTCCACATCTCTGATGCCGTTTATGAAACTCTTTGTGGCCAACTGTTCTTTCTTTTCTTCTGGCAGGTCTGGGTAGGACAAGTGTACTAACCGTCTAATCTCTGCTTCGAATACCTACCTATACCTGACTCACGGATTGATTGTCGTATCGCTTATCCACGATGGCGATGATCTTGTCGAAATTGCCTTGTTCGTCGACTGGAATGCTTTGGAGGAGTTCTAGGGCCGGACCTCTTAACGAAATTACCAAAGAAGTGGATTTTTCTTGATTATCCCATCCATTAGCTGTAGCCACGGCCTCAAATTGCCGTTTATACATGGGCCAAGACGAATGTGGGTGGTTTACTAAAGGAACCTTTTGGTACTCACGGTGTGCTGGTATTTTCCTCGCCGTAAGTCCTGTCTTATTTTTTTGATTTCTGTTTCTATCTTGTTTTGGATGGCACTGATTTTATCTTGTACTTCACTTACTTCATTTTGTACGGTGTTTTTAATGGAACTGATTGCAAATTTCACCTGGCTCTGGATGGAATCGATGTCATCTACTTTGATTCAAGAGTCTCCACATTACTTTTAAGGATCTTGATGTCGTCGTTTATTTCTTTTATGTCTGATTCAACTATTTGCATTCTTTCATTAACTGTTTCATTAACTTGCAATACTATTTGCATTAATTGTTCAAATTGCAGTTGTCTTTTTTCTTCCGTTTTGCCTTGTTTTTCTTCAAATTTCGAGAATAATCCTTCAATTAAATTATGTTGTTCACTTTTCATCGTGGAAACTAGATTTTGTTGTTTTTCTTCCATTGTAGTGACAAGATGTTCTAATTCTATTTTACGTTTTTCATCAAAAGATTCAACTAACCTTTGTTGAATTTCTTCTTGATGTTGTCTTTCCTTCTTGTCACGTTTTTCTAGAATCTGGACTATTTTTTCGTCTAGTCCCTCCGTAACTTGCTTGATTATTTTTTTGGTAGTTTCGTTCATTTTTTCCATTCTTCGGGTTTCCATAAATAAAATTACGATTTTAACTGCACTTAATCCTTTACTTCTGATCACCAAATTTGTTGTAAAGTCCGTGGGTTGTTCAATTTAAAATTATACAACTAATATTCACTTTCACTTTTCTAGAAAACTTTTATTTACATCGAATATACAACAGCTGATTCAAATATCACAATAACAATTTTGCATATAAGCTCTTCATACAACCAACTCAACTCGCAATCGTGACCTGCTTTCTTTATAACACCAGCGTCGAATTCTCCAGTAAAATCAGTCATCACTCCTACAGGTGCCGAGTCTTTTCGAGAACCATTTTTTATCTTAAAGCGATTGTTGTCGTACTGAAATGACTTTGGGTAAATTTCGTAACAATATCATAATTCGTAATAGAAGATGACGAACCAATTAAAAGCACAGTTGTAGGACAACTGTGGTAAAATCGCCGGCACCAGGTGGCACCGGACTGTGTGTGCCGATATATGGAGTTTGTACGTAATCCATGACTCTTTCTTACCGGTGAGAACGTTCTGACCGGGGACGCGGGCCGGTTGCGTTTTGACCGCGTGTTCTTGCCGTTTCGGATCGGTAGGTGTGTGACGAGTGATATACTTTGCATTGCGTTCTAGGCTTAAGTTACAATTATTGTCTGTTCTGTTCTTATAAGAATAGAACAGAAACGGTAGGTCTGTGCCCGGCCTTATTCTCACTGCAATAGCGTTTAAACTCAGCGTCCCTTCTCCAGTTGAAGAGCGTTTTTTATTTGTTTGTTTGTTCATAGTGCAGGGCATAGTGGCGCATTCGTTTGCAAAATTGTTTTAATTCATATATATTTTTTTAAATGTCCGGGAGGTCTTCCTGATTATGAAAGTATAAGATCACACTTGATATCTTTTGATGGTATTGTTTAAACAACGAAAAACTATATAACCTAGAAAAATGCATGTTTGCAATTAATTAATTTTTTTATATTCTTTACAATATTTCGAATGAAAACAGCCCTCACACCCATCATCTTATCTCCAACCCATTAATTGTTATGAATTTTTTTAAATTGGAAATCGCGGATTTTCCTAATTTTCTTGAATGAAATAATATACCATAAAAATTGAAATGCTATAATTTTTAATTTTTTATCAAAATTTTCAACTATATTAAAAAAATAGCCTTAATAGATTTTAAAAATTGTGTTTAGTTCTATGTTTTTATTTTACATTATAACAATATGCTTCCTACGCGCATGCACTTTTGAGAGAGGAGTATCTTTATCTCACTCTCATCTCGTTGTATAAGATGAGTAAGAGAAAGGCAGACGACGCACCTGTTAATTTTTTTCGAGGTTTTTCAGCGGTAATACGTTAAAAAAACATTACTGTTTCTCATATAAACTTATTAGTTTTTCCAATTAATAGTTTTATGTAATGAAATTTTTATTCATTTTTTGGATAACTGTTTCCGTCGTTGAAGTGGATACAAATATTTTGGTTTAAAAAAATCATTGTGAGAATTTCTATAAAAAATAAACATCTTCAAGTTATTTTTCAATATAGTAAAAGAAGGCAAATATACCTGTTGTGATCCATGAAAAATTTCTACCTGTTACGAGATTTCTACCTATTAGATGAGCATAGTCAGTTTACCTGGTTTTTATTTTAAATCTGATTAGGCAGTATAAATTGTAAATTACTTAAATGGTTCTGAGTTTTATTTTAAGGTTATATTTATGCATTAATATAAAATTATTATATTAAATTACGGTGTTAATTAATTTAAATGCGAGATTGATTTTGGCAACATTCAATTGAACATCCGCATAAGGTTATATACGTCAAGTTCAGTTTACGACATGAAAAAAGTTATCAAAATCATCGAAAAAATGAATAAAAATCTCATTACATTAAACCAATAATTGGAAAAATTAATAAAGTTATAGGAGAAACAGTAATGTTATTCTTTTTAACGTATTACCACAGAATAATCAAATTTAATTATTCTGTGGTAATACGTTAAAAAAATTATCATTACTGTTTCTCCTATAACACAGAATAATCAAATTTAATTATTCTGTGGTATTACCGCCGAAAAACCGCGAAACAATTTTACAAGTGCGTCGTCTGCCTTTCTCTTACTCATCTTATCGAGATGAGAGTGAGATATAGATACTCCTCTCTCAAAAGTGCATGCGCTTAGGAAGCATATTGTTATAATGTAGAAAAAAAATATAGAACTAAACAAAATTTATAAAATCTATTTAGGATATTTTGTTTAATATAGTTGAAATTTTTGATAAAAAATTAAAAATGAAAGCATTTCATTTTTAAGGTATATTATTTAATTCAAGAAAATTAGGAATTTCGGCGATTTCCAATTTAAAAAAATTCATAACAATTAATGGGTTGGAGATACGATGATGGGTGTGAGGACTTTCTTTATTCGAAATATTGTAAAGAATATTAAAAAAATAATTAATTGCTAGAAATGCATTTTTTCTAAGCTATATAGTTTTTTGTTGTTTAAACAATACCATCAAAAGATATCAAGTGCCATCTTACACTTTTATAATCAGGAAGACCTCCCGGACATTAAAAAAATATATATGAATTAATACAATTTTGCAAACGAATGCGCTACTATGTGGTGATTCACACGTTGAAGACGATTGGACTTTACAGTCCACGGTTGTTTGGTAACGACGGTGCACAAATAACGTTCACGAGTGGACTAGTTTATAGGTAGACTATAAACTAGTCGATCCCTTGATGCGAAATAAACAGTTTTAAAAAACTGTTCGTTTATTCAACGCCTATCCCTAGTTACTAGGGATTTCGTAGGATCCACGAAAAAAAACTTTGTTGATAGATACACAATACACAGGATCTGTCTCCATTTTTCGTTCTGGGTGTGAATTGGATTATTCTGTAATTTTAATTTTGCCCCCGATTTCGAATGTTCCTTACAGTCTGATTCAGAAGAAGCGCTTCCCCTTTCTATTATACTATTCAGTAAATAGTAAACACACTGCTGCCGCGCCGCATGTCTCTGCAATTTAGGCGGAGAATTGTGACCTATGATGAGTTGTGTATTCGTCTGTAAAGCTTGAATTTTCATATTTAGTAAATAAGTTGCAATCTTACTCATTTTTGAGGGCACTCCAGTTGTCACGTTCTCATGCTCCCCGACCATTAGGGCACTAAATATCCCCGTAGAAGAAGTAGACGACAAGTCATCCTATATTTTACTATAACGAGAAGCCTAAACCGACAATGGCGGCACTAAATACGCCACACAAAAGGGTAATTCACCTATATCCTACCCCCTGTATGCTAATACCCACGTACAACGAATATACTCGTAACTACATTGCAATACTTGCTTGGCTGTACTATAGCAAAAGTGTAGTGACGATCGAAGTTTTACAGTTTTCTTGGCACAGCTCTCTAGCGCCAAGTGTCTGGAGTGTAACGTGCGATAAGGGATTTCATTCCAATAGGTATCTTTGTACTCAAGAAGGAGAAGATGACACTTTCTGAACAATCCCTGTTCTATTTATAAATCCTAAATCTGTTTTTCCAATCGATTCGTACGACGCATGTAATCCACATTTTATGCTTTTCCATTTCCAACAGAGCCTACTTAATTAAACGAATGTAGGCGTGCTACATTCATTTCAACTTATTGATGTTTTCCTCGTGTATTTACACTCGAACGGTCACGATGTCAAGCATTATTACCAAAGGAAGGTTCGATTTTAAATACGTCACTGGTACATTCGCACTACACGTATAGCTAATTAACAATTTACCAAAAGTTTGCGTGTGTCTTCTGAGAGCACTGCTCCTCCTCCTCGCACTTTTCGTTTGGAAACTTCTCACTCAGCATGGAACTGATTTACAACATTATCAAACGGGAAACGTCGTACACCGGATATTTCGGTACCTACTGTAGGTGTAACAATCTCTCAAACTTATGCATACAGTAATTGAGTTTTGCAACTACTTCAGATTTCAGCTTCGTTAGGTGAATTTTAATTGGGTTTCATATTTAAGCAGTAATTACTGAATTATCTTTTGTAGTTTATATTTAAATGAGAACAAAATGACGAGCAATTTGTAGAGTAATTTTAATAGGGATTTTGTTTTGTTTGACAATTATTAACTGACTTATCTCGGGATTATTTAAACCTGACACCAGAAGTGAATATTAAAATTTAATTAAAACTCTGAACTTACTCTAAGATACCGAAAGTTTGGGAGTTGTAACTAATTACATATATCAAATTAAAACAACAACCATATGAAAGTATTATAGTAAATGTAGTTAAATGTAATCATTGTCACCGCAGCTTCATTATAACTTTGTTTTACAAAGTCAACATTAGCGATTTTGCATTTGCGACGATGTTGTTTGTGGGAGTTGCTATATTGTGTCTTCTGACACCCTGAAACAACTTGTTTTACTGTTTGCTTACTGTTTCAGCGGTGTTACTATATAATTATTGTAAATGTGGTTCATGACGTGTACAGTGTGCACCTGAAGTATGGAACTTACCAACTAAAATTTATCCAGATAACAGAAAAAAAACCATCGGACACGTCAACCTTACGTAAATAATGCTCAAATTTGGAAATAAATAGATTTCTCATGACGTCCTTAATGTGGTTTGTATGACTTCAAACACAATTTTTTAATTGGCTACAACAATATCTGATATATCGATTTGGAAGATCTAGCAATTCTACATACAAACTTTGTATGGATCCCATTTGTCCTGTCTATTGTCATTGTCTATCAATTATCAATTATCAAATTTATTATAAGTAAAAACGAACGAAACATCGATCTGTAACAAAACATGCAAGGTAGGAAAAAAACTTTTCTTTAAAAAAACAACACTACTGCAGTGTTAATGAAGGACTTTGTAAATCGCAATTGCTCATTGTCAGCTAGTAAATGGTGGTCAATCTGAACATTTTCTTTGATTTTTTTGTAACATTTGTACCTGTTATGTCAAAGCCTGGAAAAATTAAATTAAAATAAAATTTTTAACCCGGAGTTCTTGGGTTATTACATTAAACATAGTCGTTCTAAGGTACAAATTCAAAGAAGTTACCTTTTGGAGTTAAGATTAACTCGTTTTAATATGAAATTTACTAACTTTGGAGCTCCCGGTGGGGACGATCGTGCCCATCGCCCCCCCCCCTTCTGGATTCATCCATAGTTTTGCTGTGGTCTAATGGTATTTCTTCCTAAAATTTAAATACAAGTGCCCCACGCTCGACACTCAATTTCCTTTTGAGCATCCTACGAGG
Organism: Octodonta nipae; assembly: GCA_034190945.1. Classification (NCBI taxonomy): domain Eukaryota; kingdom Metazoa; phylum Arthropoda; class Insecta; order Coleoptera; family Chrysomelidae; genus Octodonta; species Octodonta nipae. Next base: position 73,188,009 of record CM067222.1, read on the forward strand.
TATTACTTATGTCCGTGTCGCTGAAGACGTCTGCCACAGTTGCAGATGAAATGTTGGGAAGAAATTCCAGTAGACCACGACAAAACAGCCCAAAAACCTTTCTATTATCCATAGACACCGGCCGTTAAAGCCAATAAACTTTGATATTGGACGGAATACTGGAAACGTGGAATGTACATTACAAAGAAAGGTTCATAATACCAAATTTGATAGAGGAAATTGTAAAAAAAAATTAAATAAAAAAAACGAGCCGAAAACCCCCTTTACCAACCTAAATAGAACGCTTATGGTTTGCATGTCGAAAAATGGACTAGCACATGTTATTTAACGTAAAAAGTTATGTAAGACGCATCCATTTTGACCGTTTTGTCAATAACAGAAAAAAAAGTTTTGTTTGAGCCCTTTTAAGGGCATATAACAACCTAAGGGTACGTTTTATTGCACATGTTAATAGGGATTTTTTGGCAGCAGACGTATGGAACCCTATTTTAGAAGTCCCTGTATAAGATAATGAAAACACTAAACAAAACCGAAAACTGTGGAGAAGGCATAGTAACGAAAAAGTAAATGAAAACGGGGTAGAAGGCCAAATACACGGAATGTTTAGATGAAATTGATTTAGACAAATTGAAGAAAGTACTTGAGTTTACAAAACAATAATCATTATTATGCGTAGCAATAAAAAAATAGAGTTTTAATTTAGATTTAAACATGTTTAAGGTTTTGACTTCTTGAATGTGAGGAGGAAGTTTGTGAAAATTTTTGAAGGTCCAGTGTTTGGACCACGCAGCTCTTACCTTATATTTTGTGATATGAACATGATCGTTCAGTTTCTTATTTACGATATGATAAATTTTATTTAAAAGTTACGTTACTTAAACCAGTGAAAAATCAGCTCAGCCTAGATTCGACTTGATCAGGATGGATTAATATAAGTGGTTCTGCGGAGAGAACAGTTCTCAAATTCGTACCCATTAGTGAAATTTAGTGTATTTAATCAATGATGAATGATGAATAACCAACCTCGTTTACTGTTGAATAGAATAACTTGTTTTCTAAATATGTATGGAGAAAATTTTGTATGTGATTGTAACTTAGGTGGATCCACTATATTGTAGTTGATCTGAGTATCATCATTCTTTAGGTCTGTTAATTATACTGACATTCGTTTAATAGTCCCCTCTCCCCGGAATCTTATAATAAATCATTATACAGTTTTAATTGATATAGCATAATAGGATGTAGTTTTCAATTCTAATAAACTTTGTCTGATAATAATTTATTAAAAAAAAGGTACTTAACATAAACAAAATTTATATTCTTATCAAAAATAGTACACAATTTGGAAAAGTGACATGAAGATTTATTATACAATTTTTAGTGATGTGGCATAATTAGATGCATTTTATAATTCTTATTATTCCTGTTTGATAAGAATTTTATATATTTTGAAAAATAAAGGTATTTTATTTTTAAGCAAAATTCATATTTTGATATGTAATTATTACAGTAAGTATATTTTTCCGACCATGCATATATTTTTATGAAGAATAACTTTTTCTCTAAATAATATTCATAAGTTTTCCGTTTGAATCCAACTTATGAAGATACACTGTATATAGAAACCAACTGTGAACCTCCATCTTGAAGTTGATTAACTGACATTTATTTCGACTGATTTCCAATCAACGTTGAATTTATTACAATTTTTAATAATACAGCACAATTGGATGCAGTTTTCAATTATAATAAACTTAGTTTGATTACAATTTGAGATATTATAAAAAAATAAAGGTACCTTACTTTTAAACAAAATTGATATAATTTTTTGGAACCTAGTATATAGTTGGAAAAGTTACATAAATAGTTATACAATTTTTAGTGCAATGGCATAAGTAGATGCATTTTTTAATTCTAATTACTTCTATTTTTTTGATAACAATTTTAGATATTGCAATATAGTCCGTGGGTTCAATATAAAATTATAAAACTAATATTCACATACACTTTTCTAGAAACTTTTATTTACATTAAAACAGCTGATTACAAGAACAATCTCATATACGCTAGTCGTCGCGGTATAACTGCCTGGCGATCGTGGCGTGCTTCTGTTATAACACCAGCGTCGAATTCTCCAGTAAAAATCATCATCACTCCTTCCGCTGCCGAGTCTTTTCGAGAATCGTATTTTTTTTATCTTAAAGCGTTTGTTGTCGTACTGAAATGACACAGGGTCGGCTTTGGGTAAATTTCGTAATAATATTAACAAAAATAATGATATTTGCCTTTTATTCAAAATTCCTATTTGATGACAAACCTCGTCTACAGTTAAAAAAAGTGACATGGAATGATTACGGTGTAGATTTTAGACCATGCAATTCTGTTTATGGCGAATAACTTTTTCTCTTAAAATTATTAACAAAAAGAAATCGTTTGATTTATGAATACACACTGTATATACAGACTAATCGAAAATCTTCCCTTTGACATTGATTAACACAAACATTTTCATATTTTTAGAACCAGCAACTCCACAACAGCTTACTGTATAAGAAATTCTCTAAAAAAGTTTTTCCCGAGTTTCTGAAAAACGGTACGGTACGGTTATTGAAAAAAAATATGGGAGCCCTTCGAGATCCCCGGGACTAATCCAATTTCTTTTTAATTTATTATACACCATGTTCCGAACAGATTTTTTATATATTTTGAATACCAGCGCCTTCTCCAAAGTTTACTGTATAATAAAGTCGCTAAAAAAGTTTTTTTCCGATTTTCTAATAAACGGTACGAGCTATGTTACTGAAAAAAATATGAGACCACTTCGGGATATCCCGGAACTAATCCAATTTCTTTTCAATTTATCCCATGTTCCGAATAGAAAAATCTCCATATGTTTAATACCAGCGACTCCACCAAAGCTTACTGTATAAGACAGTCGGTAAAAAAGCTTTTCCCCATTTTCTTAGAAACGGTACAAGCTATGTGATTGAAAAGAATATGGGACCACTTCCCGATTCCCCGGAACAAGGTCCAGTATAAACGTTCGAGATCCTTTAAGCCGTTCACTAAACAAACATAAAAAAACATAGATACAGACGAATTGAGAACCTCTTTCTTTTTGAAGTCGGTTAAAAAAACTACCAACGGAACACACCCCGGCTACACAAACCTACTACTTTTGTATAAAGCGAATTAAACGCTGGTGATGTGAACTTTTGCGTTTCCAAACCATATAAATTATTTCAAAAATTGCGACATCCAAACATGGAGAAAAAATAGAGAACATTTTATTTGAAATTGAAGGGTAAATGTGTAAATGTTTGTTCAACTCACCTTGCCAAAACTACCATTCTTTAGTACTTTCATAAAGTAAAAGCAGCATTATCCTGCCGCTACTTAGGAAACTCCTGAAGGTACTCGATTGAGAATATTTTTGTTGAGTAAATCTCTAACAACAATGAAAATAATCAAGATTTGAAAAATAGTAAACAAGGGTGAAAAATGTGGAGCATAAACTGTTGCTTAAGAATCAAAATACAAAATGCGGCAACAATATGATAGGCATAAATAAACAATGAGAAGTTAACAGTTGGTTCATTAATTTTATCGGGTCCCAAAGTAGTCGTACAACTTATGATTTGCAATGTTTAACTTATGAATGTTTATGCAAAGCACTGCAAAGATTCTGTCGTTCTAACAAAGAAGTCTATTATTATTTGTACAATTATAATGATGGGAAGGGATTCCGCACCCATAATTAACCAGGTTGGTTTCCAAATTTTTGGACACCATATTCTTGGGTGGTGAGAATTCTTAGGTGATGAGAATCACGGTTCTTTGAGATGCTCAAACTGTATGATATGAGTAAAATAAAAATAATGATATACGTTAAACTAACTTTGTCTTCGTTTTTTTTTCAGACAATCTTGCTTGGCGATAGCGGCGTCGGCAAAACTTCATTGTTGGTAAAGTTCGACACCGGCAAATTCCAGCCTGGAAACTTCTCAGCCACCGTAGGAATAGGCTTTACGGTAAGTCAACTATTTCAAACATTAGAAAGTGCACAATATCCTGTTTTTTTTTTTTCGAAACGTAATTATTAAAAATTACGTAACACGACGAACACGAAAACATCAAATATGAATGCCTCGAAAGCTATTATTCAATCAGTACACATCAAACATATGTATCGAGTTTACATTAGGGATTGAATTTCCCAAAGGCTTCTAATTCGCAAACAATTTCGCATTTCATATTTAGTTCGCTCTGTGATATTGTCAATAATTCAATTTCGGCGTATCGATTGTAGAATATGAGCTGTAGTTTTGGTTAAGAGGGTTTATTTTCAGAATGTCGACAAAGTACGTAAACAACGTATCAAGTTTGTGTTTACGTTTCTGCAAATTAAATGAAAAGCAAATACGTAATTTAGTCGACATTCTGCAGGTCTACTGTAGGAAAAAATCTTTGAAATTTTTATATATTAAGTTTATGTGTTCTTAGTACTCTAAATGTACCTAGAAAAAAAATGTTATGTAGTCCTTCTAACATAAAATCTATCTGAATATACAAGGTCTTAAATGCCAGAGCTATTCCTTAAATTACGCTTATCTTTGGCATTAAATAATAAGTTACTCTCTTTGAGACGTTATTCTTTTGTACGCAAGACAATATATATGATATATATATATATATATATATATATATATATATAGTTTCTGGTCGGGAACCTTCATCATTTGCGCTTGCGTCAATAGAATGTCCTCTCGAACAGTTATTTATGTATTTGATACATAACACTATACTTGTAGACGCGAGATGTAAAACCGACATCTAGGATTTTCGGGAAAACTAGCACACAGAGGTTCCGAATTTGGAGAGCGATTTAAATTTAGATTAAATAAAAATGCGTTGAGAATGATGAATGTTTTGTGCTGTTTGTGTTACTATTACAACTGTTATTAATTAATTATTTTGTTCCGATGGCCAGTTCACGTTTAAAAACGCTTCAAAACTAGTCCTAAGCCTGGATGACTGTGTCAATTGTTTTTATTGCAAAGGAAACTTAGTCCGTTTGAAGTGTTTGAATTTTTAACATATGCTGCCCTAAAGCAATAACTAAAATGTAGGTCATTCTCAAGAAAATTTTGTTTTTTGCCTTTACCAGTTTTCTTTTAAAAAAATATCAAAAACGGTGAAATAAAAATTTTGTTGACAGATTATTTTACATCGTCATTAAATTTTCACTGCTACCGTACGTTTCTTCTGGGCCTTCAGCAAATAATTTTTTTGTTAAAATTTCTATAGAGTCAGTAAAAGATCAATAGTTTTATACATTTTGGGAGAAAAATTAATCATCAGAGTAAAAAATACGGTCCTGGTTATAGCTTGAATAGCCCAATTTAATAAAAAACTTTCATGTCAAGAAATTCTATATATTTTTTACTTGTTTTTGTTACGTATCAAAAAAGTCATCTTTTGTTTTTTTTTGTAAATTAAGTAAATATTGGTAAAAACAGAATTTTTTTAAAATTTTTCAGATTTTGCCTGATAAATAACGCATCAACTATCAGTTTTGATGTAAACATGTGAATACAAAAGTTCAAGATCTATCGAATACCATCGACAAATTTGCAAAGTTCCTTTTGTTGCTTTGCGAATTGCATAAAACCAATTAAGGTCTTAATATTTTGAAAATAGATAGCTCTTCACTTGTTAAGTTAAAGTAAAGGATTTTCGGCATTTTAGCAATAATAATAATTTGCATAATGCTGCAAAATTGATTTTACAGCTAGGAAAAGTCTAGTGGGCGCGTGTTTGTGAATAGCTCTTCTATAATTTGAATATTCTGGATCATTAAATTGACCATCCGTCAACATTAAAATTTCCCAGTAAGAAAGCAATCAATCGGTTTTTTTCATATGCACATATAGTTTAGAAATTATCAACGATAAACTTTTGTTTTTTCTAATTTCACTTATTTTTAGATAATTTAGATACAAACAAGCTAAAAATATTTAAAGTTTTCTTATTTTCCATTTATATCGGTTTACCATTTAAAGATTTTCTTGCACTGGAAAAAAATATTTAGTTTATAACTATATAGGCTATATGCATGACCGTATTATTTTTTTAGTCTGAAGTTAATTTTTTCTTTCAAAATGTGATAAAACTTACCATATTATATCACTGTATTGGTCTATTATTAATCCCTTATGGGCATTTTAACAAAAACGTACAGGTCCTTATTTAATAAAATAGTTGATGATGCCCCAGAAGAAACGAAACAGCATTGTGAAGATTTGATGACGTCGTATTATGCAAAAGAATGTGTCAACAGTTTTTTTTACTTTACCGCCTTTGAATTTTTTATAACAATAGTGATAGGGGCAGAAAACTAATAATGACATTTTTGGTTTTCCTCATATAATTTGAGAACGGTAAAAGCGTATATATACAAGTAGTCGACGGCTCTAACTTTTCTCCATTTAATCGTGATTGTATCTCTTACAGTTTCATATATGAGACACCAAGTATATAGCTAGTTTTTTAATTTAATGAAATTTACCGTAAAAGCGTAAAAGCCACTTGATAAAATAGAAAGAAGTGTTCCAAAGTTCAACTTGGTGAAGGACTTTTTGAAGTAATCGGTACAATTGAAACACCCCTTACAAATAAAATATTTCTAATTCCATTCAAGCGTTCGTTTTTGTAATGACTCAAACGAAAATACATTTCTCGCTGTAATAGTGGTGCTTTTGTTAACAAATCATCAATAATAAACGAATCGTCAACGGAGAGCGTTCCATTGTCGATGCGACGTTTCATTAAAAATTCAATCGAATAAGCTTCAGGAATTGCATTAATTATTATTGTCGTTCATTCAAAATTAACGACCCCCATCGCCTATTAGGAATTGCAAAGTGAGACAACAAAATAACCGAAAAGTCGATCGCTATTAAATATTTATTTTATCTGAGTTGGGAAACTGTTATATAATAAATCGTTTAGAATGCTGACGTTCGGGAATTAATTTTCCGAAATAGTCCGGTTATTATGGGTGTCACCCATTAAAGAAAAAATCAGCCGAAAAACATTTTATATAACATATTACGGAACTGGTTTATAAAAGTGTTATAAGTCCATTTATAAAGTAAGATTAATCTATAGTCGTGGTATATATAGTACTACACCTGCTGCTAGGGATGATAAATTAATTTAAATGTAAATAAATTTTTAATTCTGAAAAAAACATTATGTTGATATGGGTTAATATGTGTTATGATAAAGTCTGTACAAACTTAATAAATCGGACAATTTTTTTTCGAAAAACGCCATTATTTTTTTTATGCTGCTGATGACATTTGTTAAAAAAACAAAAATATTTTTCAAAGTGATGACGTCACTGAATTTTTCTTCAAATGACAAGATAGTTGAATAAGGAAGAGGCTACATAATAAAAATAAATAATGTATGTAGTATTTTACGAAAATTGTTCAAATTGTTCACCATTTACAATTTGACAACAGCTCACTCGATGAAATACTGCATCAACTGAAATTTGAATCATTTGACAGTCACGGCATTCATCCCCTGTCTCTTGTCTCGACTAATCTTGTTTTGTCTTGTCTTGTCTAAACCTATATTATTTAATGGTCGGCCTAGTTATGCAACCGTACATGACAAAATACTATTGCAATGTTGGTTGCATAACAAATGGACTCTTTAATTTTATGGTTGGCATTAATTTTGCAACATTTGTTCTATTTTGTTGGTTGTAAATTTATAGATTTATTAATACTATTGAAATAAATAATGATTGATATGTGAACAATTTCGATCAAATTTAAGTATTGGTAGCATTTATGAGTGCAGCTCAGTTGGTGTGTTTTTAAGTGTTTTTTGCGTGTAAAATATAGGCAGTATTCGTGATTCCTGTATTGTATTCCGAACTAAAATCAGTTCGTGCTGTTGCGGGGCTAGCCTTTGAAGAAAGAAGAACCAAGAAAACACCACCTGCAGAGCTTCGACTTAAAAGGTCAGTGATTAACTTTTATTTGGTGATTCATTTACGCGACGGCACGTGTTTTATTGATTGTTCCGCTAAAGGTCCTTCGTCAATTATATACTTGCATTGAACCAGCATTGAACTAAAACCGCAACATATAATTCATACATTTTTTTTGATATTATATGTAATGTGCCATCGAAGACATTCCATCAGTAGCCTATAATAGATAAGTACATGAAAAAACTATGTAAGTTAGGTAAACAAGTTACAGGTTTTAAAAAACTTTTTACTAGTTGTTTTTTTTACACCTTTAAGGACCAAACAGCCTCTTTTTTTAGAACAATGTGTGCTCTGTTCATACTTCGCTTACTATTCTGTACACACTTTGGTGTTGACTTTTCACCATGACACTGCACTGATAATGCCAAGTAGACCTTGGCAAAACGTTTGCGATATTCAAGCCTAGATCACAGACTGAAATGTTTACGGATAAATATTTATTATATTGTTTCATGACATTTCTTTCCAATATACATCCGTTCGTCTGATTGTTTCTCTTAAATAGGGTTTTCACATTTCGCCAAAACCTTATTTGTCATTTTCGTAGGCTGCTACTATTTATCTGTAGTGTGTCGCATTCTTGGTCTTAATCTGTACCTTGTTTCTAAGCCCACATTAACCTTAATTTTTCAAGTATTTCATATGGTTTAAGATTATTGGATTAGGATTATCCCTGTTCATTTCTATTATCACTTACAAGTTTATGTGTTTCCCGGGTAATGTTGGTAATCCAAATAACCAGACTTGTTTGCCGTTTTGTTTGTTAATAGGTTATTAAAGATGTGATAATTTTAATGTATCATCTCTTTTGTTAAGAGTACCTGGGTTTCGATTTCGAAGACCTCACTAATAATATGATTTTTATTGTTGTCCATGTTAGCGAGTTATTTGCAACTGGTAAAATCTATTTGTGTCCCATTTCCTGTTCACATCCTAATAATGCTTAGGTAGTTTGTTTTTGTTCAGTTTGTGTTTATCCAGGCAAGCGATATTCGTCTGTTTGTCTGGTCGATGTATACTATTGTATACTTCGTTATCTCTATTTTGTGCTTCATATACAAGATAAAATAGCTTGAGACGCCTAGACTGGGTCATCAGTTTTTCTGTTTTCTTGACATTCTGTTATCTAATTGCTTTTCTTTAATATGGGTGCTATAATTCGGGTATTTTTTGTATATTTAATGTATTTTTTGAGTGTTAATTGACAATTTTATTAGAGTTGTATTAGTTATACTGTTGGACATTTCGGCATGAAAACGCTTACCTAACACTTCCTATAATTACTTTTATGTTTTTTTGGGCAATAACACCACAATCGAAATAAAACGACGTATATTGAAGGAAAACCAAACGTTTCGAAGTCAATTCTGACTTCGATGTCAATGGCTTTATATTTATTGATGTAAATTGCAAAACGAAAATTATTATGACATTTAAATTGACATTAGAAATTTGTTGTTTTTAGATATACAGGTAGCACAAAAAATTGTAAAAATCATGTATTATGGTTAAACAGCTTTCAAATTAGAAGAATTTGAAAGAGTTGTCTTTAGAATTTATAAGTGGCGTTCCTAGGTACGACATTCGCAAAAAATGCGATCAAAGAATTCTATTGTTTCAGTGATCCCATTAACGCCATAAGGGAAAACCTAGAAAAAAACCTTATGAACTGTCCCGATATTGGGTTGTTCAAAAGGAGGTTACCATTAATAATTTCTTCCTTAATTGTCGGTAACCAGATATGATTAAATTCTACAGAAGTAGAAGCGATACAATCGTTTTCATTCAAAAGAATTAAGGCAGACGCTTTTATTTTTCGGTTTGTGTTATGTTGTTCTTTGTGAAGTATAGTTGAATTGTCTAATTGTATTTTATGGCCTAGGTCCCAAGCATGTTCATAAATTTTCGATTTACAAATTGTCTTTTCTTTATGTAATTCTTGTGTTCATTTATTCGTACGTTTAATGGTCTCGATGTTTCTCCAATATAGTCAGAATAGACTTTGAAACGTTTGGTTTTCCTTCAATATACGCCGTGTTATTTCGATTGTGGTGCAATTGCCCAAAAAAACATAAAAGTATAATCAAGAATATGCCACAAACAACGTTTAGAAGACAACTTCCTATAATAAGATGTGCTTCTGCCTTATCATCTGGACTACAGCAGGAATTTCCCGATACCACCGATAGGGAAAATTTCATCGATGAACCGAGAACACAACACTCCTTGCTCGCAAATAGCAAAGCGACGAGCCAGAAATCAACCGGCAACCGAAACCACGTGACCGTAATATTCTCCTACATACATACACAGACATATAGGCAGGCGGCTTCAAATCAACAGCCTCGCTTTAGATATCAGCCCTCTATCTTATCAACGTACAAAGGATCTGACATTAATTTCCCGTGTGTCAATAAAACAATACACAATCGCCGCGAATATTGGTCGAGAGGGAAATACGGGAAAAACATCGAACTTCGGTTTTCGATAGTATTAAGTGATTCTGTGTCACGTTTAGATCATGAGTGGACGTGTCGGGTGAGAGGAAGTGCTTTCAGGTGAAGAAGTGACGGAGTGGTGAGTTGCGGTCAAGTGAAACAAAAGCCAAGCAATCGGGCCGTTTTTTCTGTTTTTGTTTCCGGTCAAAAGATAACGAATTGAAGTGGGAAATTGTGGAAGCAATTAATCATTCAAAGTTTTAATTAATCTGGATTGATGATTTGATTTGGTAACATGTTGATGTATCGTGTTGTATTAAATTCCTCGAGGAATACAGGGTGGTTTGAGGGAGAAAATAGTAAATTTGACGTGCATAAAATGGATTAGATATGATTTTCTGTGTACCCTATGGTTCGATCTTTTATTTAGTTTACTGTCAAACATTTATTTTTTTATTTCCTTTTTTTCAAAATTTCAGCCTAATAATACATTGTTCTTCAAATTATGTTTATATACAGAGAGGTCCTAAAATAACTGATAAATTCATTTTCTACGTAATTTTGAGTGTTAATGAAAAAAATTCAGAAACATATCAATTCTTATATAGAAAAGAGAACTACACTTTTTGAATAAAATTATTCACCTGCCCTCTACAAGGGGTAATAACTAGCCCTAAAAAATTTAAATGAAAAGGGATAGCCAAAATGTTCCTTTAATAGAATACTGAGTGTGATCTTCCCCAATGCAGTGAGGATTTTGCGTATTCCAATACGTACTTTTGAGTAACATCGGATTTCTTTGGCATCTACTCCTAACCAAATGTACTACCAGAATCCTCGTCAGTTAGTTCCTGAACCTGTTTAACCTTATATGGATGCTATTTTAGGTTTTTCAAAACTCTCCATAGAGATGTTCTATTTACATCATTATCAGCAACTACTTCTCTTGTAGGTTTCTGTAGGTTTTCCTCAACATTTAACATAAATCCCATTTATATTCGTCGTTTGATGTTGATTTTCCAAGTTTCGGGAAGAATTTTTACAGTTCCAAACTGACGGAATTTTTGTTCTATTCTACTCACCGTAGACTGATAAATGTGATGGTTAGAATCAGTGGCGTAGCGTGCCTTGAAGGGGCCCTGTATCAAAATTAGTTGGGGGCCCAAATGAAGGGTACAGATTTCTCAAAAAAGAAACAAAAAAGCTGGCATTAAATTAAAATAAATATTTATTGATTGTAAGTTATTACTTCCTCCTAGAAATTGCGCTAGTCTAACAATTCAAATTAAATATACACTTTTCTTGTCTTTTTGGGGAAATTAATTTATTAAATCACCTACAGCTGAAGACGATTGCAGTTTTTCTAAAATTTCAGCCGCTATAGACAACAGATAATTTTTTATCAGTTTTAATTTTGAAAAAATGCTTTCAGCTGTTGTGGTTGCACGTTGAAGGGTCAATAATAGTAAGCATGAATTTTTTGAATTTCAGATTTAAGCATGTATTCAAAGCAATTAATTGTTCATAAATATTAACTGAGATGTCTTTACTGTATTTAGCCGGCAGTTTTCCGGAAGCGTTTTTTATCACTTAGTTTGAAGAAGATAGCAGTTTGTCCGGTTGTAATACTTCGAACATATATCTCAGGTTACAAAGTCTCTGCAATCTTTGTTTAGTTTCAGAAATTAATATATCGAAACAGCAATAGTATGCATTGGTCTTGAATTATGATTCTGAAAATCTGGTGATAACTCATAAAAAAACGCTTCGTTATCTTTCGCTTGTTATTTTTAAAAACAGCTGATATCCCCCACTCTGGACTCATTTAGCAAACTATTGAATCAATTTTGATTTCTGATTTCGCTCAGTCTATTCAGAAGATTACTTAATAAAATACCTACTAGCTTTCTGTAAGTCATTATTTTCATACCGTAGAGCTTTAGAAACAGGATTAATGATTTCAATAGTGAAGACATAAATGTGACTAGCACTAAGAAATCATAATTCCCTAAAATTTTAATTATTTTTTTACATTCTTCACTTTCATATTTTTTCATGGAAATTAAATTTACTTGGTACAAAGTTTTCATGATTAATAAATAATTTTTCTTTATCGCTAATGAAGTGTCGTTCTTTGAAGACCTTCTAGTAGGACATAACTTTTTAAAAGTAATTGTATAATTTTCAGATGAATTGTTACTCAAAATTGCCTAGCGTTTTATGTTATGGCTAAAAAGTATATATTTTTTCTAAATTATCGAAAACAGCCGACATTTCAAGAACATGTTTCGCAGCATCGTTTAAAATTAAATTTAATGCGTCCTCTATATTTAGACAAATCAATTCCATATTCTTTAATCGTAAAAAGGACTCACAGATTTTTAAAACTAGTATATTATCATCATTTTCTGTTATCGAGATGTATCGAAAAACTACAGAAAGTTGAAACATTTTTGAAAAGTCTTTTGTTGTATCCAAAATAATTGCCAGAAATTGAGCTTTTTTTAATTTCTAAAATAATATTCCCCTGTTTGTCATCATTCACTTAAACAGGGGAATCTCGCAATAACCGATGTAGGATGTTGCCAACTTTTGGGCACACACTTAACCCGAAAAAAAGAGATTGCTCTTTTTGGCTGTCATTTCTGATGTGAAAACTTTATATGCATGTAACTAGATTAAGTGACATTGTGGATAACGTTTTACTAATTTTTGCTTACACGCATTAGGGGCCCCGTTTCATTGATACTACTGATAGGGCAGTAGCTACGCCCCTGGTCAGGATACTTGTCATTAAATATCCTGTATACCGCACAATGCTTTCTTGTGAAAGGCTCATAAAACAATTAATATTACCTACTAATCTAACAAACTAACATACATTTTAAATGTCACGGAAGATCCTATTTTACTTTTTTGGTAAAAGTTATCTAACAGACTAGTAAAAAGTGACATGTATTGGACTCAAGGCTACTGGTATAAAATAAAATTCCTTTTTCCTTTAGTATCCATGTCGAAAAATTAAAATGTCCTATATTGCTGAATACAGAATTGCAAACTCTTTGAAACGCGATATCACACCTACCCTTTTTCATTTAAACTTTTTAAGGGCTTGTTGTTTGCCTTAGATTGTTGAAGGAGCAAGTGAAGAATTTTACTCAGTGTAGTTTCATATATAAAAATTGATCTGTTTCTGGAGATTTTATTTCCGTTCGTAATTACGTGCCTCAAATGGCAGAGATAACGAAAATTAGCGCAGCCAGTCATTAGCACATTTTGTAATAACCGAAGCCGAGTGCTCCTTAAGATGCAGAGAAAACAAAGATTGGTATAGCCAATCATTAGCGAACCCCGTGTCCAAATAAGAAAAATGTGGCGACAACTTTTTGGGCCGTACTCATCAACATACGCACCCTCCATTGGACGACGTAAGTGATTGTGATCTAGGGATCATAACCAGGGAGGCATAATTTTTGAATATTAACCTATTGTTCGTAAACACATTTCAAACTTTTTGAATTCGTGTCCAAATCTAATGATTTGAGGTATCCTCAGACATAAAATTCACAGGGATTTAAATCGGGAGACCTTGCTAGCGATGCAACTGAACTTCCCTTCTAATCTACTTCTACCCGTAAGTACTATCTATAGATTTACGAACAATTCTGTTGAAAAGATTCGAATAACCTTCATGGAGAAATCTCGTGGGTTGTGAGTTGCTTGCCATGTTATTGTTTGTCCTGAATATACATACTCGTTGACTTTGTCGATTTTGTTCCCATCTACTTTATTTTTGATGATTCAGTTATTGTAATAACTTCTTCCACTGTATTGCTTATGACTGCAATATCGTCGACGAATCTTACTCCTATGAACCATTTCTCCCAATTAATTTTTTAAAGACGAGTACAATTTAGTCGGTATCCCCCTCTCTAACTCATTTTTATTTCTTGAGTAATTATATTATCCGCTATGTTTATTTGGATGATAACTTCGTCATATATCGAGTTGGAGATCTCTCTATATCTAGCACATTATTCTGGTAATATATTCTGGTGTTGGTTCTTCCCTGGAAGATTGCCCTTAATAAATGCTTTATTATAGTCTACAAAAGTTAGGTGAACTGGCATATTATATCGTTTCCAAGGCCAGCGTGTTCTATTGGCTGAGTAGCCTTAGTATACGAGTCCAACTCGCACTTGACCAAATTATTTATATATTAAGATGACTTTCAAACTGGTCCCTAATAAATCAAATAATTTGAAACCAATAAAATAGTATTGCTATTAGCAGGAAGGAATGAAGGCCTGCATGGTATCCATAAATGACGAATACATTAACAAGCTAAGATATACACACCACACCACTCGCTGACAGGGCTGAAGTATTCCAAATGCTAGTTAGAGGGACAATTATGTAATGAAACTTAATTTTAAGAAAACTCAAATCGTCATAGTAAAAACAAGATCCCACGACTGCCATTCCATGCCAATGGCACAACATTATATGAATCAAATATTTAGATTGTAGCCTTAATAAAGAATGTGATCACTAGCAAGAAGTTAAAACCCGAATAGAAAAAGCTAAACGAATGCAAATGGTCCTGTTTAATCTGCTATGATTTCTCCATATTGCTATATGGCGAAGAAGTTTGAACCCTTACTGATGCCTCTTGCAAGCAGCTAGAAGCATTTGAGATGTGGTGTTATCCACGCATGCTCTGAATATCATGAGAACTCCATATTACCAATAATACTATAATAGAACGGATGGGATACCAAGTAAAAATACTAATAAGATTAAAAATTAGGAAAGTGGTTTATTTTGGTTGGACAATAAATATCACCTCCTGCATCGTGGCTAAAAAATGTCAGGGGATGATATGTACCACACTATTCCGATCAGCAGTTAACAGAGTCATCTGGACAGAAGTGATCGCTATTATCCAAAGAGAATAAGCCCCAATAGAAGAAGAAGTATTAATCTTGCAAACAATAAATGCATGCAAGGAATTATAGTTACTATTTAAAATGAATAAAAAACAATATGCTATTCAAAAGTAAAGAAACTCTCACTGATTCACATTTGCTCTACTAAAAACTGCCTCATACAAATGTGCATGTTTTCGCACCATTAGAAAATCAAGAAACTTAGTTTATAATAATTTTTTCAACCGCCCGCTTTGAATTTCTAATGGCACTCACCAGAAATTACTAATGCTAATAACACCCACATTCATTATTCATTGGACATAATGCCCTTCTGACGTAGATTATAGGGAACGGTCTCCCTAAGATCCTACCCAACGAAACCTTAATTTTATTTGGCAGGGGTGATTATATTTTATGACATTGGACAAGTTCACGTAGGTAGTTAATTATTTTAACGCAGTGTGTGAATGAAACATTAAGATTGTATATTTGGGGCGAAACATAGTCCGCTAAGCATCAATTTCAAAACATGACATTTTTTTATTTGTTTTATGGTTAACTAGATTTTGATAAATCAGGAGGCTAAAAGTATTACAACCCAAACAATTTGCCAGTAATGTTCAGAGGGGCGAAATAAATTCAAATATATTTTTAGTAATAGTTCGTTTATTTATAACTTATATTTCCACCCGTATGTCAGTATGTTACAAATACTTAAGTTGAAGATTATTTCAGTTATACTAGGGATTCGACATTACTTCATTAATTTTTTAAGTTTGAACATTATTGAGGTCGAAGAATATATCTATAAGAAATAAAGTTGAGGGGAAATCAAGAAAGTAGGCGAGGTCTTTGCTATCCCCATTACTTAATTTGGATTAAATATATAGTAATAATTGATCAAATTATTGTAGGTATATATTTATTATTACATAAATATGTCGTATACATTACAACATTAATAGTGCCTATGCAACAGGTTCGAGTAACCTAAATGTTTCCGTCATTTTCAGTTTCAATCGATTTCATAAATACAGATGACAACCCAATGAAAACTGTAATCTTCAATATCTGGTTCGCTGATTAAAGATTTGTTACGCAACACCTTCGGACTATTGTGAAAATAATTTCATATTAATACACTCGACAGTAGAAGATGGTTATTACATGATGATCTTAGGCAAGGCGTGTGAGGTGACATGACACGAGTGGCGCGACCCGAACGTGTCTCACACGTCACGTGGTGATCCGCATATTGAGACGGAGTTCGTACCCAATTGCGTCGGAAAATGTCATATTCATGAACGAAGTTTGATATTTCAGTTTTGTCTTCATATAATTAGTATCTTTTGTATCGTAGTACCCTTTTTGATACCCTACAGCTTTCTTAAAGTCTCATCTTGCCATTTTTCAAAGCACTTGACGGTCTGTTCACACGAGCGCCACGAGAAACTGTGTCCCAACTACAGCGCGACGCGTCTGTCAGTAGACGCGAGTCGTGCCTCGCAGCACTTTGTTGTCAATTTGGGCTGTTCCATTCAATACTATACGTTACAAAAGTTCGCGCTGTTCTGTGTCACGTCACACGTGCTATACGCGTCTCAATTTGCGCCTAGCCTTACAGAGGACTAGCCAGTCTCATTTGTGGTCATTTGAGAACCAATCTAGCATATCTAATTACTCAGTGGTTTGACCACAGACTGATTTGAATTTTAAGATTTTTACACATCGTTATGTTACCAACTTTAAGGCCAGCTATATTTTAAACACATCTTCAAAATGCCAATGATTCGTTTATTTTAAGTAAAAGTCAGACACATTGTATTAGAAAGCGGACTTTACAGCAATGGTACCATGTAATGTAAAATAAATGTACTGTAAGATACCCACATTAGGTTCCGTTCAAGTATTAAGTAGCACGGCTCAACTTCAAAGAGCACATAATCGCGGCCAGCAAGAAAGCAGCTGGGGTACAGGGGGCATTATCTAGAATAATGCCGAATGTCGGAGGCCCTAGACAGATAAGAAGACAGCTACTGGCAACAGTAACTACTTCTGTTTTGTTGTACGGGGCACCGGTATGGGAGAAATCGCTCGAGCTACCATCGTACCGCCGGAAAATGAAATCAGTCCAGCGGCTCTCAGCGATTCGTGTGGCATCATCCTACCGCACTGTGTCTTACGAGGCGGTGAGTGTGATTGCTTCTACCCTACCAGTCGACATCCTGGCTGCAGAAAGGGGACGGCTTTATAGCAGAAAGTTAGAGAAAGACCAACCGACAGGAAACAGCGATGAAAGAGCCATGAGTCTAGGGCAATGGCAGGAGAGGTGGGACAGCTCTACTAAAGGCCCATATCGATTGATACCTAACATCAGTCGTTGGGTCAACCGCCAGCATGGGGAGGTTGGGTTTTACATCACTCAACTCCTGACTGGGCATGGATGCTTTCGAGCATACCTGCACAGGTTCAGGAGGGCAAACTCTCCAAACTGCCCACACTGTACGGACGTGGTAGAGGACGCGGAACACGTGTTCTTCTCCTGCCCCCGGTTTCAGGATCAACGTGCTGAAGTGGAGAGGATTCTGGAGACTAATATCGTTCCAGAACAATTAGTAGAACATGCTGCCTGGAACTTGGTATCAGATTACGCGGAGACTATCCTTAAAGAGCTCCGCAATACCTTCGAGGAGTAGGCTTTAGAGGCTTTCAATGTAAGAGCAGTTAACATCTGCAATGAACCACCCTTGCGAAGTAGTATTGACAAAGAGTGCCGCAGGGGACCATGGTTGTAGGAGAAAGAGGTTAGGGTTTTAGCGGGTATACGGTATACTGGTTTCAATGCAACGATTTACTCTTGCTTTGAAGTCATTGCATCGGGAGTCCCGCACGACGGCTAGCACGTGCTAGTTAAGTACGCAATGTATTTCCCCCCTCTTCGGATAAAAAAAAAATAAAAAAAAAAAAAAAAGTATTAAGTAGAGAGATTTGTTACAATTATTCACCCCCCTTCTCCATTGTCAGCAAAAGTAAGCAAAGTTCTTACTCCCTTGTTTACGAAAACATTTGTATATGGATTTTTCATTTTAAGCAACTTCCAAAAAGGAGGAGGTTATCAATTCGTATGCAACTTTTTTTTATGTATGTCCAGCGATTATTCAAAAAGGGCTTGAGCAATTTTGATGATTTAAACTGCATGACATTAAGGAACATTACAGAACGGTCCCATATAATTGTCTATAACCTGAGATTTACGGTTTTCTAGAAAATCAGAAAAAAAAAAGTAAATAAGGGACTAGATTTCAGCGATTTTCAATAAATCTTCACTGTTTTCTCTAAAACTGCTCACGCAATTTGAATATTAGAAATTGTATTATACAAAAATGTGTTCCAGCTTGATTCCGTACATTTTTCTCTAACGTAAAATATACAATTTTTCTGAAAATCGGAAAAATATATGCACAAAAACTGTAAACATCATAGTAAATGTCAAATTTTCATAATAAATATCAAGTTTAAATGTCAAGATATGCCATGAAAGTATGTTGTACAGGGTGTTTGTAATGATTTTCATTTTGATGCTTTTGAAGTCAGTTTATTTTAGAAACGAAGTTAAGTTACACTCGCGTGAAATTGCAGAAAATATTCAATTAACCTATTAAAACGAAAATTTGTTATTCCGGCGATCTCTTCTGTATGGAATACGGTTGAAGGTGTGTGCGTGCGTGCATGTAATATTAGGTGGTATATAAGCAGTTGCATACATAGGATGGTTGAAATATAAGTTGGAATTGAATTAGTTATACAGGGTGGTTCTAACAATATTGTATTGGGTAGCACATATGTAGATGCGTATACAAGGTTGTTGAAATAAGGGTGGAGCAAAACTATAGTTATACAGAGTGGATATTTGCATTATACAACGGATAATAATTACAGTTATACAAAAGGCTTTAAAAATTGTCAGAAGCAGTTGAGTATACAAGATGGTTGAAATATAAGGTGGAGTATAATTACAGTTATACAGGGCGGTTTAAAAAGGTTATATAGTTTGGAACATAAGTAGTTGCTTACACAAGGTGTTTGAAGTAAGGGTGGGGTATAATTATTGTTATTGAGGGTGTCTCAAAAATTTGTTATACAAGCAGAAGCAGTTAGGATATTTGAATTATAGGTCGTAGGACGGGGTATAATTATAGACATGGGTTAAAAAAAATTTAGAAGCAGTTGCATATACCGGGTGATTAAAATACATGGTAGTGTAAATTTATATTTAAAGTTTTCTTGTAAATAAAACCACAATTGAATTAAAATGCTGTATATTGAAAGAAAATACCTTGAAAATATGTATATATTTTAAAATCATTGACAACGAAGTCAGAATCGACCTTGAAACGTTTGGTATTTTCTTCAATATACAGCTTTTGGTATTTTCTTGCAATATACAGCTTTTTTAATTCAATTGTGGCGTTATTCCCAAGAAAACCTAAAAATAATCAAGAACATGCCACAAATAACTTTTAGCAGACAAGTAAATTTATAGTCATAAAATGTGGTTCAGAAAGATGAATTTTATTATATAGGATAGACCATGAGCAGTTGCATAATTGGAATACTAGACTTATTAGGCGAAGTAAAATCATTGGTATACAGGAATAATTTAAATAGAAAAATAGAAAGGGTCAATAGTGTGGAGAGGATTTGTACTTAAACATTGTGGTTTTAAAGATACCAAGACTATTGTAATATTGTGTTGAGTTGAATTATAGTTGTACAGGGTGATTCAGAAAATGATAGACCAATAAGTTATATAGGAGTGACCAGTACACAGGAGCATATAGAGTGTGGATGCAATATAGAGTGAATTAGTGAAATTTATGGAAAGTGGTCCAAATAATAAAACAAATAAAAAAGTTTAAATATATTTGGAAAATATAGACAAAGAATAAAAATTAGAGAGGGAGAAAGCGAGAGGGAGAAAAAGAGAGAGAGAAAAGAATACGCTAAAATTTTCAATTTAATTGTACCTTAATTAAATCAGATAAAAAAAAGATATGTCTGAAAATAGTGATCGATTGCACACGTTTTCTAAACTGTTTTTATTTTAACTCAGCTGAAGTCGATTCTTTTTTAAATATAAATTATAATGTACCTACTCTGTTTTTTATTGATTCATGAGCAGCAGTTATAATTCTAGAAATAAGAAAATAGCTTTACGGTAGAGGACTTTAACGCACATAATATTCATTTAAACTATTAAATATTAGAATCTTAAGCAATATGAACAAAACAAACTTCTTTTAAATTTTTGGTATACATATTAATTCCAATTATTAGTCTTCAGTCCATGATACCCAAATCCATGATTCTAAGTTTTCGATGACATTGGATGTGCTTGCTTTGCTTTGTTTAAAACACGTCAAATCGTCAATCGCACCGAAACGAAACAATAGATTGACGGAAGAAATTTAGACAAGTGAATAGCGCAGTAGTTCCCTTACTCGGGTAAGTACCCAAACCTACTCATTATTTGTGGGAATTTCCGAAAATGTGTTTCGTTTTCAAGTATAGACAATGTGTGGGTTGCCATATGTGTAAAAAGTAAATAATTACTACTGACCACCATCTAGATCCCACCCACCCCAATGTCATCAAAAATAGACAAGGCGAAGACCATCCGCCCTCCTAGAGTGCTTACGTAATACCTTAACGGCCCCTTGTCAGTAAACTGGTAGATTACATATCTAAAAAGAATTTAAATCTCCCGACATTAAATATATTTACACATATAGTTACAATTTTCAAAATATAAAAATATAAAAATTCTTATTCAGATTCATTTAAAAATGGTAACACTATTTTAAATAAAATTTTTGATTAGAGAGTGAAAATTTTCAATAGTCTTAAAGTGTATATAAGTGGATAGTAGAACAAAATTAGAAACTTTATTCAGACATTTTACAGTTACTTTTTACCTAATAGTTAAAAACGTAATGAAATGTCAAGATTGTAATCAAATTCCTTACAATAAAGATGACTATAAATATCAGTGTTGCCAGATTTAACTATTTATCTTAAATCTTACTATATGTGCATAATTTCACATTTCTTATAATCTCAGTAAAAAGAAATGAAACTTATATGGTAAAAATAAAAAGAATCTACATTAAAATAGATAAATTGCAACATAATTCTTTGGTCGACAAACCATATTTACAACGCAATCAGAGATCGGCCAATAGTTGGCCATTATTATGGAATATGGACTATGTAGAATAATTTTAAGAAATTGTCAAAATTTGTTAGTTGTATGTTTATTTTTGTTTGTCTTTCACATTCAAGTCAATACATATTTATGATTTTCTGTCCAAACAATCTGACCCCACTGTTACTATGTGCGAGGGTTGGTTTAGGAATTCATTTTGACCGCCAGATATTCTTTGGCATTTATATTGATAATCAAATTAGTAAGTATCTTTCTGTTATAATTTTGAAATAACAACAATACAATATTGGATTATGGTTATCTATATATATATATATATATATATATATATATATATATATATATATATATATATAAATCTTCTGTACGTGTCTTTGTCATTGAACTCCTCCTAAACGGCTGGACCGATTTTGATGAAATTTTTTGTGTGTATTCCAGGGGGTTTGAGGATGGTTTAGATTCACAATACGGTCAACTAGATATTGTTTTTTTAGTTAAATTATTTATTTAAAAATTGTTGTTGATGTTAGCACAACTTACATAGGATCCGGCAGACTGCGCTGTAGTCGCTGTGTCAAATATTCAAGAGTGTGCTTTAGTTTCAGTTACGTCTAATAGATGGCGTTCAGATTATATTGTTACAGCTAATTTTTAAAAGTTTACATGGGACAGGACAACGTCTGTCGGGTCCGCTAGTATTACTATAAAATTGCATAGTTATAGCCGTATATAAGTCCATCTTCATTAATGCCAGACATTTTCAAACTAGTTAACGAATAAGAGTATTTCCCAAGCAACCGATACGTGATGCCATCCATCCCTTAATAGGTCGAATATGTTTAGCATTTGTAGTTTTGCAGTATGGACGTCAATAATGATTTTTTTTTATTTAATGAATGAACCCATATTGTAAGTGTATTTGAGCTTTCTACACTAACACTTGTCAATAGCTACTAAAGAATACGAAAATAAAGAGGGACAAATGATAAAATGATATTGAACTGTTTTGTTTTTGCCAATTTATATATCGATAGTGATTAAATGAAATCAATTAGGTAGTTCTTTTTAAGCGCCAGTTTCGAACATATACAAAAAATGAAAAATTAACAAACTACAAAACATAAAACTCATGGCAAAATTGTATAAAACAAAGATGACTAAAACTAACAGTTGAATAAAATAAGGTATTGAAACTTGAAATTAGACTGAAACTTTTAAAATTAATAAAACAGAAGAAATTGATTACTAGTACCTAATTTTGTTCAATATATACCTACATATCTTCATTAATTTTTTACACGTATTTTTTGAAGGTTGGTGCCATCTGTATATCAGTCCCAGTCCCGAGAACTTCATGATACATCTAATGTTTTGAATTTAAAACAGGAAATAACTCTGACAGGCATTCGTAAGAATAGAACACTAATAAAATCTCGATGTTATACATTATTTAGGTGCATAAATTAATCAAAATATTCTTTTCAATAAAATTGGCAAAAAGTTAACTTTAAAATCCAGGTGTGTTGTTCCTGCTTTTCGATATAATAAACACCCGTTGACGTCGTGCAGAGCCTCCAAGAGTGGAAACAAAACAATCTATATTCTCCAGATGAACTCGGGGATGCATTTTACGACCGTATGCACTCTGTCACTGATTGAATAAAGCTCGAATTTTTCAGTTCCTAGGAAACCACTGTTCGCCAGCATACGCGCGCCAATCTGATCCTTTCAATATTCATTCTCTAATCATATTATGCCGAATTGAACGAACAAGCGGAAAAAGCTTTCGAAACGGCAAAGTACTACTTCCGTGCATTTTTTGGATAATACCCTTTCTTTTAAAATTTCCTCTCTCGCATTAACCGTCGCTCGGCTATGCATTCAGCAGTTTATTGGGCAGGTGAAAGCTATGGTAGCTATGGAAACGTCAAAACGGAGCGGAGAGTGAACCGTAGAGAGCATGGGCGCAAAGATATATATCCAGAGAATGATTTTAACTGTACTGAATCGGGTAATTTGTCAATCAGTCACCCTTTGTTGACGACAACAACATCGCGTTTTTTCGAAAACTGTTGATTATCGTGCAAATTGCTGTTACTCTTGTTTTTTTTTTGTTATCGCGCGTAACTGATTCAGTTAGTGTGTGATGGTTTGCTACCAGTTGAGATGATAAAAAGTCACAAAGAACTTAAGTTTTAAGGGAGTGCTATTTGGGTGAAAAAACGTAACAGAGAATTATCTGGTAAATCATGTAGCTATTTCTTTCCTGATTTTTATTCTTGCTGACAGATTAAGTTCTTGTTTCATTTATGTTTTTAGGACTTTTTTGGTATGTTTTTTCCAATTATTGTTATTTTATATGTTTTGATCTTTGTGTAACATTTCATTTTTGTCAACATAATTTGCTGTGTTTTTTTTCTTTGCGTCTAGAGTGTTTTACTACAGTGAAGAAAGCGATTACTATTGTTTTATTTGTTGATATTTTCACAATGTCATTAACTTATGCCGTCCATTGCTGAACAAAAAATGTCTTTCTATTTTGTGCCAGTTGTATCTAATTTCCAGCCACTCTTTTGACATCTTCTGTCCACCTACAAGGAGTTCAACCTCTGCTTCTATACGCCTCATTTCTTGATCTCCACTATACAGTCTCTTTGTCCACAATTCATTCATCATTCTTGTTACATGTCCTGCCCAGTTCCATTTAAGTTGCAAAATAGATTTCACTGCATCGCTTATTCCTGTTTTGTACCTTATGGTATGACTTATTGATATTCTATCCTTTAAGAGTATTTTTTGTCAAAGTAGTGTGTCATCTGCATACGTGAGAACATATAAGACACACTGGTTAAAGAACTTGCTTTTTAAGAACGCCAGAACATATTCTTCTTTGGATTTCAAATATCAGTTATCTCACCTAAGTATTTACTATTGTTCGGAATGTGTGTTGTTAATATTTAGATTACTACACAGTACTATATTCGTCTTTGATAGACTTGAAAATGATTTTTTTGAGAGATAATTTAGTATATCTAGTAAATATTGTGTTTCTTTTATGTTACTTGTTATTAGAACAATATTATCTGATGACTTATCCGTTAGACATCTATGCTGATTCCTAGTGAATCCCAGTTTATCCATTTCAACAAACTTTTTATCAACGCTACAAATAATTCAGGGGTGAGCGTTACTCTTCAATCGATATTAAATTTATCTGTGCATTGATTTGCCGATTTTCTGACCATTTGCCGTGGCGTTCCCTTATATGTATTGGATATTTCCTGAGTATAGATGATCTATGCGATAATTGCTAAGTGTCTCCAGAACTTTCCACTGGTGTACCAAATCAAAGAAAGAAAGATCTTATCAAAATCCATTACGAATTGGAGTGTTCGATGGTATGAAATTGCCTTACAAAAAACTATACGACGTTGATGATTTTGTGCCTCAACAGGTATTTGGTTTGGCCTGGCATATTTTTGTGGGACATGTTGAGAGTATCTAGCTGTTTGGTGAATCAGTTGACGTGGTATTGTGCTGGTGTGGTTATCTAACACAGTTTGGAACGTTTTTAGAAATAGCGGTATGAATTTAAACTTTGTACCAGGACGTTCGCTGTTGTTTTGATGCTCCAATCCTATATACAACACCATTCTGTACTTCAATTGTGGGCTGGATTTAAAATTTAAATACCTAATGATTTTCGTAGATTTTCGACAAATGCGCTTATTTATTATTGAAATAAGGAAGTTTTTGTAAATTTTTATTTTTCTATTGTGAAACTGTATGAAAGATATTGTTTTTAAGCAGATGTCTAAGAGGAATTGTCCAAAATTTTGGACTTGCAGTCTTTTAGGTTTCCCTCTTGGGGTGGAGTAAAAGTGAGTGCCTGGACTTTGGACATCTTCTGACAGTAGAGTGTATTCAAACGCTGATAGCCTCTAGTTGACTACGACTTATTGATTTCTATTTTTGCTGGTATGCTCGTTGACTTTTTATGTTTTTCACATTATAGCATTTCTTTTAAAATCTGGTGGCAAGTCAAACTTGCTTAATTAATTTGCTGTTTGTGGGTGCTGTCCTGTTAGTATTTGTCAGTCCTCATTTTCTTGATGTTTGTTGTCTGCGTTGAAACTACTGAGAGAAGGCCTAGAGGAGAAAGAGAATTCTGTTTTGTCCTCCCCAATTCTGATACGTTCTCTTGGAATTTGAAACTTCTATTTAATTTTTCTGGAGCAGTTTCGGATTTCATTCAAAATTTTAGGTTTCGTCAATGTTTTGAAGTTCTTTATACTGTTGGATTTTGAACATCCATTACTGCGATACTGTGATAGCAAAATTGTCGACTTAAAATTAGTCCAAATGACAAGTTACGTAGCTTCCCTGTATGTTGCTTATCATATTTCGTAATATTTGTTACATTTTGATTAGCTGCCGAGGAATTTCTCGGATTTAATTTTGTTTCCGACAACTTCCCGGAGTTTCGTCAATTTCATACCACAAAAATTAGTTATGTGAGATGAAAATCTGTAAAACTTGAAATGAGCTCTGGCCCGGGTTCTTTAAAACTTCCATAATTTTATTTCCGGACTTCATTTCATGGCCGATAACTCATAAAATTTGATTAGAATTTTTTTCATTCTTTTGCAAAAATATCTAGAAGCTGGTTACATTATGCTAAACAGATTTGTTTGAATTTCAAACTTCGAACATCTTACTGTTCATCTATAAAAAAACTGAAAAACTTTAAGAATATCTTTACGGTTATATTTTAAGCTTTTCACTCAATTTCAATATTACCAGATGACTTTTTTGGTATTGGTAAAGTAATTTTTCCAAGTTTGAAGATTAGCGAAACATACAAGGAAGTTTATAAAAAGAACCGCTAGGTGGCGTTTTTATATAACTTTTTCAGTAAGCCATTAGTGTCGAATTACAATGAGCTCTTCCAGAAATCAGACATGCCTCTATTTGGAATACTCTTTAATGAGATACCATCCATACCTTTGCAAATTGTTTTTTCAGCGCAAAGTTCAGAAAATGAATACTTATTCTAATCAAGATATTTAAACAATCAATTTAACATTCATGTAGAATATAATGAAATGATTACAACAGAATTTCCAGAGTTTTTAGTGACATGTATCTCAATTTACCAAAAAAATATTGACAACAAAAAAATGTTAAATATCTTAAGAATCAGAATTTTTTGACAAAAAAATATAAAAAACACTCAGAATTCAAAAATCTAATAATTTATTCACATCTATTCACATCTAATCTCTCTCTCTCTCTCTTTTTCTCTTTCTTAACTATCATTTGGGCAATATAAATATCACTTTATCAAAATAGCCTCGTTCAGTACGGCAAAATTAAAGGTTGGAGGTATAAGGGGATGCAGCAACTTTTGCTTGTAACATCTTCTTGTTATTTTTTAGGATTTATTGCGCATCAATACCACAGAAAATAAGCTGTACACCAAACAAATCAAAGACTTTGAAACGTTTGGATTTGTTGGTCTTAATCTGACTTCGTTTTCAACGGCTTTAATACTGATTTAGATCTTTTGAAATTGATATTTTTAACAATTTTACCTGCTGTTTATTTTTTTCAAATAAACACGGTACTATTAAAAATTACAAAGTTCATACACAGTGCCAGTTAAAAGTCCCCTCCACTTTTGAATGGTAATACTTACACTAATGATATTTTTGAGGATGAAAATAAACGATTACCTATAAACTTCTGTAATAGTGGTATTAGAAACGTAATAATAATAGATGACGTCACTTGGCCAGTGTGGCCATATGGCAAGTAATAGCTCATTTGAAAGGTATTGATAATACCTACTCAGCGATATTAATTTTGCTTAGGTTTAGGCCTATAGTGGTAGATACGAGTAAATTAAATAAACACTAAAATTTTTATTTTACCTTTATTTAATGAAGATTATTCAGTTCGATTCTGGTTAGTTGTCAAAAAACTTTATTTTTCTATTAATTGTCACTATGCAAATTTTTTGTGAAAAATGTTCTACCATAAATATTCAGTGTTATTATTGTTTAACGAGACTTTTAGGCTAGGCGCAAATTAAGGCAAGGCGCAAATTGAGACGCATATAGCTCGTGTGAGATGACATGACACGAGTGGCGCGACCCGATCGTGTCACACACGTAGCGTGGTGATCCGAATATTGAGAGGCAGTTCCTAGCTAATTGCCTCAGAAAATATATGATTCACGAACGAATAAATTTGATATTTTAATTTTTTTTTGTATTCATATAATTATTATCTTTTATATTATAGCACCCTTTTTGATGTGCTACCGCCTCTATTAACGTCTCATCTTACCATTCTTCAAAATACTTGACACGCGCGACACGAGAAACTGTGTCTTAACTACAGCGCGACGCGACCGACAGTAGACGCGTGTCGTGCCTCGCGACACTTTGTTGCCAATTTGCGCTTTCTATTCAATACTATACGTTACAAAAGTTCGCGCTGTGCTGTGTCATGTCACACGCGCTATACGCGTCTCAATTTGCGCCTAGCCTAAGACGCGTATAGCGCGTGTGACATGTAACTTTTGTAACGTATAGTACTGAATAGAACAGCGCAAATTGGCAACAAAGTGTCGCGAGGCACGACACGCGTCTACTGTCAGTAGTATCAAATTTATTCGTTCGTGAATCATATATTTTCTGACGCAATTGGCTACGAACTGCCTCTCAATATGCGGATCACCACGCGACGTGTGTGACACGATTGGGTCGCGCCACTCGTGTCATGTCAGCTCATACTCGCTATACGCGTCTCAATTTGAGCCTTGCCTTTGAAGTTTACATAGGCAAAGCGGTACGTACTCAAACAGACAAAGTAGAAGCCGTTTTAATAATTGGTGAATGTAGAATTGCACATTCGTAACAAACCCTATTTCCTCTACTGCTAAAGTTGCGTCTATCTGTGAAGGTAAACAAAGTACAGTACATAGGGTGTTGGTAAAATTTTATCCCTTCCAATTAAAAATGGTTCACAGACTTTCAGATGACGACCCTGTGGAATTCTGACAAATAAAGTTAATCGAAACCAACACTACACAAAAACCATTTCGTTTAGTAATGAAAGTACTTTTTCCGTCAATGGACATATGAAAGCACAGAATGTACGGTATTGGTGTGACAAAAATCCCCACATCTTTCGTCAAAAACATACTCAATTTGTAGATTTGTAGAAAAAGTGAATGTTTGAGCAGGCTTTTTGGAAACACATAGTTGGACATGTTTTCCTCAATACAAAGGACCCCGCAGAATCCTTATGGGAAATGGCTTTTTGGAAACACATAGTCGGACATGTTTTCCTCAATACAAAGGACCCCGCAGAATCCTTATGGGAAATGGCTTTCGTCCATTTTTTTTAAATTAAAGTATGTGGAAACTCTTGAAGATTAGATCAAAAGTGCTTATGGGCACAAAGCTCCAGTGCCAATAGTTTAGGATCTACAGCCCTCTAAAGTTGACGTGGTCTAGAATCTTTATGGGAAATAGCTTTCCGCTAAATTTTTTCAAAATCAAGTATGTGATAGCTCTTGAAGAGTAAATCAAAAGTGCTCATGGGTACAAAGCTTCAGAGCCAATAGTTTAGGATCTACAGCCCTCTAAAGTTGACGTGGTCCAGAATCCTTATGGGAAATGACTTTCGACTATTTTTTTTTTCAAATTCAAGTATTTGATAGCTCTTGAAAAGTAAATTAAAAGTTCTCATGGGCACAAAGCTCCAGAGCCAATACCTTAGGATCTACAGCCCTCTAAAGTTGAAGCCATTTCCCATAAGGATTCTGGACCAAGTCAACTTTAGAGGGCTGTGGATCCTAAACTATTGGCTCTGAAGCTTTGTTCCTAGAAGCCCTTTTTTTCTACTCTTCAAGAGCTATCACATACTTGATTTTGAAAAATTTAGCCGAAAGTAATTCCCATAAGGATTCTCTACCATGCCCACTTTAGAGGGCTGTAGATCCTAAACTATTGGCTCTGGAGCCTTGTGCCCATGAGCACTTTTGATCTACTCTTCAAGAGCTATCACATACTTTAATTTGAAAAAATTTGGCCGAAAGCCATTTCCCATAAGGATTCTGCGGGGTCCTTTAACCGGTGAGATAAACCTGGAGATGCAATTGAGCTTCTAATTCTTGAAATGATAATTCAGATGAATTCGGCAGTTTGGAAATAGAATTTCAACTTGACGGTGCTTCTGCGCTTCAGGCGTTACCTAGAAGAAGAATATCGGGACAGATGGACTGGACGGCCATCTCAGTCACTGGATCTGACACAATTAGATTTTATTCTATGGAGGTAGTTGAAATCCAAGGTTTACGCTACAGAAGCCGACAATGTAAACGTTTTAAAGCAACGAATTTGTTTTCAAACGTTTACATTGAAGAACCAGGCTAGTTTCAATAAACACATTCCAACGAGTACGGCAAGAATTTACTAATAGATGCTTTTATGTCAGCAAGCTGACGGAGCAAATTTTGAACACTTGCTGTAAAAATTCCTTTTAATTTTGCTGTTTATTTACATTATCGTTTAAAATTTGCCTAACCCAAACAAAATAGTAGGTATTGTTAATACCTTTCAAATGACCTATCACTTGCCATACAGTACTCTTTAAAGTTATTGGCCACAGTGGCCCTGTGACCAACTATTACGTCAACTGTTACCAGTAGTTGAAAAGTTAATAACCGTTTTTTTTTTCACCCGTTAAATTTCATTACTTTAATTATAACCGTTGAAAAGATACGAGGGGAGGGGACTTTTAACTTGCACTCTGTAATTGTGCAGTAGAATATAATATCACTCTTTTTGATTAATAAAAAGCTAATGTGTTAAAAAAATTAATGGAGTACAGTTAGGAAGTCCGAGGATATTCTTATCAAACAAACACCATTTTAATTGATTCACTGAAACCTTATTTTTCCATCAAACTATCCCTCAAATTGCAATCTTTGACCTGTCAACTAACCTCAAGTATTTTCCAGCAGATACCTACTTGAACTCCTTAGTCTATGCGTACACCGTGTACGCTGTTATCGCGGTTAAACAATTTCCATTTTTATCAATTCGACCGACCAAATGAGTCTCGACCGATTTAGCGGTATCGTTAATAATGTAAAGTAACTTGACTTCTTATCGGAAACATGCATAATACTTTAGTGTGAAACGGTTTTCGTGCAATATGAACGGCGAAAACAGCTGTGACAAGAAAATCGTCAGAGTGTCGTCGAAGAAATGGGACAAAGGGAAAGCTGATGATGGAGTTTCAGCTGACAACAACGTCAGTCAGCAGTTCGCGAGTCAAGAAAATGGTGAGGACGAAGAGGAAGTTGTTGATCCGTACACGAAGAAAAGAAGAGAGTCGCTGAAGAATTTTGTTTACGATATTTCAGGAAAGGTTAGTAGTAGTTCTTTAACCTCAAGGACGTTCCCACTGAATTTTAGATATTTTTCGAAGTTAAATTTCCACATATACTGACTGACACTGAAAAATCAAATAAAGCATTATTTAGGTTAATTTAGGCGACGGAAGCAAAAATTGATCATTTTGTTTTCTTTGCTGACAGATATTTGTTAGTTTTTTAAATATTTACTTTTATTTTACCGGATGTCTAGAGGAATGATATGAATACATGAGATACGAAAATCATTAAAGACGGAAAAAATGGCCTACTGCAAAACACACTAGCGCATTCGAAAACAATTTACTCTATCTTTGGCTGTTGTCAAGCTATATAGGGAAAATAAAAAATGGCAGAATCCGTTTGTAGCTTTTACCTACAAGTTCATTTAAAAATATATAAAAAAATTGGAAAAACAAAAAGTGTTTTTATATACAATTTTAAATAGCAGGACGTTTCGTTCATTTTTTTATCTTCCTGGCTAACGTAAACTGCTAGAAACTAAGTTTGGACAGTTCATGTAAGTCTCTACTTCCAATGCAAGGCGTAGAACTTCGTTACTATTCTTTGGGCTACTTAATCTCATATTTCTTTGTACCTTGACATTTCTAATGCTATTTATAATACTTTGTGTAACCATTTGGTATTTAATGTCTTTCGATAGATCTGGATACGCTAAATGTGTTAAACTGTTTCAAAATCTTGTAAACTCTTTCCAGGTGTTCCAAGTTTTCCCACTCAGTTCCTCCTGGTATACCTGACTCAGTGATACATTGTTATATCTTTTATATAAAACTGAAATCAACTTGTCATCTACTGGAATACACTGAAGAAATTCTAATACTGGGTCTCTTAAAGAAATTACAAGAAACGTAGACTTTTCTGGGCTAACCCAACATTTAATTGCAATCACTGTTTCTAATTGTCGCTTGTACATAGGCCAAGAGGAACTACCACCAAAGATCTCAAGTTTTATGGAGCCTTTGGTACTTACAGTGTTCTGATGTGTTCCTTTTTGCAAGTCTTGTTGGATGTTTTTATTCACCAATACCACTAGATTTTGAATAATTCCAGACTATTCATTGAAATTTTTATAATCTTAATTTCTCTATTTTTCGTTTGACTATCTCGTTGTTTTGTACTAATATTTGAATTAGTTGCACTATTTGTTCTATTCCTTTTAATTTTGAAAATAGAACCTTCATTAGACTATATTGTTGAACTTTAGCGGCAATGATTTCACTTTTAATGGTGGTGATTTCAATTTTCATGGTGGTGGTGAGAATTTGTTCATTTTTCGTAGTGGTTAGAACATCTTGTTGTTTTTCATCGATTGCGGTCACAAGATTTTTTAATTCAGTTTCACGTTTCACGTCAACAAAATCAATCAATTAATTGACACCAAAATAAGTCTTATTTCGCACCTCATATTCACTACTAATTACTTCTAATTTTCTTTTGATACTAAATTGCTAAACTGCACGTCGGCGTATATATAGATCCATCGCATTTGCTCTAGAAGGATTTCTTTTAGTAGAGTAAAAATTACACGTTTCAATAGTATTGTAAACTGAATTTAGTTACTTTTGCTCAAATCTTTGTATCTTAGGGTTCCCCTTCCTTTATAAGACACCCCGCACAGTTTTTATTTGTTTGAATATTAATTTTAACAAACAAGAGTTAAAAAATAAGTGCTATCAGAAATATTGAAAAAAAAATCAAGTACATAGTGCAATCTATAGAAAAAATATGCCGTATGTTGACAATAGGGTAAAGCGTTTTACGAAAACCGAATGCAGTACAAGGCCTTTAGACCTGTTCAATGGTTATTTCTTTGGGAACGTTCTTAAGTTGAGTTACAATTGATAAATGGGTATTTTTTTAAATGTTTGATAAGTACTCACTAAAGATATATCTATGCCACTACTACTAAAACAATTAGATATTCACTTATTTATCGATTTATACCTTCAAAGCTGAAAACTTTTAAGTTTATATTTTATTATCAAATTTTAACAATAAAAATAAATAAAATAGAAGTGGTTGTCTGTGATCTCGAAATAACTGATAGAATCTAAGTTCACATCCTATGCATAGCTGTCAGTTTTTCTTAGTCAGTTCTGAATTTTGCAAAGGCATTTAGTAGAGTGGATGAACTTCAAAAATGAACAAATATATGCGCTTTTGAATAGTTAAAGATAGAAACTTAAAATCTTTTGCATTTTCTTTAACATCTGTCTTAAAACTCTTAGAAATGAAACTAATTCTATATCTCTGAAAGTTAAAAAGATAAGTAATTAGCTGAAAGCTACTTTCAGATTGTTTTTGAGATCGCTAAGAACGAATATGGGGTTAAATTAACGCCAGAACCCTTGGATGGTGGTAACCACCTCTATTATGTATTATATAAGTAATGAATCATAATTAATAAAATGGATAAGTTGAGTATTTTTTAGCTCTTTAGTGACAAATTGAGAGTCAAAACCATTTTAGTCACATCAGAAGGGTGGTTCTACCTTTTTTCAAATAAACTGAGTAAAAATATATCTAAGAGATAAATGGGGTCGTTCACTATGAATCTTCTATCGAAATTGATGTTACTGCTTTTAGAAGGTAAAAACCATCCCTTCAGCTGCAAAAAAGAAGGAAAATTTAGACGTGTCAGGTAAAATTGATAACACCATGGAAAAAAGTAATTATTTAGAAATAATACGACAAAACAAATACATTACGCTGATATGATGGAAATCTTAGAAGATGATGACTGCGAAAAAACTTCAGAGTTGAAATCTCCGAGCCTTGCAAAACACCCTGTATGACAAAATCTCCCGGTGGGTATAATTCTAATCAACGTGTTATAAAACAATTAGTAATAACTTACAATTCGGAGTTCACAGTAATTATAGATAATCATTCTTTCTGAACATTTGTGAAGAACACTTTTTGCAAGAAACTGTTAATGAGTCAATGAGCGATACAATGTACACTTGAACAAAAATTCGAATATAGAAAAGAATTATGGACAAAAAAACATTAAAAAATACCCATTTATCTATAAATTCATGCACTATACTATCTAGATTTAGAATAGTAATGCCAATTAAAACTTTTTAACCTCTTTATGTTCAAGCCCCTTGTTCTTTGTAATTAAATGAACGAATATAAAATTAATAAATAAAAATTTCGGCTGTACTTTTTTAATGTTTATTACCTCAGAACACCGTCAATTATGAACCAATTTGGACAATTCTTTTCTATTATATTCCAAAAGTGACCCTTATTTATTAATATAAATTGACAGTAAAATTTGGTGAAGGACCGAGTATTAATTGAAGGTAATTAACGTTATTTCTATTTTAAGATGACATTAATTGAAAATTCGATGAAAGCAAATGAGAATATCTATTAATTTACTTAAAAAAAGATGGAGGTCTTCAATTCGCCTGTCTAAAGAGTGTGCATATTTAGGTTGGAAGTACACATATGGAAAACTTTCTTATTATAAACATTAAGGAAAAATGTTATTCTTCATAAATAGATTTTGATCTGAAACCTAAAATGGAATCATCATTCAATTGTTTATAAAAATTATGAATTATGCTGAGAAATAAAATTCCTTTTTTATGGTTAATATAACGAAAGAAAAAATTTAAGTGAATGTAATTATAGTAATTCGAATTTTAGGATTGAATTAACTAAAAATTGGTTAGAATTATATCAAAATAAATAATAATTAACCGACTGCAAAAAATATATAGGAATTCAATTCGTCTATATATAGGTACAGTGCATTCCTTTAAGTTAGAATTATTAATGAAGTCTGGTTAGCATTCTTTCCAACACCTAATAATATACTCTCTTTGAGGAGTTATTCTTTGGTACGCAAGACAGTATACATCTGAATATTGCTTCTCGTTCTAAACCTTCTTCAGTTGTCCTTTCCACAAGAGAACTCTGATTCGGAACATCTGTGTGTTAGTTTCCCCGAAGTTATAAACTCCGTCTGTTCAATTAATTAAAAACTAATATTGACCGCACTTTCTAGAACTTTAATTTACACATAAAACATCAAAAATATCCAAGAGCTGATTCTATTCAATAACACCGAAATCATAACAACAAATAAGCTGAACGCAATAAACTAACTAACTCTGCGGAAATTAATATTGCTTTATATAGCGTACGAAGAATTTTCTGGTCGTTCTATCTTTGTTCGCACACCGTTTTCACAGTTTTTTTCCCATCCGATGGAGTGGGATAAATTTTATAACAATACCTAGTAATAGGGCAAAATGAAAAAATGAAAAACAAGAAACTTCAACGCATAGTAACACTAAAAACAAAAATTACTTACTAAATTGAATATTTTGTGCACTATAAAACTGTTAAAAATACAGTGAGAAGGTGAAAGAGATTGAGAGAGTAAGAAAGTGAAAGAATGAGAGTGTGAGAAAGTGAAACTGTGAAAGAGTGACAAGTTGGGAGATTGAGAAAGTGAGAGAGTGGCAAAATAAGAGAGTGGGTATTGAAAGAGTGAGAGAGTGAGACCTTGAAAGAGTTAGAGAGTGGGGGATTGAGAGAGTGAGAAAGTGAAAGAGTGAGGGATTGAGAGAGTGAGTGGGTGTGTGAGAGAGTGTGTCAGCGAGAGATTAAAGATTGAACAGATATGTGAAGATGTAGAAAAGAAGAGACAAATGATTTCTCGTATTTTGTGCAGATATTTCAAACAATTCTTTGTTACAGTAAAGAAAATGAGGAGAAAAAGATCCCAATGGCAAAACGACAACGACATATCACGATTTTTCTCAACACTCCTGCTGAAATTACTTATTATCACTGCTTAATTGTCTGCTTTCCCTTTTATCTGTTTTCACTTTCATACCTACAAAAATGACAACACCGTAGTTCATTATCAACTACCTCTCCCTTATTTCAATACCCTGCCGTTTTTTCCATAAGAACGGGAATACGAGACAACCTCTCGCTGTTTAGAAATGAAATGTTAATATAACGATTTTTCAATTTTCACGCGGAATGCTTTTGATGATACGTTTCCGTGACGTCATTTTTGCTTGTGTTTCGCTCGCGTTCCCTTGGGGATTTCATAATGAGGGTCAAGGCGCGCGAAATATTTGCTTTCCCTCGCCCAAAATTAACCTCGAGGCAATTAAAATTCATGCTCGACACTGATAACACAATAAAATTGAAAATCCGTCTCGATTTTGTGTAATTAGACTTTTATTCACGGTAGATAGATATTAAATTATTTACGGAATAGTCTAAAAGTTTCTGTAACACATAAAAGAACGTGTTTTTAATTGACTTAAAAAATAAGGAGTGTCCCAATTCGTCTGCATATATGTTCGTTTTATGTGGTATACGATTACTCGAAACCGCCTCAAGGAATTTGAAATGGTCCCATATTTTTGCCATAGCTTATTCCATTTTTTAGAAAATCGCCAAAAACTTGTTTTTAACCGAATTCCAAAAAGGATGAGGTTATCAATTCATTGTCTCGTTTTTTTTATGTATGCTCAGTGATTATTCAAAAAGGGCTTGGGCAAATTTAATGATTTAAATGGCATTGTATTAAGGAAGATTACAAACAGGTACCACAGAAAAAACAGTAACTAAGGGACTGCTTTTCAGTGATTTTCAATAAATCTACACTGTTTTCTCTAAAACGGCTCAACCAATTTGAATATTTTAAATTGTATTCTAACAAAGAGATGTTCCAGCTTGATTTCATTTCATTTCATACCTTTTTTCCGAAAATCATAAAAATATTTGCAAAAACCCGGTAAACATCAATGTAAAGGTCAAATTTTTCTCATAAATATCTAGCTAAAATGTCCAGATATGCCATGAAAGTATATCGTATAGTGGGTTTGTAACGATTTTCACTGCAGTCGCGTGAAATGGCACAAAATATTCCATTAGAGTACCGAAAAGAATTTTTTTTAGGTGAGAGATGTTTTCTATATGGTATACGGTGGTAGGTGTGTGCGTGCATCCAAGTCCAAGCAGCAAGTAATGTGGGCAGTTGAAATATTGGGCAAAGTTAAATTACAGTTAAACAGGTGGGTTCAAAAAATGTTACAAATAAATGTGATATTGGATGGTACATAAGCAGTTTTATATATAGGATGGTTGAAATATAAGGTAAAATAGAACAAAAGTTATACAGGGTGGTTCAAATTTCTTTATATTGGGTGGCACATAAGTAGTTGCGTATACAAGGTGGTTGAAATAAGAGTGAAGTAAAACTATAGTTATACAAAGTGGATAAACAAGCTTAAAAAAATTATTAAATAAGCATATGCAGTAAGGATATCCGAGTTATAGGGCGGAGGGTTCAAAAAAATGTTAGAAGTAGTTGCATATACAGGATGATTGAAATATAAGGTGGACTGGTGTAATAGTTATACAGGGTGGTTAAAAAAATGTTATATAGTGTGGAACATAATTATCGGCTTATACTTGACATTGGGCGAAATAGAATTATAGGTATACAGGGTATACATTTAAACAGTAGAAAAATAGAAACAGTCAAAAGAGTGGAGAGGATTAATACTTATACAGGGCGGTTGCAATATCGTGTAGAGTTGAATTATAGTTCTACAGGGTGATTCAGAAACTGATGGACAAATAATTTATATTGGGTGACCAATACACAGAAACATATACAGGGTGGTTGCAATATGTTGTGAATTAGAGTTACACTTATCGAAAGTGGGCCAAATAATAAAACAAATAAAAAAATTTAAAAATATGGGCAAGGAGATAACAATACGCTAAAATAATCAATAGAATTGCACCTTAAATCAGATAAAAAATATATCAGAAAATAGTAAATATATCAGAAAATATATCACAAAATAGTAAACACGGTTTCTAAGCCAGTTGAAGTCGGTTTTTTTTTAGATATAAATTATTATATAGTAACGTTTGGCACATTCCATAAAGGAACAGAATGTTCGTAGCCTGGGGTGTAATAAATTAAAATCAATGTCAGTTAGTCTACTTCAAAATGAAGGTTTTCAATTCGTCTCTATATACATCGTGCGTTTATAAATTGGAATCAAATGGAACATTTTCATATTTAGAAGACAAGTTGTACTTCATAAAAAGATTCGCATAGTTTGAGACTGAAATCTTTACATGTCACCTTTTCAAATAAATACAGTATTTATCAAAAATATGAATTTTGCTGAAAGTGAAGTACCTTTATTGTTTTCTGAAGGGCATTTGTGGTATGTTTTTCAAAGTTTAAGCACTTTTTGGGAAATGCTACCACAAGTGACGAAAATTGCTGTGTATTTCTAAACGTTTCGGGGTCTAGGTCAGGCCCCGTTGTCACTGGCTAAGAAACTATGAAAATAGGCACAATTCTTAAATTTAAAATTAAAATGTTTGACAATATCTATTATTTGACTTCTGACGTCAGAAGTCAAAAAATGATTATTAACAGACCTAGAAAATATGGATATTCGCAATTCCCTGATTTTATTCAACAAAATTGGTGAAAATAATGACTGTTGCTTATATGTAGCATACCTTATATTTGGCAATATTGCAAAGTTAAGTAAATTTGAAAACTGCATCCTAAAAATTGTATAATAAATACATTTAAAAATTTCAAAATAATATTTTTCTGTAACAATTACTTTTTCTAAAGTCGGTGCCAAGTTTAAGTAAAAATCATTTGGGAAGCACATTTATGAGTTCTACTTCGTAACTTTGCTGTTAAATTTGGCCCCGACTTCAAAAAAGTATTTAATTGTTGCAGGAAAATATAATTTTTTGTTATTAGTTAAATTACTTTTGTGTTTTTTGAAGTGGGTTTTTTATTGCATTTCTTTAAACTTTTTTCGGTGGTCTTTTACCAAGAACCGTATTGTTTTAAGGCACTAAACACTGGGATAAACATTACTCACTGTTGATAGGTAATGTAGTTAACTAGACAACTACCACCTACCGTCTATATGAACAATGTTTAACAAAATTGTTGCTACAAATATTGTGTTTTGCTTAACAACCTTGTTTATCACTTGCTGTATATTACTCAAAGATTTAAAATATCCTTTGTGTCTGAACTAAATCCTTTGAGCATATAAGTTACTAGCACGCCTCTATCGATGTTTGTTTGTTTTCGACCAAGCCGTATCGTTTCCGGATAGGAGGGATTAAATAAGCTTTAGCGTCCATCCACTAAAAGCAAATATTTACACGTATATATGCATTTAACAAACTAACGGGTCATCGATTATCGACAACGTTCGGGGGTTTATTCTAGCGATTGCCTAACATCCACGCATAACAAATGAATGTTCGTTATTACAGTCTTACCAAATAATCGAACCTTCCGAGATTTTTAACCGACTGCAAAAAAGAGGTTCTCAATTCCTCAATTCGTCTATATATATATTTTATGTGTGTTCAGCCATTACTCGAAACCAGCTTAAGGAATTTGGATCGTTTAATCTACATTCTATTAAGGGGATCCCAAAGTGGTCCCATGTTTTTTTCAGTGACTTAGCTTATACCATGTTTTAGAAAATCGGCAAAAACTTGTTCCTATATAAAAACCTTTGGAATTGGCGATAATATTTCAAAAAGCAAATGTCTCTGTGCGAAACCTGGGGTATAAATAAAAATAAATTGGAACTAAATCAAAATAAATGTCACTTTACCAACTTCAAGGTGGAAGTTTTCAATTGTTCTCTATATACAGTGTCTCTTCCTAAGCTGAAATCAAATGGAAAACTTTCTTATATTTAAAGAAAAGTTATTTATTTTACATAAAAGTGAAGAACCTTTATTTTTTTTAATATCTAAAAGTATTACCAATGTTTATTAGAATTGAAAACTACATCCAATTATTTTATGCCACTAAAATTTGTATGTCTACATTTTTTAAAATGAAAAAACTGATTGTTTATAAATTTCGCGCAGAAGGGACTATTAAATAATTGTAATTGAAATCAGATCAAAATGTCTAGTAATTTACAAACCTAAAAAACATGGAGATTCTCAAAAAGTCTACAATAGACTGAGTCCACTTAAGTTGGAATCATATACAAAATTTCTTAATACATATAAATATTTAGAAAACAACTTATATTCTTTCAACAGTAAACGAGGTTGGTCAAAATAATGAACGCTGCTTCAAAGTAAAATACCTTAATTTTTGGCAATATCGAATTTTTGCAACAATTAAATACTTTTTCTGAACTCGATGCCAAGTTAAAGTGAAAATAATTTGGGAATTACATTTATGAGTTCTACTTTACAACTTTGCTGTTCAACAAGTCTGACATCAGAAAAATATTTAATTGTTATTTTGGATGTTCATTTGGGTTTTCCCTCCTCATAATGGTTTCTGATAAATGCAGATAACAGTAAATGAAAGTCAAGGTGAAGTATCTAAGAGCAGTTTGTGGAAACTGCCTGGAACACTAGTTGGCTTCTTATAGAAAAACTCTCGCAGTATTAACTGTAAGAAAGTAGGTCTACGGATATGCCAACTAGTTTTCCTGTATAATATATTAGGATGCATTTTGCGTGATACATATCTGTTTGATGTGACGTTTTGATTCCCTATCGGGAATCGTTGTCGAGCCATGTTTTTTGAAGTGATTCACACAATATTAATAGATTGACGTTTTTGGCAATGTCAATTGATTGATTAATTGACTTTGAAGTTTTCCTTTTTATGTTCATTTGCCCGGAGCTGTTGCCATGAAACTGGTATCTCTACAGAGGGTGTCCCAATTTCTCCATTATTTAACAACATGCAGATATTTTCTTTGATTTTCCTTTTATTGGTGTGCTCTTCTTTAAGTAATATTTTTGTCTTATTTCAGTCCATTTTGGGTATACATGGTTTGCCAATCTTGACCTGTCTATATTTCTTCTTGAGACGTTGTATTGGTGCTCTTTTGTTCTAATTTGGAGAGGTTTCACCGGTATATGTTTTTCCACAGGCACAAGGTACACTGTATACACAATTTTTGAAACATTGAGTAGCAGTTTTGTTTTTGTCAAATTTGATCTTAATGTATTGTTTGTTTTAAAAATAGATTTTACTTGGTATTTATCTCGGATACGTGTAATTTTCACGGATAGACCGGAAACATAGGGAATACCGTTTATAATTGTAGAGTTAATATCAGT
The DNA here is from genome assembly GCA_034190945.1 of Octodonta nipae. Taxonomy (NCBI): domain Eukaryota; kingdom Metazoa; phylum Arthropoda; class Insecta; order Coleoptera; family Chrysomelidae; genus Octodonta; species Octodonta nipae. The sequence goes on from CM067222.1 coordinate 73,229,302, forward strand.
TTGTGCGTTGTTATTTAAATTGGATTTACTTGGTGTTTTTTGTGTAATGTGTTGGTTGATTTATTTTTTTCTCGATTTGATAAACTGTTCTGTTTATGAAATTTCAGGGGTATTCGTTTTGTTCTAAAAAATCCTTTTTTATCAAATGTAACTCTTTCTCAAAAATTTCCTCTGTTGATGACACTGCTTTTTCATGAGGATTTAATGACTCCTTTTTTTACTTTCTACAAAAAACCTAAAGTATGGCGGCGCTACGTTGATGATATTTTTGCAAGATGGGAACATAGCATCGACGACTGAGATTAGCTCGGTCGTCCGACGAGTTTATCCTCGAAGCTCGACTGTACACACCACAGTGTTAGCCATTGTTACAGCATTTTTTAAACCCATGGCATTAAAGCTTACGCAGTCTGCGACAGGCGCCTGGTATAACGTACACCTCGCCTCTCGACCGACTCAACCCGAAGACCATTTCTCTAATGTGCAGACGATGTTCCCGGTCTGCTAGCGGACCTGCTTTACCGACCGTGTTAAACACGGTTTTAGACTGCAGGTGTGGAATATGGTAGGATTTGCCTCGGATAGTAGACTGGTCATTCCCTCCAGGAAGGGACCCCCAGTCCGACACCTCAAACGATCATCGTCTACCATCTCACACTACAAGGGTGAATGCGTTCGTACGACCGACCAACGAGGTCCGACCATCCATCCAGGGCTACAATCCAGTTTTAGCCATTTCCCGTGCGAGGCCAACCCAGTATGGAGAGCCACCGGTAACCTCACCCAGTGGGGGCTCATCTCTCCACCCGCACTCCCCATTTTGGAATCTTACGAACACCCCAGTTCGTTTAAGAGTTCCACGCCGATGGGTGACACGTTCGACTCCTTTAACGGGAATCTCCCCCTTTTACTTTTCTGGACAGGCGGGCATGCGCTTTCGAGGTGTAGGCGCCTCTACTTGCGGGACGCTATGGCCCATTTTTAGCAGTAACAGGCAAGAGGTTGGCAAAGGGCTCTCGTCTCGAATACTAGGTCGCGCCCTATACTGGGCGATGACCCACCCGACATCTCAAGCGACGGTCCCACTGTTACCTGCAAGGTCGTCTCATCGCCACAATCCTGAAGGAAAGCAGATCTGACGACTACTTGTATTAGACACGATCAATAGCAAAGAATTCACAATTAAATTTACTTTTAAAATAGAGAATGGAAATAAATTTCCAGTTTCGGACGTGTTGGTTGAGCGACAAAACAACAAGTTTACCACAAGTATTTATAGAAAACCAACACATACTAATAGCTACTTGAATTTCTATTAAAATCACTCCTTAAACGTAAAAGTGTTACAAAATGTAACTTCAAATTATTCACGCTGTAGAATAGATTTGAAAAAGAAACGTATAATGAACATGATTTTATCATTTTGAACGACCCAAAATCAAGAAAATACATTCAACAATTTTATATATAATATCAAAGAAAATAATATGTCATTAAAGGTTCTCGGGATTCTCGTGTGTATGGTTTAGTTGTCTTAGAAAAGACAGTTTGACGTTTCTATGAGATCTCACTCATCTTCTTCTGAATAATTCCTGTTGTTACTGATGCAACGGAAATTCCTCATGACAATTTTTAGGAAATTAATTAAACAATTATTAGCACAACATCATCATAAACCATTCTAGGTAATCCCATTAAATTCAGCATGTCTACAAAAATTATCACGTACACCAAATAGTTGAAATAGCATAACAATCGACTGATGGCACACTTCGATAATTGATGTCAATCGCGAACCATCAGTCGAGTTCAAAATGTAGCCTAGTAATGATTAGATGCAGTTAGTATAGTGTAACCAGATGTAGTTAGTATAGTGTAACCAAGTAACCAGTAGAAATAAACATGTAGTCTTTACAATTAGTATTATTGGTCGAAGGCCGCTGCAACATAAATAATGACCAATCTTCACATGGCGATCCTGAAAAATAAATAATGACCAATCTTCACACTGATGCTGCTGTGCGTCTTAGTTTCTTAGTTTTATGCAATCGGCCCGAGGGGGCGTGGTCTTGTTTGCTTTGGCCAATCAGAACTCTCGTTCTGTGACGGGTTATCGATCCGATGGTCATTTGGTCATTGCGCTACTGTCTGGCCTCGGAGGTATATTGACGTTATTTGACCTTTTATCTGGAGATTTGATTTTAATGTAACGGTCTGCTAGTGCTGTTCTCCATGTGAGTGGGAGGCGTTGCGCATCGTCCCGTTTGTCCAGATTTGTTTTCCGTTTCTCTATTTCAATCGCTTCCCTAACAAGTCTTGTGTTATAATTCTCACTTTTTACTAATATCTTCATCTGGTCGAAATCTATTTGATGGCCGGTATTTAAATTGTGTTGTGACAATGCAGACGTCCTTGTTTTTTGCTTTACTGCATACTGTGTTCTTCTCTACGAGAACTTGCTTTTCTGTTGGTTTGGTTGGTATGCGAGGTTGCAGTCCTTACACGGTATCTCATAGACGCCCTGATCTTCAAGGGGAATTTGTTCTTTGGGAGACAAAAGGAAGAAAAGCTGTCGAAACGTTTTCATCTTCTTTCTTGGGTTAGTGTGTGTAAGTGCTTTCTGTATTATGTGGTGGTTATAGCCATTTGATGTTAATGCCTCCTTCAAAATGTTCATCTCTGTCTTGCTGTTTTCGTTGTTTGTTAGAGTTTTAGATCTGTTGTGTTACGGTTTTCACTACTGAAAATAACTGAGCGGGGTGATGGTGCGAATTTGCGTTGAGGTATCTGTTTGTGTGCGTGGTTTTCCTGTATACCGTGTGCTCTATGGTTCCGTCTGATTTCTTTTTTGTTAATAAGTCTAGAAATGACCATTCCTTGTTTTGTTTTGTTTCCATGGTAAATGTGATTTTCGGGTGTATTTGGTTAAGGTGATCCAGAAATTTGTGAAGTTGATCTCTACCATGTGGCCCTGCTATAAATGTGTCATCGACGTATCGTATCCATAGTCTGGGTTGGTACTGCGTGGTGTGAAGAGCCTGTCTTTCGATCTTTTCCATAAAAAGATTTGCCAGGACTGGGGACAAAGGGGATCCCATTGGCGCTCCTTCAATTTGCCTGTAACGTTGACCGGCGTAGGTCAGTATGTGTTTGATAAGCAATGGTTAGCTAGATTGATGATATGTTCCCGAGGGGGATACTTTTCTTCAATATAGTGGAAGGCCTTAGTCACAGGTACCTTTGTAAAAATGGAGAATCGAAACTCACTAATATGTCGTGCTTGTGTATATTCATACTTTGTATAATGTTCAGGAGATGTGAGATGTCATCTGATCTACTAAGGGTTGGAGTTCTTTAGCCAGGAATTTTTCTAGAAAATGTGTCGGAGAACCTATTGCGCTGACTATTGGTCGAAGTGGGGCATCAGACTTGTGGATTTTCGGGAGACCATACAACTTCGGACATCTGGACGATTTTACCCTGGGAATTATGATTTTCCGAATTTCTTCATTGATCGGGCTTGCTTTTATTTTTGCCTTCGTGGATTTTTCCAAATAAGTTGTAGGATCGTTTTTGTCCGATTTGTATGACTCATCTCGAAGGTCTTGGATTTTCGTGTAATTTTTCGTATCCAAAACTACGGTTCCGTCGTTGAAGCCCTTTGGCAGAACCGCAACTTCTGCTGGGGTCAGTGTTCTATTGGAAAGATTATGAACTGGGCAATGCATTCCTAATATTGCTGTCTTCTCCCTTTTCTGTTGTTGGTTTAGTCGTTTCACCTTTTCTTTTTGTCGCCTTGTCCTAATTTCTGAATCTGTTCCACTCTGTGTTCTGCTAATGCGTCAATGGCATCCCAAAGTACCGGGTGAATGGTAATGTTTAATCAGATTAAACAATTTGAAGCCAATATCGTTGATACAGAGAATAGTTTTGTTGTTGGTACTCTTTATAAAATTACATAAGTAGTAAAATACACATAAGTAACGTCTGTAATGATTTAACTAGATATTGCGGAAACTAACAAATATTTAGAATATGTCTATGTGGGTATAAATTTTGACGAATAAATTTATAAATTAATCGAATTCTTATGTTGATCTACGAAAAGTGAAATTCTTCTGGAAAACAGAATGTTTAATTCTTGAAGCGTATAAGTAGCTTTTACTATGTTTAATAGAATATGTTATAGACTGTATAAATATAAAATAAAATCAGCCCAAGTATAGAGCCTTGTGGTACACCAGGAGTTTGTAAGAAAATAGTAATTTTGCTTCTACATTACAAAAATCGATTGTAAATATTTGATTATTAGATCAATGTCATTATTATCCAGAACTTTGTAACAAATTATTGAAAGAAGCAAATTATCAATCAAAAGATTTCGAAATTCCAATAGTGTTAGAGCCTTTCCGTTTTTATGTGCTTCTAAGATGGCATCTATAATATCTAGTAAACCTCACCATTTAGCTGATTTCTATCTATATGCTTTCGTAAAAATGGTATTTAGGAGCTCAGTTTTACATCACAATACCTGCACAAACCATCGAGTAATTCTGCAAAATCAAGATTAGTAGTAACGCTATCAACCGAATACAATTGGACATTTTAGTAAACTGACACCACATTAATATTTGAGAATATAGCAAGAAATCTTGATATCTCAGTGGATCAAAATTTTTAAATGTGTGACATGTTAATTTCAATAACAATTAATTGGGAAGGTAAAATATGTTATAGTGGGTAGTCCATCAGCAGTTACATACACAGAGTTGTTGAAAGATATTATGAACTGGAGTTATTGTAACTATTAGAGAACTGAAGTGAAGCTGATTCATTCCAACTTGAGAAAAATTAGTTTACATAGCAAATACCCGATTATTTAGATGTATGCAGGGGCGTACGCAGCATTTGGATTAGGGAGGAGTAAATTAGAAAAAAAAATGTCATAGAGAAGCGCAAATCAGAAGAAAATTTTCCTAGAGACAGGGGCAAATCAAAAACTTTTGGTCTGTAGAGGTAACTCAGTAAATTTATGGGAAGCTTTGAAGGCTCACGGCAGGTCTTTCAGGTCCAGGGCAGGTGCCACCCCCTGCCCACAGTATGACCAATGATGAAACCTTGGGTATCAATTGTACTCTTAAAAATAACAAAATTATTAGATAACACAGCATTTTATGAATTTAAAACCATGCCATATATTTTAGTAGTCCATTTTGCTCACATCTACATTTATTTAAAGTTGATTTATCGAAAAATTTTGTTTTATATTAAACACAGGAAAATTATCTAGATTTTAATACACCTGTATATATATTGTACTTGTTTTTTTTTTAACGAAAATTTCGAGTTAAACAATGGGGCTTTAACATAAAGAGTGCGAGTGTCAATTTAGAATATAACGTTTCAAAAATATTTCAAACTTCTCCTAACAGGTTATGCTATTGGGCGATTCTGGCGTTGGAAAAACTTGTCTGCTGATGCGGTTTAGAGAAGGATTGTTTCTTGCTGGGAACTTCATATCAACGGTCGGAATTGACTTTAGGGTAAGACACAACATTTGAATGTTTTAAATTATTGGTGAATGATAAACAATCGCTTTCGAAATGGAATTTTAAATCAAGTATACATGACTAAGTTTTTTAATTAAAAAACAGCTTGAATCAAGTCGGTCTTTACTTAGTGAACATTGAAATTGATGATGATTGTATTCAGTAAAACTAGTAGTATTACTGAATACACCCTTACATTTTATTGAAAGTAATATGTGTCAATTGTTCTGCTGATAGTGCAGCTTCCTTAGACCATGAGAGATTATTACAAAGATATAACTTTAAATAGACTTCGGTCTATGGTGTGAAATTGTTGATGTTATTAATTCATCTCACAAAATAGGTATTTTGACTTCAATTACAAGTATGTTCAATGTTTCTTCAAATTACCATTAAAAATATAAGAGAAACACTGTTTTCTAGTACTTAACATAATCAATTTGATAAACCTGTAGCACTGATTAACTGACAAACAACGCAAAGTGGAAACAAGTTGCTTTAGAAGTAGAGGTGCAATTTTACATGGATGTAGATTAAGACAGAATTTTTAAAAAAATTGTCTTCTAAGTGAGATAAATCGGGAACTAATGCTTATAGGGATGTTCGTCATTTTTGAAGTTAGAAATATTGAAATTGTTTTTTATACATATATTATGATGTAACGGACTAGAGAGTTTATTCAATTTAGTTACAGGGTATTGTGCACTCTCCATTATATATTAGTTTATGTATTTAGGGAGTAATATTCATGCATTTTTTTTCTGGAGATTTTCTAATAAACCACAGTGCAGAAATAGGAAAAATGCAGTTTCTTTTAAATTAAAATAAAATCCAAAAAAAACTCGAACTGTATGTGCATTTTCTTTAATTTTCGAATTGCGAATTTCAGACCAAAGTAGTTACAGTAGACGAAACCAAAGTTAAACTACAAATATGGGACACTGCAGGCCAAGAGAGGTTTAGGAGTGTGACTCACGCCTATTATAGAGACGCACATGGTGAGTTGTCATGGAAATCTTTAAAAGCTGATTTTGTTAATTCCATTGTCTTTTTCAGCTCTTTTACTCCTTTACGACGTAACAAATAAAATAAGTTTCGACAATATTCGAGCGTGGCTCGGCGAGATTCGCGAATACGCACAAGACGATGTAGTTATAATGCTGTTAGGTAAGACTGTTTCGTCATAGCTAAGTAAATTATTTAGACTGTTATCCAGATTAAAATAATTGGCATGCAGGCATTCGTATGACGTTTTTTGTCTAACAACACTAAACTCTTTCGTGTTAAAACATTTCCACTCTTGTATTTTACATGCCAAATGCACGAGTTTTCCTGAACTGTCAATTTCTATAAAGATGAGAGCTCCCCAAAAATTAGACGACCTGTAAAATGTCAAAATCTGATAAATAAAGGCGGAAAGCATCGAGTGCACCCGAGCATAGAAGTTTATAGTGTCGCCTCCCAAAATTCATTTTCAAAAAATGTTTGATAGGGAAAACAAAGCTTCAAACCCTACTTTTAAGTGCCAATTGCCACTTTTTGGAATAATCAGTGGGAATCTTACATAACAACCTCAAGTTAGTCTAAAAAAGCGTGCACTTTAAAATTGTAACTGAAATAAGTTCTTGACTGCAAGAAAAATTTCGAATTTTAAGATGGGGTATTCAATATGGCGTTCACAACGTCATAGAACCACATTTTGAAATCAAAACTGCAGTGGGTCGATCTGTAGTGAATAAGCTTTGAAGTTACAAAATCGAGTATGGATGCCGTGTGCGGTATCCATATTGAATTATAAATATTGTGGCGGATGTCGAATAAACCCATAAAAAACTCCGAGTATATATGCAATTCGAAAGCTGCTATTTTGCGACCATAGGGGAATCACCAACTTCAAATTGAAATTTTGAAAGTAGATTCTAAAAAGAAACCTCAAAAAATACCGAGTTGACTTCCGAACTTCCGAAAACTTTAATGGCTTGATGTTTTAATCAAAGAAAATGCAATTGTTTCAACTGCAGCATTTTTCTAGAACTATTTTCCTAAAAATCTCCATTCAACAAATTTTCGAAAATCGGTTGATTTTCAAATGTTCTTCTAGTAGCATCTTGAATATCGAATAATCTGCTCGCCAAACTTTAAAGAAATTTAGCACAAATGGGTTGCCATCTTGAATTTAGTAAATCCAACCTTGGATTCATGATCGGCAACTCTCAAAATCCCCATTCACCGAATTTGGGGCAAATCGGCTAATATTACAAATTCATACGCCTTATTGGAAGTTTGACCGTCATACTAGAACCGAATCTCGAACGGATTACATGCAGATATTCAGTTTATTTTTGTAGTGTAATCCCCCACCCTCCCCCGAAATTTTTAGTTAGAGCTGCTCCTTATTAGAGTTATAATTTCTTTCCAGGTAATAAGGCGGATTGTGGAACTGAAAGGGCAGTACGAAGAGAAGACGGCGAAAGATTAGCCAGAGAATACAATGTTACATTTATGGAAACTTCAGCCAAAAGTGGTCAAAATGTGGAACTAGCTTTCGTTGCTGTTGCAAGGTTAGTAAAATTCTCCATCCTAATTTATAAAATACACAAAAAGGTTTGTTTGCCTATTCCCTGATTAATTCATCATCATTACCTTGTTTGGCATATTTTCCGCAGTAGAGAAAGTAAGTTACTACCGACTGAAAGTGGCAACAGAATCGGCGAAAGAATATAGTTGATTATTTTAGATTTATCTGTGAATATTGTATAGCCGGATGTGGCGCAGGCAGTTGGATATAACACCATCAATTAACATAAAGGATTATGCTGCCACTTTTGCTCGAGAATCCTGAAACATCTATTTTGAAATGGTTTAGAAAAAACTTTCCCGATAAAGAAACTCATAATTAGTGCTAAGAGTAATAATTAATATGTTTTTACTATTAATCAAAATTGTTTTTAAGGGAACTCAAGCATCGCCAAAATGGAGAAAAGGACAGCAATAAGTTCAATGTACAAGACTACGTTAGAGAACAAAGCGAAACCGTAAAGCCGCAGTGTCCACCTTGCACTACGTAAGGCGCGCCACCTTGTGAGTGCAATAGAGAAATTGATATTCCAGTGAGAATAAAAGCCTTCAAGACGATATTTTGATAGAAATGACTTTAAATTATTTATTTCTAAATAAAAAATATACAATATTTATCAGTAACATAAGAGCAGTTGGTGCCTGGATTAGATTGCCAAAATTTAACAGATAAGCAATTGGTCTTGAAAATCAAAGATGTCAGTGGGTCGTCTAGTTCGTGAGTCTTGAAAATAGCTATCAACTGGACAGTCTTGTCTACAGAAATGCTGATGAAAATTTTACTTTCTTTTTGCTACCAATAAAGGGTGTCACGTATGTGTATGTTACCGAATGCAACACAAACGGCTAATCAGATTTTTTTACGTGGTTGGGTGGGTCCCTGGATAGTTCAGATTAACAACTGGATAAGGTAGATGGCGCTACTATCGGGTGCTAGATTTATTCAACTTTTCAGAACATATCTCAATATTTTTTAAATGAAAAAATGTAGGTTCATAAATAATTTACCTTTAAAACTACAAATAACTCATAGTTATGTTTGTGTATCATAGGTGGCGCTGGTGTCGAACTTCACCAAATTGCCTACCCATTGCGGCCCACCCAGTTATTAAACATTTACATTGATATAACAAAGAGGGGTGATATCCTCAAAATAACATTAACAAAGTAAATTTGTTGATACGATTTAATTATTTAAATAATTTTTGTTTACAATGAATTTATATTTTTTGTCATTATTCCTTTACCACATTATTAATGTTTTGACAAAAATTAGATAACAACTTGAGTTCTATTTTGAGGTAAAAATTTTGAAAACAATCTATCGGTCAAATTCCTTTATTTGTTTATTTCCTTTAAAAATCAGTTTATAACAATTAATAATTAATCAACCATTATTGAAACCCCCAATTTATGAAACATGCTCATTTGATATTTATTCCGAATTTCATTAGTGTATACGCTTCCTGGGTATTTAAATAAGCGTATCTATGCAATTCATGTAGATTTTCAAGACCTGCTCATATGTAAAAGTCGAGTCAATTTTTTATAAAAAAAACTAGTCAAGAATGTGTTATGTGGTTAAAAACATTTTATATCCCAATGGACTATATTGTAATTGCATTGTAATGTTTAAGTGACCTCTTTTCAATTAGTAATTAATCCATTTGACAGTCATCTTCTTGAATACACACTGCTTTAAATATTCCCTTTTTAAAATATTACAATATAGTACAATAGGGTCCAAACAATTGATCATACTTTGACAAGCATTGTAATTTGATATTAATCAATTGCTGACTAGTTAATATTGTACAATACACACCTAACACCAAAAAGACGTTGCGTTCATTGAAACAAACTTCATATTGATGTGCTTTAAAAAAATACACTCATAAATTAGATTATTGTTCAAAACAATTACCATTGTATATAACAACTGGAATGATTGAATCTGAATTTAAGACTTATATACAATATAGACTAATATGTAATAGTATAAAATATATATGCTGCAAAATTAGGTGCTTAAGGTCATAGGCGTACACAAAGTTGTGATTGAGTTAGCCATTTGGTAACAGCACTTGCGATAGAAACAAATATTATTAATTTCTCGGTTAGTGTGTTAAATGAAGTGAATATACAGACACAGAAATATATTTGCCTTCCCTGCAAAAGCAAATAAATAGCATTTTTTCTCTTATTTTCTGTCTAATTAATTGCTCGTTTATATTATGCCCCAACCACTGCTACTCGCGCTGCCGGCAGGCTGCTGGAATTATTGCCGCAGTAGGGTCGAAATCTCGTCTACATTATGCCGAAGTGGACTCGACAGTGTGCAAGTAAGTATGAAGAGCAGTATATAAACACCATACTTCTCTTAATGTTGCCAGTCAAACTTGCGCTGCTTAGTGCTCCCGAAATGAGCGGTTTTTGTGCCGCAGCCAAACGGCTGACTCGCTCATTGATCGTCTAGTCCAGGTGATATAATTAAATGCCGAACAAAATTGTCTGGTCTGTCCCATTCATCCATCTTTTATAGTCCAGGTCATTTAAATAAATGCTTGACAAAATTGATATGTGCAAATAAACAATTTGGGGATAAAATGTACGCATTTGCCACAAAATTCAACATTTTTTATCAATGAATATTTTGATCAATAAAAATATGGATATTTATGGTATAACTAAAATCCAAAATCGAGCACTGACTAAATGTAAACACTCAGTTTTGCTCGCACTGCCAGTGTGCTGCCAGTCCTTTGACTTCTGCACAAAAATTGCTTTTTTGGCGAGTATCAGGGAGCTGTATCAGAAGTGGCAGTTGGGGGAGTATAGTGTTTACATTCTCGCGCTGCCTACTTCCATGCCCCATTCCCTGCTGACTTCGGCATAATCTAAACGAGCCATAATAGTTCAAGTGCATAGCAACGTCATATCCAACAACATAGTTACCAAGGGTAAGTCAAGCTTTGGGGATAACATACGTGAGGAGGGGGGGGGGGCGATCTCGTACGAAATTTACCTAAGCTTGTGTAGGGTTTCGAAAACATAGTATTTCCTGGGGTGTCGTATTAAAAATAGTGGATTTTCACTTTAAACTCACAAAACATGGTTTTTTGTTTTAAGTTTGTGGATGTGTTATATTTATATATAAGTAGTTACTTTTATAATCTGCAATAAGCAAATTTTTAGTTGATTTTGTGTTACTGTTAGTGTTAAACAATCAAGTGAGTAAAATAATTATGCCTGACTTACTGACGTCACTGCAATATTCTTTGACTTTCCAATTTTGTGCTTGGCAAAAAAGCTCATTGGCATCATAATTATATTCGCAAGCAAGGCCTTAGCCAGTATTTGGTGAGGGGGAGTGGATTGATTGACTTTTTATTTCTGAAAAGTAGTGGGTTGATAGGGAGAACAAATTTATATTTTTATTCATGTAATTCCAGTAGGTACATAAAAAATGTATGAATTATGAATTTTATTAATTCCTTAAAATTTAATATTTAAACACTAACACCCCGTTGGCTACGACCATATTTGCAAGGATTTCGAAAAATCCTGCCCCCCCCCCCTTATAGGTATTTTCCAGGATGAGGGAGTTCCACTGAGACCAGTACGACTTTATGGTTGGTGAGTATCGGGAAATCTCTTGCCACGTAGGTTTGCGGTCTTCTTCCTTCCACCGGATAACTTCTTTTAGTTCTGGATCTAATTTTTGGTCTTTCTGGATCTCCTCAGGTTGCCAATGGTCATCGACGGCGGTAGTTCTACAGAGAACAGCACCTTTTTCTTCAGCTCGCTGACAATATTTGCAGTCGTCAGGGCATGGTCTCCTCGATAGGGCATCAGCATACTTATGGCTTGTTCCAGCTCGATGTTCAGTCTCGAAGTCGAATTCTTGCAACCGCTCAATCCACTTGGCCACTTGTCCTTCGGGGTTTTTAAACTGCAAGAGCCACTTCAGTGCTGCATGATCAGTCCTCAGGAGGAGATACTTGTAGAAATGTTCTATCCCCTTTACCACAGCCAAGAGTTCCCTGCGGGTAACACAGTAATTCCGTTCAGGCTTACTCAAGGTCTTGTTAAAATAGCCGACACCAATTCCGACATTGCTTGCGTCGGTATCCAAAACGAAGTTTCCATCTGGCAAAGGATAACTTAAGACGGGGGCACTCCTCGTCCCACTGGTATTTTACCTTTCCCTCTGTGAGCCTAGTAAGTGGGTTGGCAATGTTGGCAAATCCTGCTACGTATCGACGAAAGTACGTGCATAACCCCAGGAAACTGGTGAATATCTTTAGGTATCAGCCATTCCTGGACAACTTTAATTTTCTGTTTATCAACAGCTACTTCTTCTGCGGAAACCACATGTCCAATATATTGCACCTCTTCTTGGAACAGCTGACACTTCTTCGGGCTTAACTTTAGTCCGGAACTTCGAAGTCGCCGAAATACCTCCAGGTTCTTCAAATGATCTTCCAACCACGATAATGTCGTCAAGATACACCAGGCATATTTTCCATGAAAGTTCTTTTATCACTGTTTCCATCAATCCAGTCAATGTATCTAGGGTATCGTCTATTCTTGGTAGGGGATAGCTATCTTTCTTTATTCATGTAATTCCAGTAGGTACATAAAAAATGTATGAATTATGAATTTTATTAATTCCTTAAAATTTAATATTTAAACACTAACACCCCGTTGGCTAACCATATTTGCAAGGATGTCGAAAAATCCTGCCCCCCCTATAGGTATTTTAATTATTAATTTTTTTATGTTTATCCCGAAGAACGACATTTGTGTACGCTTATGATTATAATAAATAATATGAACATGTTGATGTGACATATGTATTAGAAATAAATAGAGAATTACTAGATAAAAAGAAACAATATTTATCATAAACAATAAGAAATATTAGCGAATATTTTACATTGTAGTGAAAAAAGTGCGCTTCTCGAAAAAGAAATTTATTAAAATCTGGAATGTATATTTTTAGGGACACTTTTTTCAGTTAAAAGCCTATTTCTATTTACAAGGACCAAATCCACTGACAAATAAATTTGTATGTGTAGTTTAAAAAAATTCAAATGCCCACATAGCACGAAATGTTTTCTTTCAACTTTGATTTCAGTTTAAATCAGGAATTTTCCTATATCCAAGAATTAAGTCAGTTATTATTAAGAACTTAGTATGCCAAAAGCTCCTTTTAACCTAAAGTTTCTACTCTTGGCCGCTTATAATATGTTTTAAATTAAATCATTCCGACACATATTGCACTACGTTGGTTTCCCTGTCCTAAGTTATTGTGTTTTGCATCTATTCCATTACATCATCGCCTATTCTTAGTTTTTTTTTTCAGTATTTTCTTAATTCACTTTTAAGCCAGTAGTAAATGGGCCATTCTGGGGCAACTAACGAAACGTCCGATGGGCCATTTTCAGGCGAAACGTTGTAGGTGGTTGATAATCTTCAGGCGAGGTGACCATCTTCAAGCGAAACACCTTCAGGAGGTCGAGGGGTGCATTGTTCGACCATCTTTAGATGAACGGGGTCAGGGGTCCACCGCGAGGTATTGACTATATTCAGTCGTTGCTGACGTTATCACGTGATTCCGTGGAGTGATAATCTTTAGGCTTGACGCCGGAAGTGTCGGTATTGTGGGTTGCACGTTTGACAGGCACTATCTTGGCTATAGAAAACGACCTGTAAGGCAATTGTAAACAGTTTTAATGAGTTAGTTCATCCTTTTTTACTTTTTTCGCTTTAAAAGACATAACAATTCTAGCATTTCTATTTGGTAAACCAATCTCAGCAGCTTTAGCTTCTTCAAATCAGTTGCCTGAAGTCCAAATAAGTGAGAAGCATCAAACATCTCTGGAATTATTTTGACTGCTCATTGAGGTTTTCTCTCGTCTTTTCTTTTCTGCTACCGATACGCATTCGAAAGTTTTAATCGAATAAAATATAATAGAGATAATATTGAAAAATTTCCCGGATTACCTACTGGTTACTTTCTGAAAGATATTTGTGGCATCTCTGGTTTTTATTTTTTCTGAGTTCTTTGGGAATAACACCACATAAATTTGAAAGTCTGGTTATCTCTTAAAGAAAGTCTCTTTTACAGCTGTTCTGAGAAACACTGCATTCCATGACAACTTTCAAATACTTATCTGTTACATAAGATAAGTAAGGAAAGAAAACCCCAATGAGTAGTCCAAATACAACCTCCTCAACGAACTTTTCGCAATCTATTCATTTAAGTAATTCTATCAAGATGGATAATTGCCGATTTCTACACTCAACAAGATCTGGAAACGAAGTTCAGGAGAAGAGGGTAGATATTTGACGTTCTAGCACAAATTGCTGATTCTCCAAGATTTCAGAGAATTGAGGCCCCTTGAATCAATGTTGTAGCAATTAATTAATCAGTAGCAACTGAAAATTAAAGCAAAAAAAAATACACCAAACCAACATAGATACAAACCACTAACATTATCAGCTAAACAAACGAGGAATTAAAACGGGGGTTAGATACTAAATACATCAAACTCAACATTTTGTCTGTACCTTCTAGTTCCGAAAACAGTTCAACTCTGGAAAACTTGACAACGCAGCGCATTCTGCGGCAAAATCAAGGTGATAACGATGTATGATCATCAAGGAACCAAGGATATTGTTATGGAGTTCGATTACGAATATGAAACTCTAATCAATCTGATTAAGTTGGCGATGAGAAAAATGTTGGGAATGATGTAGATGATGACAACATTAACGAAAATAATAATAATGACGATAATAATTTCTCTGTCGAGACTCAATACAATTGTTGATTACACTATAATTTTCTCTTTGTTTTGTTCTTTCTCCTTTTTCCGTTTTATTGTTATTAATTGTGGTATGAAGTCTTTCTTTAGACTTACAAAAGGTGCAATATCCCGTTAAATAACATGTACAGAAAATTTTGACTATTTAATAGTGAAAAATTGTTTAGACTTCAGGAAAGGAATACTCGTATTATGGACAACTGAAGCTACCATGAAACTTTCCTGAAAACTTCTACTAATATTTCTTGGTATGTGGGTGCTAAATATATTGCATATCACTGAAAACATATTAAAATGATTTCGATCCCAACCACAGCATTGTAGCACTGTATTATAAATTACGTCGAAGGTTTTCCAGAAAAAATAATTCAGGTGTGAACACACTAATTAAATGTACCAAAATTCTATGTTGAACTGTTGAATGTCTTCAGTGGCTAGAAAACATTTACCTGTTATTATCAAATACTGCTTGGAAAAAAATAATCTGCGGTATCAAAATCAGGTGCATATGATTGACGTTTAAAAACCAGTGTCAATAGACTTTTATTTCAATAGCTGATGCCAGAATTACCATAAAATATCTTTTTATAATTAATGTTTCATTTGTGGCCCTTGATAATTTTCCAGGATTACGATTATCCACCAGAAAATTTTGTCTTATGAGATCTTCTCGTTATATATAAATTTCAATACTATTATAGGAAGTCCTTTGAGATATTTCTTATCTCACTTTTGTCTCTTTATTTCCAAGTTTTTGTCCTATCTATATTTCCATATCCATAATCTGTTCCATATCCAAAATCTGTTCTATCTTACTACACGTTTGGAAACTTTCAAAGAGGATAGATTTTCACTGTTGCTTTTCCTAACACGGTTACTACAGGCTGACATACAGCATGCTTTTGAACAAACGAAAAATATGAATAATACAGGCTCTATCAGGGGCGTATCTTCAGCATTTTGACTGGGGGTGGACAACTAGAGCAACATTTTCATTGGAGGGGCAAGAAAAATATAACATTTTGTAGAAGATCAAATTTAATACATCGTCAACATCGAGTGGGAGGGGAGGAACTGCCAGTCTCTGGGCTCAATGGTAATCAAACAAATAGTTGCCTATGATAGGAAGAATATAAGGATTGCTCATGTCCAAGGATGTACACTTGTAGTTGGTTAGAATAGCATTCAACAACTAAGGCTATTTCTACATTTCTTGCCAAAAATTCAACCATTTAAAGTGTCAAGGGTCTTGTTTATTCGCACAATCAAAATTTGTTATAAATATGAGTGTGAATATAATATTTTTGAATTTTCTTACACACCAATAATACTTTCCAATGTTAATCCAAAATAAAACTATTGGCCTCTATTGTTAATACAATTTTTAAAGTTATACTAATTTTATTAAATTATATTTCAAGTGGAATATTGCTAAATTTTATGGATAGTTCATACTGAGCTAGTTTAGCTATTATAAGCAAAGATTTCATTAAATTATTAATTTATTTTCAACGATACCATAGCCGTAAACACAAAATAAATGTAGCACAAAAATGTTAGATCTGTTACTTCCATACAAGGGAAAGCAAAAATTATAGATGCAAACCACTGAACTGACATAGATATATTTAGCATTATTTGTTAGAATTGAATCTGTTGATTTTGAAATTGAGAGTGTATAATATGTTTCAATAAATTGTAGTATCAGTAACGACCGCCTAATTATTTATAACCCTAAAAACCTATTACTAGAGAGCAAGCGTGGATTTTTGGATCAATGGATACAATGATTAAAAAGAATTATACAAATGCAGTTTGGATTTTAACAAATTCAGAATATGTGAGGACTTGAAAGTGACTACCCGGTTAGGTGCTACAACGTTTTTATCTGTTGGGCTAGTATTCATTTATTGCACTTTTATGGTAGTATGTAGCAAGTAATAACTAACCTCCATGAGGGTGTTTAGCCGCAAACAAATGAAATAAGTTTACTCACTAGAGTCATTTAAAGAATACTTAACAGAAGAGATATATTCTGAAGTTCATATTTTCATGGGTTATCATCTGTCATACATTTGAAAGTACATAATTTTCAAGAAGACGTCTTTTTGGGGCGTTAAACTATCTTCAGGAAATCACTTGTGAACCAGGGGCGGACCCAGACTTTCTAGGTGGCGATTTCATGCTTCAGGGGGGGGGGTTGGCGATTTCATGCTTCGGGGGGGATGATCCTCTACTAAATATAATGTTAAACCCACATTTATTCGATTATTACATTAAAAATAGTATTTCTGAGGTTTAAACTCATAGAAGTGACCTTCTTCTAGGTTCGTGGAGTTAAAATTACCTCATATTAAGTTTACTACTGTTCTGAACTGATCCTAGTCACATTCAGCGTTGTGAAAAATTTCACAATTGACTAGCTTTTATCAACTCCCGTTGTGAGTTGCGCACATTGAATCTGTAGGATTTATCAATGGGAGAATGTTGACCATAATCAGTAGCATGAAACGGAGTAAAAAGTAATTTGAAATTACGAAATGGGCGACAAGGTACATATAAACAAATAAGTGCGAGAAGTTGGGGACAGTCAACTAACCCGTGCAAGAATTTATGGATAAAACAAAGATCGAATCTCAAACGCCTCCTTTCCAAGCCAACCCTGCTGAGTATGTCTGATCTGTGGTAATTATTAACATCTATATTAAGTATACTATTTTGAACTCTTACGTTTGCCTCTATATCCGCTTGACATCGAGGTGACCAAAACACCGATGAAAACTCAAGTTTAGGCCTTACCAGGGAGCTATACAGTATCTTTGTTTAGTTTAATTTATTGCCCACCAGAAATGATGCAATTACAGGACAAATATATAAAACCATGAAACGTATTTGGAAATAATTTAAATAAGATATCTTAAATATTACAAAAAAAAGGAAAAGAGAGAATAAATAACAAATATTAAAACAATTGAGAAGAGACTTTTTTTTGTAACTGAACGAAGGACGAGTCTCTGCGTCATTCGTTCTATATATGCTTCAACGATTGTTCCAAAATTGTCATAGTTAATATCACAGTTACTAGCTATAGGTACTGTTATAATTTCTACACGTGATGAATAATGGTGATTTGTATTTGCAAGCAGATAAATAATGCCGAATGTATTGAATTGGGATCAATTCTGTTGTGAAAAAATTTGTATAAAAATAAAAGACCATGTAAATTCTAATGCATAACTAAAGACCTTATCCCAAATCTGTCAAGTAGTAAATTGTGCTGGTACTCTCGGACAGGATATGAGCCGTCGACACGAAAAGCGACAAATTTTAAGAATTTTATTTCTTTGCTCTGCCTCCAGACGCTTATGATGATTCTTTTAGACAGGATGCCAGATAAGATTGCAATAATCTAACTTTGAGCACACTAAGCATGTATATAAAAATTTTAACGAGGATATGTTATTAAAGCTGTTGCAATTTCTCAAAATAAAACCCAACGATCGCAGTGCCGATTTGCAAATTATAGAAATATTATCACCGAATGCGAATTGATGATCGAAATATAAACCTAGGTCCTTTATGATAGTGCATTGCTCAATAGTCTGCTTATTCAACGAATAATCGAATAGTATTGGATTCCTCTTCAAAGTTCGCTATGTTCAAAAATAGTTGGTTTTTGGTACACCATAACGTGAGCTGATCCAGGTCATGTTGTAGCCGTAAGCTATCATTGATGCCCTCGACTTTGAGAAATAATTTCAGATCGTCTGCAAAAAGAGGAGTTTCACATTACAATATACTTGATAAGTCGTTAATGAATATCAGAAACAATAACGGACCGAGATTGAAACCTTGGGGTACTCCTGAACTGACAGTAAATATGTTTGCTTTAAAGCCGTTAAAACTAACAAATTGATGGCAGCTCAGCACGGGGTGAAAATCGATAAGTTACTGACTGTGGATCTATTTTACATAAAACCGTGTTGGTCCGGCGAAATGTGTGTTCTGCCAATAGGAAAAATCTTATCATAAATGCCCATCGAATACATTAGCAAAGTTAGGAATAATGGCGATGGGTCTATAATTTGTTATGATATCTTTGTTACCAGATTTGTGCACGGGACAGTTTTTCAACAGTTTCCAGTAGGGAATATCCCAGTTTTTTGGATTAAATTGAATATTGAGTATAACGGTGAAGCTAAAACGGTCAAACAGCCTCTAACCAAGAAGCTGGGAATCATGTTATACATGTAAAAAAGGTAAAATTATCTTTAAGGCGTTTAGAGGACTTGAAGATGTCACTTACAGATAAACTTGCTATAGAATTATTAGGCGAGTATATGGGGACCCACCCAAAGAATTACCTGAACTGGTATTGTTCCTGGCAGGACATTCTTCCTGGAATACGTGAGAAGGTGCATTTTTGATTAATGAATGACCAAAAAGTCTTAGGATCGGTTTGTATCATTTCTTTCATTTGATTTTGTAGGGTATTTAAGTAAGTGTGAAAAGAATCCTTAATTAGTTTGTTTACAAGTTTCCTCATATCGCTAAATCTATGATAATAATATTCAAAGTTACACCTTTCAAATAATTTGTGATAGTGGTTCTTAAGTTTAATAATTTGGATAAAATGGCGGGAGTACCATGTAAGGCACTCACTAAATCTGTTTTTATACGGCAAGATAAAGCGATCTAACAATGCATTAAGTGTATTATAAAGAATGTCACAAGCCGCATTAGGATCTGCACTGGAAGACAAGAAATTCCAGTTAAGATCGCATAGAGCAAGGTATAGGACGACGTGGTTGTCACCCTTTCTAAAGTTATATGTTTTCTGTCTGGTCAAGCGGAAATCGGTTGATATGTGGAACTTGAACTCTGATTGAAACAATAAGCGGGGGCTGATAAATCTAGATATTTACTAGCAGGTTGAGTTCAGCCTTAACTACACATGGTACACTCGCCAGGACTAAGTCAAACAATCCACCATTGGCATTTTTAATGCTTTCTTGTTTAGTTTAAAGTTTTTAAATTCAATAAAAGATTGCAATGTAGTAGTCTTGATGTTAGTGCTGTTGAGAAACGGAATGTTGAAGTCCCCTTTTATGATAATGTTAGAGAGACTGGTAGTGAATTGCTCAAAAGCATCCTTATAGATGTTTAAGGAAAATCCTTTACCAAACCTGTTGCCCATTCCTAGCATGTTGTAACGCTTGCGGCAAACCTTATAAATATGTTCAGAGAAACTCAGGCGCTCATCAAACCATACCCCAAGGTTCTTTTATACCTTCCATGTAATTGAGTAGTACATTGTCAACTGCTTATTGATTTCGCAGTTTTCTGGCTTCTTTGTGTAAACTTAGGGTGGGTGTACCAGTAACAAACCGATTAAGCGACATTTTGAAAGTAATTTTGATGTTATGACTCAATTATTTCAATAATCATTGCAAAAAAATAATAACATACTCCTTGTCTACCATAGAATCATATAGTTTAATTTGATTTCTTAATAGCTTTTAGGGTTCTTTTTTATTTAAAAATGAATTTGGGAAGTCACAATGTGCCTAAGGTTGACCAGATTGTACCAGCAGTAGACCAGACATTGTGCCTATAGTGAACCAGTAAATAAAACGATTGTTTTTAATGAAGAAAATTTGTATTATTAACGTCATCACAACTCTTCACAAGCTTGCAATAAAATATTTATGGATTAACATAAATCAAAAAATATATAAGAAATCAAAATAAAAGGAAAACTTTTTACTTCTTTCGGGAGGTCATTGAATGTGGCCTCCAAAAGGGGTGCAAATAGAGCTTTGGTAACGCATCGATGCCCAGTCCTTAATTTCCAATCATTAACAACCTTTTCCCAAGAATTCTTTAATGGTCGGAAAACAGACACGTCAGCTGGTTGAATGATGTGTGTAGCGTTTGGATAAAGTGAATATAAAATAATGCCATTATCTATACACAATTAAGACACTTCTTGATTTATGTGAGATTTGTGGCCATCTATTAGCAACAAAACAGGAAATTTTGTATTGTTTTCTTTTAATTTTGGGACGAGAGTATTTGCTATATAGCCGTAAAAAACTTTTGATGTCATCCATCCCTTTTCGGACTTACCGATGCTCCATTCTTTATTAATTTGTCTAACGATTTCAGGTGGGATTCGTGCATATGGGTATATAATCAAGGATGGTAATATGGTACCAGATGCTGCAAAGGTTCCTAGTACGGTTATGTTCTCCTTCTCTTTGTCTTTTATTTCATAAAAAATTTTAAAGCCCCGCGGACCCAACACTAAACCAGAAGAAGGACTTGTTTGAAATCCGGATTCATCTGCATTAATAATCCTTTCGGGATCTTCTAAAATGTCAGCTACGCCTTCAGCGACTAGGTATTATTTTAAATTTGCATGCCACTTTCTCAAAGCAGTTTCTGTTACCAGACTTCTAGAAATGTTTATAGATTCCGCATGACGTGTAGCTATATCAGGATGTCGTTTTAAAAAACTGGAAAACCATTTTCTGCCTGGGGTATTCTCTTTAAAGGGATTTGGGCGATTCTCTTCAGTTATAATTTTTTTAACAGTGTCGATTACCATTTCTTTATTGACTGGAAATCCTTTTTTTGCCATCGCTATTATCCAAGTTTTGAGCAAGGATTCTTCTTGCTTGGTCAATATAGTAGAAGGTCCCATTTTTCGCTGAACAGAGGGTACTTCAGTTTTATTTTATTTATGACGGTAGTGTGGGGAATATTATATTTTCGGCACGTTTCTCTAATTTTTGCGCCTTTGCTTATCTCCTCTATTGCTTTTAAAACATCTTCCTCCTTATAGTTGAAAAAGGTTCTTTTCGGTGGCATTGTGTCTGAAAAAGAAATGTAGCTGGTCAATTACTGGAACAAACTCTTAGTATAGATATTACCAGTAATAAGCCACTGGTCTACAAAAAGAACATTGTGGATAGTTTAAGAGTTTGTTATAATAATGTTATAATAATTGATTACAGTATATTAAATAAATATAAATGCAAAAGAAAAATAAAGGAAATAACCAAAAAGCCAAATTACCACTTGTAGACCAAATTGAGTTATACTAGAAAATCATTGAATTCTTGTTCCACTAGTTTACCAAGGATCACTATTAATTTAAATTAGCATTTTCTGATAAAATAAGAGGTAACATTATTGCTTTACACATCATATTACACAGTTAATGGGAAAGTAAGTTACAATGATTGATATAAACAAAGATTTAAAAAGATTTAAAAAACTTACCGTTGCCCTGTCGCTTACTAAGATGGCCGCCCGGAACGAAAAAACGAATGTCGTTTCGAATCATGCGTTTTTTACTGATGTAGATGGCCTGTTTATCGCTTTTATTTATGATTAAATGATTGATAGACCTACGGCAGTGCTACCAACCGTTAAAAAAGTGGCGGGAAATTTGACAGAAGGTTAATATTTTGATGTGAACTTAGAAATGGTGTACTACTGGTTCCTTATGTGGCACTGGTGCACCCACCCTATATAACATTTGTTAATATTCAAAGGTAAGTTATTCTCACATGATCGGTTCCAGATGACGTTAAAGTCAACTTGGAGCTTTTCTGAGTCCTCAAGACTAACCACGAATAATATTGAACTACATTCATAATATCATTAACGAACCGATTAAAAAGGAACGGGCGCAATGCGACCCTTGGGGAACACCGGTAAGCACTTTTATTGGAATAGAAATAAATTTATTAATTTTGACCCTTTGAACTCTACCTATAAGAAAACTACACAACCAAGTGATTAGAGAGGAATAAAAAACGATGGCTTCTAACTTAGCTAGCAGTAGCTTCAGATTAACTTTGTCGAACGCCTTTGAGAAATCAGTATAATCTGTATCTGTCTGCGGCCCTCTCTAAAGTGCGTTCAACAAGTCAATCTTATACAAGACTAGATAACTCGTAGTGGGTCTCCTGCTTGAAAAACCGAATTGGTTATCTTTGATAAAATACCCTTACACCCATGCAAGTTGGTCATACACCAAACTATCGAATAATTTTACAACAGTACCCTGGTTACAGATTCCTCTATAAATACCAATATTCCTCGAGTCTCCACTTTTAAAAATTGTGGTGATAAAGCTCTGCTTCCAAATGAATGAATCAATGGACATATTGACTAGAACATGTAGGAGTTTGCTCAAAGTGCATACACATTTTTTTAACAAACCGGAACTCTGGTAAAATTATTAGGTAATTGTGTTATTTTTGTGAAGACCTCTGCTAGAGAGATTCTTTCAAGGGGAATGTTAAATGAATTTGCCGAGTGAAATTCTGGTGTAGTGCATCCTACACACTAGAGAAAAATTTCGCAAATATATTGACATTGCCCATTTTCAGCAGATTCTGAATTTAAGAACATATTATTAGGATAATAATTTGAATTGCGAAAC
The DNA here is from genome assembly GCA_034190945.1 of Octodonta nipae. Classification (NCBI taxonomy): domain Eukaryota; kingdom Metazoa; phylum Arthropoda; class Insecta; order Coleoptera; family Chrysomelidae; genus Octodonta; species Octodonta nipae. The sequence goes on from CM067222.1 coordinate 73,252,719, forward strand.
TCATTAATATACTTCCAAAAATACCTAGGATTATTAAGCAAGCCTTCTACAAGTTGAATATGTTTAGAATGACAACTATTGTATTCCAGTTTACACAATCGTCTGTAGTTCGAAAATATTATATAATCCTGATTCCGCTTGGTTTCCATATATTTCTTATGTGCAACTTTTTTCTTATAAATTAGGTCTTTTAGTCTAGAGTTAAAACTATTGGGATAATTAGATATACGAATGACTTTTTGAGGAACAAATAAACAAATAATTAATAATGGAGTGAAATCTCTCGGCAGCCGATTCAACATCCAGATTTATGAAACACTCCTCTCAATTGATTGCTGCTAAAATATCATTTATAAGCAAGTTATTCGCGTTTTTTAAATCGTAAAAATATTGCTCCACTGCAGCATACACGAACACGTTAGTCTGAATCTGGTAATCAATGTCCCTCGTTCCTCGAAGTTTCCTTGGACTTCCATCGTCTTGAAAAGGTTGATCTCACGTTTCAATAGCTTTGTATCTGCTATCCGTGGTATTTATACCTTTAATCGGTCATGCGTCGCCGGTCATTGGGTCTCATCGGGTCCAATCAGCGTCGTCGTATCTGGCCGAAGAAGTGGTTTCCAAGTGTTTTTAATTTGGACGCTGGGCTCGCTAATTATATTCTCGTTCGAGATTATATATGCTGTCTCTATACATTTTCTTTTATACCAACGCTCCTCCTTGTGAATTACCCTGGCCTGGTCCCAGTTGATGTTGTGGTGTTCGGTCCACGCGTGGTTAGCTAGCCCAGACTTCGTCAGCTCCGCCCTTTGAGTAGCTGTGCGGTGTTCCTTATCCCTGGTGTCCAGTGGTCGCTTTGTCTCTCCAATGTAAAGATTGCCACATTCACAAGGTATACTGTATATGCAGTTATTTGGTATTGCTGGAGCGTCCGTGCAATTCGTCTAAGTTTCTCCGACAAGCCTTTAGTATACGGTAATAATAGTGTTGCTATCGTGGTTTCTTCTTCCTGTCTAGGTGGTTTGTCCAGTTCTTCAAACGCCTTGTTAATGATGGTTTCCGGGTATCCATTCGCCAAAAGGTCTTTTCTAAGTTTCACTTGTTCTTCTTTGAGGACTTCTGGCCTACTACAGATATTTTTGGCTCTATGGATTAGAGTTTTGATGATGCCAGTTTTCGTTGTTGATGGGTGGTTAGAATTGTAATGTAGATACAGTCCTGTGTGGGTAGCCTTCCTGTATACTGTTGTTTGGATTCTGGTCCTAGTCCTTTGACACTTTATATCTAGGAATGGTAGGCACCCACCTTCTTTCAACTTCATGGTGAATCTAATGGATGGTTGGCATCGGTTTAGATGCTCCAGGAATGCCTGTAATTGTGTCTCTCCGTGTTGCCAAATGATGAAGGTGTCATCGACATATCTCAACCATAGCTTGGGCTGCTTCTCGTATCTCTTCAGTGCAGGTTCTTCGAACCACTCCATGTAGATGTTGGCGACGGTTGGCGATAACTGGGAGCCTATAGGCAATCCATCTTCTTGCATGAAGAACCTGTCCTTCTCTTAAAAGTAGCAGTTCTTAAGGCAACATTCAAGTAAGTCCATGATTGAGTCTATTGGTGGCACCGTCCTCTCCATCAAGGTTTCGCCTTCAGTAAGTTTCTTCCTCATTATGTTGAGAGATTCGTCTAGTGGTACGTTCGTGAAGAGATTTCAACGTCGAAACTTACTAAGCGATGTTCTGGTCCAAGCTCCATGGCACCGACCAAAGGTTGGATGATTGGTAGAAGGAATTTTGATAGTGCTGCTGTTGGCGAGTTGCGTGAACTAGTAATCGGTCTGAGAGGTACTCTGGCCTTGTGTATCTTGGGTAGTCCATAAAGATGTGGTGGTTTGCTGTGATGTGGCGTCAATTTTCTCCTTGTCTCGGGTGGAATGTATTCAGCATGATCTCTGAGAGTGTTGTACGTTTTCCGTTCTATCTTGGAAGTTGGATCTGCAGGTAATGGCTTGTATTTTCCCTTCGACAGTACGTCCTCGATTTTCTTGTTGTACTCTGTTCTGTCCGTTAGGATGGTGGCATTTCCTTTGTCAGCTGGTAGAATGATGATAGATTTGTCGTCCTGAAGTGTTTTTATGATTCTCCTTTCGGATTCGTTGATGTTTTGTTTGATGTGTTGTGTTTTCTCAATCGCGGTCCTGACTTTCCATCGAAATTCTTCCAGTTGCGATGTATCTTTGCTGCCTATTGCTGACTCCACTGAACTGATGATATCTAGTATTGGCATCTTTTTTGGAGCTACAGCGTAGTTTAGACCCTTAGAAAGCAATTTTCTTCTACTGCTGTGAGAACTCTGGATGACAAGTTCACCACTGTTTTCTTGTTTGATGTATCCTTCGGCAACTGCTTCCTGGTAAGTTTATTGAGTTTCTCTGTGTGCACCTTTTGGCCGATTCGTCTGATGTTGTCACAGTGTTTTTGGATCGAAGCAAAAATCTTCTGATTTCTTGAAACCTTTCTTCCGCGTCCTTCAGGAGTTGGGATTTTTTCCAACGATGATGGTTAATTTCTGACCTCACTAAAGCCTGACTGGCCTTGTCGAGTATCTTCTGTGCTTGTTTCCCTGGGATTGGTGACTTCAGTTTGAAACCATTTGGTATGATTTTTAGGTCTCTGGCGTAGCGCAGGAACTTGATGTGGTCCTCTTCTCTGGTAATCTTTTTCATGGTCTTCTCGTATCCTCTGAATTTCCCATTGATACCGGGTCCGTACCGGGCTTCCAATGTTAGTCTGAATCTGGTAGACAATGTCCCTCGTTCCTCGAAGTTTCCTTGGACTTCCATCGTCTTGAAAAGGTTGATCTCACAACGTTTCAATAGCTTTGTATCTGCTATCGTCATCAGGTCAACCCGAGACAAGGAGAAAATTGACACACAGCAAACCACCACATCTTTATGGACTATTATGGACTACCCAAGATACACAAGGCCGGAGTACCTCTCAGACCGATTACTAGTTCACGCAACTCGCCAACAGCAGCACTATCAAAATTCCTTCTACCATTCATCCAACCTTTGGAGGGCATCATCGCACGTCAAGGATTGAAAACATTTTGTTGAAGTCATCGGTGCCATGGAGCTTGGACCAGAACATCGCTTAGTAAGTTTCGACGTTGAAAATCTCTTCACGAACGTACCACTAGACGAATCTCTCAACATAATGAGGAAGAAACTTACTGAAGACGAAACCTTGATGGAGAGGACGGAGCTACCAATAGACTCAATCATGGACTTACTTCAGTGTTGCCTCAAGAACTGCTACTTTCAAGAGAAGGACAGGTTCTTCATGCAAGAAGATGGATTGCCTATGGGCTCCCCGTTATCGCCAACCGTCGCCAACATCTACATGGAGTGGTTCGAAGAACATGCACTTAAGAGATACGAGAAGCAGCCCAAGCTATGGTTGAGATATGTCGATGACTCCTTCATCATTTGGCAACACGGAGAGACACAACTACAGGTATTCCTGGACCACCTAAACCAATGCCAACCATCCATTAGATTCAGCATGGAGATGAAAGAAGGTGGGTGCCTACCATTCCTAGATGTAAAGTGTCACAGGACTAGGACCGGAATCCAAACAACAGTCTACAGGAAGGCTACTATCTATATTACAATTCTAACCACCCATCAACAACGAAAACTGGCATCATCAAAACTTTAATCCATAGAGCCAAAAATATCTGTAGTACGCCAGAAGTCCTCAAAGAAGAAGAAATGAAACTTAGAAAAGACCTTTTGGCGAATGGATACCCGGAAACCATCATTAACAAGGCGTTTGAAGAACCGGACAAACCACCTAGGCAGGAAGAAGAAACCACGATAGCAACACTATTATTACCGTATACTAAAGGCTTGTCGGAGAAACTTAGACGAACAGATATGGAATCAGAATGATTTTCAAAAGCAGCAACACTCTATGGAGCATGATTACAAGAACGAAACCGGACGCTCCAGCAATACCAAATAACTGCATATAAAGTATACCTTGTGAATGTGGCAATCTGTACATTGGAGCATTGGTATAAAAGAAAATTTATAGATACAGCATATATAATCTCGAACGAGAATATAATTAGCGAGCCCACCGTCCAAATTAAAAACATTTGGAAACCACTTCTTCGGCCACTGTCGCTACGCATCACCGACAACCAACCGGATGAGACCCAATGACCATGACCGGCGACGCATGACCGATTAAAGGTATAAATACCAGGGATAAACTGAATTTCCCATCATTCACCTGATGACGATAGCAGATACAAAGCTATTGAAACGTTGTGAGATCAGACGATGGAAGTCCAAGGAAACTTCGAGATACACCAACACGTTACACACATTTGAAAAAAGCAAATCAAGGTACCCTTTTCTGTTATTCGGAACCGCATGTTCAAGTATAAATATCCGTCAGCTAAAATATGGGAATGGGAATTTGCTGGACATGCAATCGATAATCCATTTTCATTCCTGGTCCATCGCGCTTCAGGTTGGTTATAGTCACCAAAAATAAAAAACTGTGAATTCAGGTATCTATTTCTGACATTCAGGACTGATTGAATATGCTGATCATAGTTCTTTGATATTGAGTCTGGAGGTAGGTATACCCCGCCGACAACAATGGACATCTTATCCACTGTAATCTCCACAAGAGTTTGTTCTACTGCATCAGAACAAGATTTAATACTTTTGAAATTCAGCTTATTAGAAACAGTTATAAGTTCTCCACCCTCTCTGGTTTTGTCTTGAGTGCCTAATTTCTATCAGTTCTGTAAATATTGTAACCTGCAATCATGGCTGCACTATCTGAGAAGCTGTCCTTTAGCCATGTTTCAATCAAAATATATACAGAATACTCTGTCAGACGAACACCCTCCTTCAATTCCTCCATCCTGGTACGTAAACCACCCACATTTTGACAATATACCTTTAGGCTCTTTAATCGTTTTTTGATGACGTGCCAATCTGTTTTTTATATATGTAAGGATTAAAATTGTTATATTTAATATTAATATTATCCTCCCCCTTTGACTTACGTTAGTTAAACTTGTGAGAATATAAGCTAAATGGACCTAATTTGAATTTCAAAATTAAACCTTATCTCACTAGGATGCATCTTAGTGAGATAAGGTTTAATTTTGGAATTCAAATTAGATCCATTTAGCTTGTATTTATTTTTAGACATAAATGTTGTGTGAAAATGACCTTAACTGGTTGTGGTTTATTTCCAGATCGACAAATTCTAATAATTTTACTGTCTGATGATGAAGGAAGTTGCATTATTTCATAAATCCTTAAGATTTGAGACTTATCATGCTCAATCCTTTTTTAACCGAATCAGATATTCCTCTCCTGCATTTCAGTTAAGATATCAGAATGTTGATATATTTCTCCTAGCGGAGGGTTTCCTCCATCCTTCTGCAATTCCTGTACACTGTTTGATAGTAATGAAACTGTAGTTTCCAATTCTAGTCTAATACCTTTTAAACGCAAGGCTTCATGTAGGTCATTTAATTCCGATTTCACACTATTGTTTTTGTCCAGCAGGTAATTAAACATTTGCCCAAAAACCGTGAGTATATCCTTATTACTTAGTGGCTCTTTTTCCATAAGTTAGCTGTTAATTCCAAAATAGCCTGCTCCATATCTTCACTATTATTATAAACTGGATTAAAAGAGTGGGCCTCATCAAATGCCTTTGTGAGCTCTAAACAAGAATAGCCCTTGGAAGTATTATCGACGCCTGTTGCCCCAATTAAAAGTCTTTTAATGTCCACTTTTTTAGTTTTAACACTCCCATCCACGTGACTGATGTGACCCAGTCTTCTTCATCAAGCCGTGGAGTTTGTCAAACCCCAAAGCAGATAGGGATCGAGGAACACCCTTTATGAAATCAACCACAATACACAGAACATTCAACGACTAACCATTCCATTTATAATAAATAACAAAGTCAACTTGTGATATAACTTGTAATGGCCGACAGTTAAAATTATTTCAGTTAAAAATGTTCATATATACTTATCATACTTTTGAAGAACTCTGTATACTAAATTATTTTTCGCACAACCGATATGTAGGTACTCAAACAAATCGCACAAACCGATTTCTGTAATTTTTCGATAATCAGTAAGTGAATTTATAAATTTAATTGACACAAAATTACAAATTTTAAAATTACTAAAGCTAAATTATAGTATCATGTCATGTGCTGCCCTCTAGTAAATAAATTACTCAACCTAGGTTACCTCAATATTTTAGTAAACTTATAACAAACTCAAAGGCACACGTGCTTTTATTTTCTCAAGTTTGACATATACATATCCGCATACATGGATGAAAAACTTCGTAATGTTATTAAAATTATATCTAGGCAGTTTTTTTGTTGTTTACCCATACAAGAAATTCCAATGGAGGTGAGTAAAACATTTATCTACTAGATATTATTAACATTGTAGTTTTGCAGAATTTAATTGCCAATTTATCCACTGATTATGACCTCCAACAAGTTTTCGTTAGAAATACCGTAGATAAGGAATCCAACTTAAAATATCCAACAAAGATAAGCTATCAAATAGCATTCTTGAAGAAAATAATTTCTGAATTGTCGAAGCAGAACGCTGAAATACATGACGACCTCTATTCCGCATACGGCCGGTTGATGGCGCTACCAAGTCAGGAGGAATATTTTTATAAGCATTATATTTATGGAGATTTTATTAATGAAAGTAGAATAATTCTTAAAGAATCTTCGAGTTTTATATCACATGGCACTACAGGCTTGACGACTTGGCAGGTAGGTATGTTAAATAATGGTTTACTAGTTGTGCATATGTGTGGTTTGTACAATAAAAATTTAGTATTTATAGTTCATGGGCATAGTTAAAAGCAGCGGTGGATTTACACCAGGGGCAGTCAGGGCCCAGGGCGCTAGGCCCAGACTGCCCAGGGCGGCAAGTTTTCTAGGGCGACAAAATTTGGAAAGTGAAAAAAATTCCAGTCTTATCAAGATTGCTCACAATAATAAATTAACTCTTTCAATTAATCATTTTTTATGTAATTGATAATTCAAAAAATTCAATTAGTGTATTATTTGTAAATTATAATTTTGGCACTTCAAGTAAACGTTAATAATCAAAGTGTTTTAATTAATTTATTTCGTTGCAAATTTGGAATAATATTTGATTTTTCTATTTTCTGGAATTAAAGAAATTAAATTAGTATTTTTTTTTCGAAATATTGAAAATATTTTGGACTTATATTTGAATTTTTCAAAACATAAATTATAATCAATCAGTGTAATACAATTACGAGTCACCCTTAGTGTAAAATTTATAGTTTTTAAAAAAGAAAACAAATATTTTTTCATGTTTTGAAAATATATAATATATAATAAATTTTTTGCAATAAATTAGTTATTTTAATTTAAAAAAAAAAAGAATATATAAATTATAATTTATTAATTTGAACAAAATTAAGTTAAATTCGGCCCTGGTTGGAAGACTAAAAGGTGTGTGCCTACACAGCCTATTTCCTCCCCTCCCCCCACCTCTACCCCCTAAACTCTGCTTATGAAGCTTCAGCTTCAGAAGGAGATTTGGTACTAGATTTTCTTGAAAAGAGGGACCGGAAAATATTACTTGAAAAATATTAATCTACAGTTTAAACTCAAAGAAGTTACTTTTCACTAGCTCTTGTAATGAGAAGATTTCCACCTCGCCCCCCTTCCCGTTTTGGTTTCGACATGCCTGGTAAAATGATTTGAAGTTTTTCCTCGCCTCTTGAAAGCCATCCGCTCTGCCCTGCCCTTCTACAGAAAGATGGTATTGCACTGTACAGTTTTCTCTTTTGCTTGAAGAAAGTAAGATAATATTTTGTAAGCTCTCAGCCCTTTGGCAAGTGTTAGGAGAGAACATAGGTTTTTTATATTCTTGTCTCAAAGTTATACATTTTCTAAAGACATTGGCTATACATGCACAAATACGTTCATAGTACCTACTTTCTTCGACCATTCTTTGTCATGATCATTCAACCCTACCTGTCCAATCTTCCAATTAAGATAAAGATAACGTGCAATAGTCTCTAGTCATTTATATACATTAGTAATAAACTAGTTATCCCGAAGTCTATTATTGATGCTCTTTAACTTTTTCCAGCCAATTTTCGAGTTTTCAATAATCGTATTATTATAGCGTTATTCTGATCCTATATTTTCTTTTCTATTCTTTTTATTTTAACCTATTTCATCTAATGTTGTTTATTGCATATATTCTTCTTATGTTGGTTGGTGTCTCATATTTCTAATCTCTTCTTCATTTCTTCTTTTTCTATAATTTCCAAAGTATTGTATTCATTTCTATTTCTTCGTGGTATCCTTTGTCGTTTCTAACTCTCTTGATCTTTCTATTAGGTACATCAAAACATAAACTATACTTAGGATTGTTAATCCTTTTTTTGTATAAATTGCTTTTTTCAACAATTTATTAAATAGAAAATATATTTTCAGGCATCTCTTGCTCTCAACGAGTGGATACTCCAAAACAAGGACTTTTTCGCCCAAAAAACAATCTTAGAATTGGGTTCTGGAATTGGTTTGACAGGTCTGGTGGTTGCAAAAAATTGTTCACCGTCACAGTTATATCTAACAGATTGCCATGAATCTGTGATGAACCTGCTTTGCGAAAATGTAGAGTTAAATGTTGGAAAAACCACAAGCAGCTGCTTAACTCCTGAACTAAAAGCCAGGTTAGTTATATTTAAGATACATTTCTAAAGAATCTAAGCCATTGTATATTTTTAGATGTCAATACAATCATCTCGGACCACCACTAGTTTCAGTACTAAATTTGTCATGGGAAGACATCAATGAAACAGTTTGCAAATCTTTAAGATCAATTAATACGGTGATTGCAGCTGATATAGTTTATGATAAAGATTTGTTCAATTGTTTAATAAAGGCTATAAAGAATTTATTTGCAATTTGCAAAGTGGAGAACTGTGTATTTTCTTGTACTGAAAGGAATCCAGAGACGCTGGATGCTTTTCAAGAAATGATGGGTAAGTTACAGTACTAAACCAACATTGTTGGTAGATTGACAGTTACCTCACAGGAGGACAAATATCATACGAGTACGTAGATGTCAACCTCAATTAATGACAAATAATTTATTATAAGAGAATGCAATAAATGTGTTTACCAGTAGGTATGACAGGACATATGAATATAATTGTAGAATACACAGATATAGATAAAAATTGAAAAAATCTGACTCTACTAGGAATTAATTCTTGTAGCCTGTTTAATTTATGGTGTATTATCATTTTGATAACAGTAATTAAGAACTACCTGCGGTTAACTGAGAGGCAACTATTCAAATAGAAAAGAGGTCAACAAAGAATATGACTGCAGTTTAGCATCGAACTACAGGTTCATATCATGTGAAAATATTTTTGCACTATGAACTCGTGTTTTTATAAATACAAAGTCGGCGCATATTGTAAAATTACGACCCCATTACGTGACCTGGTGTACACCTCTTGATGATTGTAATTTACCCGATATTACATTGTCTAATACCACTTTCTGGATCCTGTGTAATTAATTCATTATGTAATTCTCAAAGTGTATAGGCTTTCACGGCCGGTGTCAATGGATAGAATGTGGTTTTTAGGGCTGCTTTGTCCTGGTCTATTGGAATTCCTGCCAAACGTTTTATCTGCAACTGCGGCAGACACTAGCGTAGGTGATACTAGTATTTATTATTGTATAGTATTGGCCAGTTCAATAGAAAGGGTGGGTCCTGCGTGCCTCATTGATGGCTTTAGCGTGATCGATGGCATGAACAGGGTGTCCTCTAAGTTGCTGATGTTCATTAGGTTTGAAAACCATTTCAACTAGGATTTTTTTGAGTAATTCCCCAATGTGATGTATTTTTAAGGCTCTTCCCCTAAAATTTCAAGTGTTTATTGATCTTTTTGCTGATTTTGATTTCTGTCTTGATTTTGAGGTCCTACTTGTCCCATGATTCGAGTAATCATTCGTCTAAAATGGACGAGATAAATTTTGAGATGACGTGGTTCATAGGTCCTCGAGAGTCTTGATTACAGTCCTCTTTTGCCTCGGATAGTGATTAGAAGTTCTGTAGAGCCAACGGTTTGTGTGTGTGGGTTTCCGGTATACATTGTGACATGCCCTCCTAGACCTGAGAAATTTCCCTGAACATTCAAAACTTCCCACAAATTTGCTGCTTTCACAAAAAAAAATTCTGATTTGCCTTCCCTCTTCGACATTTTTTTTTCAAGTTTGCCCCTCCCTAAATCAAAAGCTGAGTACGCCCTTCCATTGTGACCAATGGTCCAGATATTATTTTTCGAATCTAAAACATCTAGGGAAACCCTAATTATGTTTTTTTTTAAATTTTGATATGATGATATGATTATAAACGCTTTCAACCTACCAGTTCTGTTTATACAAAATACCAATACCTATCGTGTTTGCATATAACTATTTTTTTATTTTAGGGGAATCTGGATTCAGAATTAAACAATTAGGTATACCTAATCAGCAGAATTTTTATTGGCCTACGGATACACCTATTAAAATGTTATGTTTTAATAAATAACTTAAACAAAAAATTCTGTGTATGTATTATTTTAATATTTATCTATAAAAACCTCTGAAAACCACTTACGTTATATCGCCCCTGTGGCCTAATGGATAAGGCATCGGCCTCCTAAGCCGGGGATTGTGGGTTCGAGTCCCACCAGGGGTACATCTTTTTTTATTTATAAAAAACATTTTTTAATGTTTCTAAAGTTCACAGTAGGCATTAATCTTTGCAAAAATTTAAACACATTTTGCGAGAATATACTGACAAATAGAAAACTTTTTTTACTCTTATCCAACTGGATTTGGTATTTTAATGCGAAACGAATATTATTTATTGTATACTCTCTTCGAGGTGTCATTCCTTGAAAATCCTAGATGTCGGTCTTACATCTCGCGTCTTCAAATTATTTATTGTATTTACGAAATACATAAATTCGAGTTTTCAGTTGAGGGAAGCCTAACTGATGAAGATTTTCGACTAGAAACAATATATTGGTCTTCCGTTCAATGGATTGCAAATTTCGTAAAGATAGTATCATAACTGATATCATATCTTTCCCCCATCTTTAGTAGCTGACACAATTTTAGAGATATCAATTTTTAGATCGTTGATGTTTTTATTAGAATTTTATGAATTATTCTTCTCCAGGCCTGTTCTTCTCATTCTTAGACTATCAAAATTCAAGCAATAATGACAAACCGATCAATTTTTGTTACACGAGAAGTTTCATCAAGAGAAATCAAAAAAAATATTTACAGCTGTTTAAACTTTTGATTGAGCTGTCTAAAAATGTATTTGTACAGGGGAAAGAAAAATTACTGTGGGAAAAGATGAAGAAGGGAAGACCGATGAAATTTTGTAGAGACAAGTTCGACGATGCTATGGAAAAGAAAAAGTTACAAAATGGTGACAGGAACAACAAAGAAGAATGTAATGCCCAGGAGCCGTTTCCGTGTGATTATTAAGATTAAGGTTAACTAAAACGTATTAAAACCGATTAATAGATATTAGGGCTTATAAACACAAAGTTTTGCACCCTAACACGAAATCTTTATTTTTTCACTCATTGCCGATTCAACAGCAAAACCAAAACTAGTGTACTTACCCATTCCTCAAACTTTGAAGAATCTTGAGGATTTGTTGCGTGAACCCTCTTTTTGTGGGCCCCACACAAATGATTTTATTTCCCTCACACAATTGTGCATTAGCCAATTGTTTTCAATTTGGGCGCAGCTTTTATGAACAGAAAGAGGGAACGACAATGGGGAATCCCTTGCCTCCATTACTTGCTAATTTGTTTATGGGCAGATTCCAACTTGAGGCAAAGAAAGTCCCAATATTTTCCTAGAGTATGGGTAAGGTATGTGGATGATACATTTGCTGTTTTTGTTACGAACAAGATTAATATTAATAATTTCTCTTATATCTTATTAATAAATTTCCTATTATTAAATTTACGTATGAATTAGGAAATAAAGTTAATCTCCTAGTTTTAAATATAATTGTTCTAAAAAATGCTAATAGCAGTTTAGAATTTGGCGTATATAGAAATGATACCAGCACATTAAGACATTTACCTAATAATTGTTTTCACTGTCAACAATACAAAATGGCGGGGATCAATTTTCTTGTACATCAATTTTTGATATTCCCTCTGACCAAAGAGAGGTTGGAGACAGAAAAGAAAATAATTAGGGAAATAGGTACATATAATGATTATCCAGTAAATATTGTAGATAAGCTGATTAGAAAGAAGACTAGTAATAAATGAAGTGTCAACTTTTCGAAACTATAAACAAGAATACAAGTTTATCTTCATGTAACAATTATACTAGGGGTTTTAAATGAATTTTTAATGAACTTGGTTTAATTGTAGTACGCAGAACATTGAAAACCTTACAAAACCTATTTGGCAATCCTAAAGATAAACTTAACGATTCTGAAAAGTCGGGAATATAGGTATGAGATCAAATGTAATGACTGAAATATTATTATTATTATGGGTAGCTATTAGAACCCAATTTAAAGAACATTTTGCACATATAAATTATGGGAGATCTGATAAATCTAATGTAGCACATGTCTTGGAATATAGTCACTCTATAGATTTAAATTCCTTACGAATAGTTAGACAAGTCAATAACAACTGTAAGGAATTGGACTCGTACGAAAGCATAATGTTATATAAAAATAATAACCTTATGAATTTCGACAAAGATCCAATTCCAAGCAGTCAATTGTATAATTTATTGCATAAGAATCCCTAGATATTTGTATCTTAACAACTTAAGTATTCAATAACTCAATCACAGTATTATGTTGGAAGGTTAGGTACTTACGTATTAGTATAATGGTTTTCCCCACTAATTATTAAGCTTTGGTTTACTCCATGATGATGACAGTTTTGTTGTTGAAACGCGCATTGAGTGAAAAATAAAAGTTTCGAATTAGGGTACAAAATTTTGTGTTTATACGTCTGTGACACACCGAAAGTTCTACAGTTTCCTCAGTATATGTTTTAGGGCTGATTTGGTGTGGCCTATTGGATTTTCTTCCATAGACCACAAACAAAATAACCCGGAAAACTATAGTTTATCCATTAATACCCAGTTTAATGAATGATCATGTTATTCAGAGCTCATCTGTACTTAAAATCATATTGAATATGTACATGCAGATGATAATAGAACCAAATTATTTATTAATTAACCAAAAAATCATATTAAACACAAACTTGACATAAATATAAATAATAGACCGGTTCCCAGCTTTCTTCCGTCCAATTAAACTGACCACCATAAATTTCTTCACACCATACGCCACTATTCACATCAATAAATAACATTTAACAACTGTCAAGTTATTAATTTTTTTTTTCATTAGCGTATGATTTACAATCAAACGAATCTGGGAATCCGGGCTGCCGCTGCTTCTTGAGCACACACGAACAGCTGACCAACATGCTGATTACCATTACGGCGTAAGTGAAATTTCAACTTAAACTTGTCACTTATTTTATTTCATCTGGTTTGTTACAATGTGTTTTATTTGTTTATTTTTTTCTCGTTTGTTGCGGTTTTAGTACCCGTCGAATGCAAACGAGCGATGCATTCGTAATTATTGCCGTTCCACTGGTCCACTTTTACTGTATTAGTATAAACATATGCCTAATTTTTGTGGTAATCGAAGAAACGAAGGAAAAAGTTATTGAAGGGAAAGCCATAGAAAGCGAACACGGCCTGATATAGATGTCGTATTTACTTTGTTTTGTTTATTAGTCGTTCGTGATTTGAATAAACGGGTTAAAGCAATTTTTTTCTCTTAAAAACGAAATCGACAGCAGTCAGGTATACAAAGCTAATTTACTACGTTTCTTTGTTTTCCTTTTTCATTTAATATACAGGATATACCACGATGATCTGAGTCGATATGTATATGGGAAAGTACTGGGAGTATTAATTTGAAAATTACTATCCGGGGTTTTTTCGAGGAGCTGGGTTTAGTTAAAATATTGTTTACGACCATAGACCTGGAATTAATAGACTCAGTTGTTTACATTTTTATGCGATCCAACATCCAAACTATCTCTTTTTATTCTCGTCACACTGTAGCCAGATTTAACAAAATTATTATAAGCTAATAGGACAGGAATATAGAAACTAAAATAATTTACTGATTTACACACAACATATAACATACAACAAAAAATATTAACTAGGTCTCCCCTTAGAGAGATGAGGCGCGCAGTGAACATCTGCCGCAGTTTTGTCATTGAAATCTGGGCTGTGTGGACCGTAGCCCCTTCTTGTTGGAACCAAATACACTCAAGGTCGTGTTCTTCATCTAACCGTGCGAATTCTGGCTCAAACAAATTTTCGAGCATCGAAACATAACGCTGAGCGTTGACGGTTATTGTACACCCATCCTCCTCAAAATAGTACGCTCCAATAACCCCAAATTTTGTGATTTCACACCATTGACATCATACAGTGACTTTCGGGGAGTGGAGAGGTCTCTCGTGAACTTGTCGCGGCTCCAGACAAATGGAAGTGGGCATCAAACACTACTGAAGAAGGTTTTCCTTGGTGGGATATGGTCTAACATTTCTTGGGCGCGATTCTCGCGGTTTTGAAAATCTGGAGGCATCAACTTCTGAACCACCTTAATCTTATAGGGATGGAAGAATAAATCTTTATGCAAAATCCTCCTTACAGAGCGATCGGACATGTTTAATGCAGTTACATGTTTTCGGGCAGAGCGTGTTGGTGATTGTTCGACAGCTGCTCTCAGTAGAGCAACATTTTCGGTAGTTCTCACTGTTTTGGGTCTTCCCATACCTCTAGGCCTTTCTGTTAAACCCGTTTCTTCCAAGACACGGGCGATAACATTGGGGTGCGGAACGGGATTACGACGTGGAATGTTAAAGTGCCGTCGGAAGGTCCGCTGAGTGATGATGAAAGAACGGCCGCTTTCAAGAAACGTGCGAACGGCGAAGCTGCTATGCTCTCCGCTCCAAACCATTGCTTCGACTGAAAACGGGGTGAATGACCGGATATAATGAATCCCCTCCCAGGTTCCCATCCCCACCACAGCAGATGTAGAGGCCCATCACAACTGCACTATTTGTTTTGCCACACCCTGTATAACACACTTATTGTGGCACTAAAATATTTATTACAGAGATATTGAAAATTACTCTTTTATTATAGTGTAATACATAAAATAACTGCTATTGGCAAACCTGTTAGAACTTTTACTACGTACGTAATGACCAGTATCGATTTATGAGTGAAGTCTAGTTTTACAGTGTTGCCGGCCAGAAACCTGTCAATATTTAGCCTTTTTTATGCAGTTAATTGAATTTTTGGTGATATTTTGAAGATTTTTGTACAAAAATTATTATTTACTGAAAAATTATAGTGTGAGGTTCTGCAATTTTTGTGAAAAAGTAGATCACTTGTTCCAGGATTAATCTTTTGATTTGATTTTAATTTCATACGATCATTATAATGCCTTTGTAGTGGAGAATAAGTTAATATTATTGTTATAAAATTTCTCTACGCCTAAAGCAATTATTCATCTCAATTAAACATCAATCGCTGGGATAGTAAAAAAACAAGAACTAGAAGGTTCGAGTGGGAAAAAACTGTTTATCTGGACAATGTGCGAACAAAGGTAGAACGACCAGAAAATTCGACGTACGCTATATAATGCAATATTAATTTTAGTAGTTAGTAGATCTTACTTATTGTTATGATTTCGATGTTATTGTATTGGAATCAGCTGTTGAAAATATTTGATATAGTATGGAAAAAGAAAAAAACGGACGAGACTACAAAAAAATATTCAAACAGGTTACGGATGGACTAGATGAAAAAATAACTCAGATCCTGGAAAACGTGACAAAGTGGAAACCGAAATTATACAACTACAACAAGATTTGCAGCACACCGTGAGTACCAAAGGTTCCTTTAGTAAACCACCCACATTTGATGGCAGTTCATCTTGGCCCATGTATAAACGGCAATTTGAAGTAGTGGCTACAGCTAATGGATGGGATAATCAAGAAAAATCTACCTCTCTTGTAATTTCTTTAAGAGGTCCGGCCTTAGAACTCCTCCAAAGATTCCAGTCGATGACCAAGACAATTTTGACAAGAGAATCGCCATCCTGGACAAAAGATAAGGCAATCAATCCTTTAGCCAAGTAGACCAGGTGAAACTAAGTGGAAAATGCAAAAATCTCTGTCACAAAGAACTGGCGCAAGGGGAGCATGTTACCGATGTGGACGGACAGGACACTTCCAACGGGACTGCAGAGTAAGGCTACCGGAACGATCACCAACCAGAAGTTGCACACAACAACCTCACCAACCAGGGAAACTCGGATAGGTCAGCATAAGGGGGCGAATGCTGAGTAACCATCCACCAGCCCCCAGGACAGTTTCCATCTGGGGATTTTGCTGAGATAGCAGCAGCCTAGTCATCAGGGGCACCATCAATGGCCGAGCAATTACCATCACCATCGACATGGGCGCCGCTGTGTCCATTGCCAAGTCCTGGGTTTTGAGGTTATCAGAAATCCGGCCAGTTAACAGTAACATCCAGCTCAGAATGTCAATACAGAGTGAGGCAGATGTCGTGCTACGGATAGGGGACAACATAAACTGGCATAGGGTCCTGGTAGCGAATATTGAGGACGATTTTATACTGGGTATGGACCTAATTAGCCAACATGGTTTGATGTAAATGAGGAATTTGTGTTGACATGGCCCGTTAACAGCTCATCGACCTCCATAATTGCAGCAAAATCCCTTGCCAGCATTCCCGGTCGAACGGAACAGATTATTCATGGGCAGCTGCCTTGAAATGGTGGAGCCCGTGCATTCAGCTCATGACTACTTAGTTGGGCGAGCTATAGTTAAAACCGGACCAGAAATACCAATTAGAGTTAATAATTATTTGTCCAACAACGACATCAGAAGTGCCAATGTTTAAGAAACAGCTTGTTTCGAGCCAGTAGAGACCATCATCAATTGCGAAAAAGAGTGCCAGAGATCAGTGAAGGAGACAGTGCCCAGTAAAGAGTCTCTACGACAGTTTGCCTACCATTTGAAACACCTTACACTAGAGGAACAGAAGAAAGCCCAGCAATTTATTGCAAATCACTGGTACATTTTTAACAGCCAAGATGGAACCACCGGTCGCACCAACATCATCCAGCACCGAATAGATACCGAGCTCAATCCATCAGAATACCACCTAGGCGACTACCCTTGGGGCATCAACAGGCAGTCGAAGAAAACATCGAGTCCATGTTGCAAAATGGAGTTATGGAGCCATCCATCAGCCCATGGTCCGCTCTTGGCGTGCTAGTTAAAAAAAAAGGATGGAACCACCCGATTTTCCGTGGATTACAGAAAGCTGAATAACGTCATGAAGAAAGACAGCTATCCACTACCCCGAATTGATGACACTCTGACCAAACTAGCAGACTCCCGTTGGTTCTCCACACTAGACCAAAGAGTGGATATTGACAGGTTGGTCTACACGCAAACAATAGAGAGAAGACAGCGTTCTCCACTAGTAAATTCAATTCACGGTCATGCCCTTTGGGTTATGTAATGCGCCGCTACATTTGAGAGGTTAATGGCGTATGTATTGGTCGGGTGGACATGAAGAACGTGCTTACTATACCTCGACGACATTCTGGTCATGGGTCAGACATTCGACGACCATCTGAAGAACCTGGGCGAAGCATTCTCCAGAATTAAGAACGCCAGCCTGAGAGTCAACCCGAAGGAGTGTTCCATGTTCCAAAAAGAAGTAGACTTTTAGGGCCACGTCGTTTCCGAGTCAGGAATCCGCACCAACGGAGACAAGATAGCATCCATCCGTAATTGGTCGGTCCCGAGAGACAAGCATAAACTACGTAGCTTCTTGAGTCTCTGTTCATACTAGAGGCGATTTGTTGAGGGATTTGCCACCATTGCCGCACTCCTACATCGGCAGACCACCGACAAAGAGGCCTTCCATTGAAATCAAGACTGTGAAACATCGTTCCGACGACTGAAGGCGGCACTCTGTGCTAGCCCAATCCTAGCGTTTCCTACACAGTCGGGCAAATTCATCTTAGACACCGACACCAGCAACACGGATTTGGGGGCCATCCTATCTCAGGTGCAAGATGGTGAAGAGAGGGTGACCGAGTACTATAACCGTAGGTTCTCGAAGTCGAAAAGAAATTATTGGTTGTCATTTCCAAATCCGAAAAGATCATGCCGCCCTCAAATGGCTGCTAGACATGAATAATGCCGATGCCTTTTCAAGAAGACCCTGTAGAGTAGAATGCGGACATTGTCTGAAGACGGAACAGCGAGAGGGTATCTCCATTATACAGATCCGAGTGCAGGTCAATGAAGACTGGACAACGGAACAGTGCCTCCAGGACCAAATCGCTGACCAATCGGGCATCGAACCAATCCTGTCACATAAAAAGAGAGGGGCACCAAGGCCACGATGGGACGAACTAGCTAGATACTCGGGCGTCCTGAAATCGTTATGGGCCCAATGGGACTCCCTGAGAGTAGAGAATGGAATGCTCAAGCGAGTTTGGGAAAGCACTGATGGCCGAGAAACCAAGTCCCAACTGGTAGTCCCAAAGAAGAAGGTACCAGCCATCCTGACCGAAGTACATGATGGGATTACCGGGGGTTATCTGGGCCTGAATAAAACCTTAGACAAAGTTCGCCAGCTGTAATACTGGGTAAATTACTTCGATTTCAGAGCTTGGTGCCGGAAATATGACATCTGTGCAGCCAGTAAGGGCCCGAAGGCCCGGATCAAGGGAAGAATGCAGCAGTACAATGGGGCGCCCCATTTGAGAGAGAATTGCCATCGATGTCGCTGGTTCATTTCCCGAGACTGAAAAGGGAAACAAATACATTTTGGTCGCAATGGATTATTTCAGCAAGTGGCCTGAGTCATATGCGATACCCAATCAGGAGGCAACCACGGTAGCGACGACGTTGGTAGAACAGTTATTTAGCAGGTTTGACTTCCCGTTGGAACTACATTCAGACCAAGGGCGTAACTGCGAATCAAATGTATTCCAGGTCTGTACGATGTGGGGAATCAGGAAAGCGGAAATAATATCATTGCATCCACAGTCCGACGGAATGGTGGAAAGATTCAACAGGACTTTGGAACAACACCAATCCAAAGTCGTCAGCAATAATCAGCGTGATTGGGATGAGCCTATTCCCCTATTCCTCTTGGCCTATCGCTCAGCTGTACATAATAGTACAGGCCTGACTCCCGCCAGGGTACTATTTGGAAAAGAGCTGAACCGTCCCAACACATCAACGATTATGCCGACCAACTCCGACATAACATACTGGCAATACACGAACTAGCCCGAACGCAGATGTTGGCCAGCAGTGACCGGATGAAGACACGCTATGACCTCAAGGCCAATTAAGTCGGATTCCAAGAGAGGGACAAGGTCTGGCTGTACAACCCCCAGAGGAGCAATTAAAATCTTTATTCATCAAAATAGATACAAAGTATTTCGGCCATAGAATATTTAGCCGGCCGTTGGGTATTACAAGTTGTTGAATTCCAGACATGGAATATTGTTTATTTGTAAGAAACTAGTCCAGACCAGATTTCAGATAAATGTTACAAGTTCATAAAACATTATTACATTATCGACAAACAAAGTATATATATATATACGTCAGAAAGATAAAGTTGGACATAGTACAGACACTAAATTAACATATAAGGTATAATGTTATATAGATAAAAAGAATACGGTATAGATCGCAAGCACAAACGGTTTCAACATACTTCACGAATAACACTTAACTGCACCATCACTACACTAAGATCTGTCGACAGCCATGAAGAAGGAGTGACAAGCGATGCTTCCTACCAACACTGTTGACCAGCGTGGAGGCGATGTAACTGCCTTGGAGTCCTAGGGTTTTAATGATCTCGTTGTTTTGCTTACACCATACCCCTCTGGCTTCTATAACTATTGGCAGGATTTGAAATTCAAACCCCGGATATCGTTTGCCGACTTCCTCTAGGAAAGGGATTGTACTGTATTTCATCCTCTTCAGTTCGTAACTCGCTGCCAAGGATCGGTTGCCTTCCCATGGTACCGCTATATCCGTTATAATCAGTTTGATCCCCTTTGTCAGTAGGAGGTCCGGAATTAAGAGCTCCCCAGTATTACAACGGAAGCGTGGTTCACTTACCGAGCTCCATAGGTCTGTAGGATTGCCAGCTTCTGGTGGGGTTTGAGGGGACTCTTCGTAATGTTAGTAAGCTGTTTGGCTAGTACGTCGGCCTATGGTAAGTTTGCTCCGATGGCATTGTATTTTAGGCCCAGGTACTTTAGATAGTCCATCCCCATTTGTCTGATGGCATGCCGTTACTGTAATACATGCTCCTGGTTACGGAGTATAGTTTCTTCTTGGCTGGTACGATCCTGACCGTAATTGCGCTACACTTTTGAGTATTTAAGGCCATACCCCGTTTTGAAATAAAATCATTGCAAAGTAAATCCCTAAAGCTTACACCCGCCCGGGATGGTCCATACGAGGTGGCCAAGAGGATTAATGACGTTGTCTACCGTATCCGTCGAAACCCCAGGGTTAAGTTGAAGGTGGTTCATTTAAATCGACTCGCACCTTAGCATGGAGAGAATGTTTCTGATCGGGACGATCAGAATTAAGGGGGGGGGGCAGTGTTATAAAACTTCTCTACGCCGTCCGTGACTAAAGCAACCTAAAGCATTGTTCATCCCAATTAAACATCAATCGCTGGGATAGTAAAAAAACGAGAACTAGAAAGTTCGAATGGGACAAAAACTGTTTGTCTGGACGCTGTGCGAACAAAGGTAGAACGACCGATAAATTCGATGTACGCTATAAAATGCAATATTAATTTCAGTAGTTAGTTAGTAGAGCTTACCTATTGTTATGATTTCGATGTTATTGTATTAGAATCAGCTGTTGAAAACATTTGATGTTTACGTGTGAATAAAAGTTCTTGAAAGTGAAGTGAATATCAGTTTTTTTAACTGTGAACCCACGGAGTTTATTACATTATTTTATCGATTTGCCCTAGCGTTTCACTAAAAATAATAATAAATTATTATTATTAATTAATATTCTAACTAATATGGCTAATTTCTTAAGTAAATTTAAAACTAATCGGTTTATACCGGGGCATACGTTTAAGGTAACCAGTAGTTGAGTGTTTTATAAATAAAAATGTTTCTGCTTTTACTGTTCTGTGAAATGTAATTGCGAAACATTTGCAGCAATGTAGACTTAATAGTGTACCATGAGAAATCTTTTCTCAGATTTCGCTAAAAATATGTTGTTATATCCTGAAAATTCCCCAATCGTCATGCGTTTATTGAGGAATTAATTGGGCAATAAATTGGCCTAGAAATTGTGCCAAATTTTTCGTTTTAAGCCCGGTCCATATCTATAAAACGTTCGACGCAAATATTCACAGATCATACAATAAAGACAAATATTTGCGCCGAAAGTTGAGATAAATTTTCACATAAATATTTACGTCGTGTGTCGTGTGTTTGTGCTCCAGCTGTGTGAAGAAATTTGACAGCTGATTTCAAATATATTTATTTGAGGTTAAGATTTAACTACTGTTTTACTTCAAATAGTTCAAATAAGTAACAGACAATATATCCAGAAACGGTTACCACCTACATATCTTCTCTCTTTGTAAAGATCTTTTATCCAGTAGCGTCTTCTTGATCTTTGTTTTTTTCTGTTTAATATGGTCATACAAAACAATAAAAGCTGCACATATTCTCCTAATATTGGACATCACAAATTTGTTTATAAACACAACATGTCAAAAGTCAGGTGAAACTGAGGTTAGTTAACAAATTCAGAAATTTCGTCAGGCAGAAGTTGCAAACGCGTCCACATCAATAACTGAATACGTCGCAAATCCTTTGATGTTCGTCGAAAAACCGACTCTGTGCGGATCACGTGCGTTGAATGTCGAATAAATTCTTGCGTGCGTCAAAACGTCCACATTGACACAAATTCTCCCGCACACACAAAGATTTACGTTGAATTTGCCATTCGGCGCAAATTTTTATAGATCTGGACCCGGCTTTACACATACCATTTTTTCCATATATTCTTTTGTGTTAGATGCAGTCTGACCTGCTTCATTTTGTAATTGACAAAATTGCATTTCATCCATTTCATTCTTTTTTAATTAATAGAAAAATATAAGCAACATGATAAGTAACTAGTTTTACGTATTTTTAACCGACTTCTAAAAAGGAGGTTATAAATTCGTATGCAACTTATTTTTTTATGTATGTCCTGCGATTATTTAAAAACGGCTTGGGCAATTTTGATGATTTAAATTGCATTATATTAAGGAACATTACAGAAAGGTGTATAGGATTGTCTATAACATGAGAGTTTTCAAGAAAATCAGAAGATATGTTCCAGCTTGATTCCATACATTTTTCTATAACGCAAAACATACCATTTTTCTGAAAATCGGAAAAATATATGCAAAAAAACTGTAAGCATCATGGTAAATGTCAAATTTTTATGATAAACTAGCGGACCCGACAGACGTTGTCCTGTCCCATGTAAACTTTTAAAAATTAGCTGTCACAATATTATCTGAACGCTATATATCAGACGTAACTGAAACTAAAGCACACTCTTGAATATTTGACACAGCGACTACAGCGCAGTCTGCTGGATCTATGTAAGTAGTGCTAACATCAACAACAATTTTTAAATAAATAATTTAACTACAAAAATAATATCTAGTTGACCGTATTGTGAATATAAACCATCCTCAAACCCCCTGGAATACACATAAAAAATTTCATCAAAATCGGTCCAGCCGTTTAGGAGGAGTTCAATGACTAACACATGTACATAAGATTTATATATATAAAGATATATTGTCTTGCGTATAAAGGAATGACACCTCGAAGAGAGTATTGGCTATAATAGGTGATTTTTCAACTTTATACAGCGGTAATAAATTACAAATTGACTCTCCATTTTATTTAGAAAACGTTTGTATGGGAAATAGAAAAATACTGTTTTGAGGATTTTCCGGCAATTATTCGAATTTTTCTCACCTTTTAAACCTTCCCTAGACCTCCACGAATAATTCAAGACCAAGATAAGATAAATCCGTTCAGCCATTCTCGAGTTTTAGCGAGACTAACGAACAGCGATTGATTTTTATATATATAGATATCTAGTTTACATATCATGATATGCCATGAAAGTATTTCGTTTTTAATGGTTTTCAATTTGATGCATTTGAAAGTCAGTTTCTGTTAGAGACGAAATTATAGTCGCATGAAATGGCAGAACACATTCCGTTAGTTTATCGGAACGAAAATTTGTTAGATATGTCGGGGAACTCTTCTATATGGTATACGGTTGTAGGTGTGTGCGTGTGTGCATGTGATTTTAGGTGGTACATAAGCCGTTGTATACGTAGTATGGTTCAAATATAAGTTGGAATTGAATTAGTTATACAGGGTGTTTTTAAAAATATTGTATTGGCACATAAGTATTTGCGTATACAAGGTGGTTGAAATAAGAGTGGAGCAAAACTAGAGTTATACAGAGCGGATATTTGCGAAAAATAATTACAGTTATACAAAAGGGTTTAAAAATTGTCAGAAGTAGTTAAATATACAGGATGGTTCAAATATAAGTTGGAGTAGAATTACATGGCGGTTTAAAAAAGTTATATTGTTTGGAATGTAAGTAGTTGCTTATACAACGTGTTTGAAGTAAGGCCAAAATTATTGTTTTTCAGGTGTATCAATAATTTGTTATATAAGCATAAGCAGTTAGGATATTTGAATTATAGAATGTAGGACGAAGTATAATTATAGACATGGGTTCAAAAAATTTTAGAAGCATTTGCATATACTGGGTGATTGAAATAAATGGTACAGTAAAATTATACTCATAAAGTGTGGTGAATTTTGTTATATAGGGTAGACAGACCATGAGCAGTTGCATAAATGGAATACTAGACATATGGGGCAAAATAAAAGCATAGGTATACAGGAATAATTTGAACAATATAAAAATAGTTGTGAGTTGAATTATAGTTGTACAGGGTGATTCAGAAAATGATATACCAATAATAAGTTATCTATACTATTATAAAATTGTTTGTCTGTTTGTTTGTTTGTTCGGGCATCACGTAAGAAATACTGAAGTGATTTTGCTTCCACCGCACGCACAAAATATTAGATACTGGCATCAGTTTAACTTTTATTCAAAATTCAGAATGTGCCAATGCAACATGTTTTGATTTAACAAAAATCAACAGATATAACGAGCGTAATTTTACAAGGTGTTCTGTATAAAGGATACTTAGAGCAGAGTAGAATTAAATGGATTTAAAAAATCTAAAAAAAGTTATATTTGGTGTCTTACAAGCAGCTGCATATATACAATGTGGTTGAAATCAGAGAGAGTGGAATTAGTTATATGGATTGGTCTAAAAAAGTTATATTGAGTGGGCCATAAACAGTTCCGTATACCAAGTGGTTGAAAAGGAGTAGAATATTTATAGTTTGGATAAAAAATCTTAGAAAAAAATGTGTTATGTAAGCAGTTAGTATCTTTGAATTATGTTCATAAGATATTATATGAAATGGGTTAAAGAAATGTTAGAATCAGTAGTTTATATAAGGTGTTTGAAATATAAGAATGGAATTTAATTATGTCGTGGTTAAAAACTTGTTTTATATACACAAGCAATTGCATATATAGGATGGGTGAAATATGTCGCGGAGTATAATTACAGTTATACAGGTGGGTTTAAAAAAATAAGTAATGTAATGATCTACAAGCTATTCCATGTACCAGATGGCTGAAATATATGGTGGGGTAGAATTCTGAGGATACAGGGTGGCAAATAAGTAGTTGCATATAAAAGGTGGTTGAAATATAGGGTGGTGTAGAGTTATAATTATACGCGACCCATAGTTTAAGAAGCCCTGCTTTATAGTGTTGAAAGAATACGAGGAAAAATTGTGAAATAGCGTAGTTCATAATAAGTTGCAAAGATAGGGTGGAGAAGTGTTATGGTTAATTATATAAAAAATGTTATATTGGTAAACCAATAAGCAGTAGCGTATAAAGGGTAGTTGTAATACATACAAGGTGATAACATGACAAATTGGCAGCAGTGTAACATGTATGGAAATGGAGGGAAATTACAGATCATAATTTAGAAGTAATCGTGGTCTTTATAGACTTTAATATGTATGCGAGACTGACGGTATATAAATCAATTATAGGTCCACATTTTGAGTTTTCTCCATCCCTTTTATTTTATTGTGGGGAGACATACAAACAAGAAACAACAACATAGAAGCTATTCGCATTATATTGGAAGTTGACAAATATACCAGAATTATAGATATGTTTAATTGTCTACACTTATGAGTAAAAACCAACACTAATTTACAACAATATGCTTTTCATTTATAAGATGGTTTATAATATGTTGCCCAAATATATATAGGTCTAAAAGAATAACACTGATAGGTGCAATTCATTAGGACTACATCAGAATTTAATCGAACATATGTGTACCTCCTGTAAGGAAATCTAGTATATTTTGTGGTAACCAGTTTTTTACATTAAATTACCTCTTTACATAAGATCTATAAATAGTCTTCATGATTTAAGAAAAATGTTGTGTCATAGTAAAAACTAATTATATTAAAATAATAGATGTTTGTAATAGTTTAAGTATGAAATAATGTTAATTAGATATATTAGTCTTTATGTAGCAGAATATTGCTAAAATAAATACTACTACTGCTACAACAGATTCATTAAGATTGATTTACAGTCCGCCATATTAGATTTTGCATTTACAATTTCCAAAATCTGGCTTCAAATCAACAATCAGCTATACCGAAAACCCCAGTTTTCAATTTTTTAAACAGATTCATTAAGTTTGACTTATTATCCTACATATTGGATTTTCCATTTTGAATTTCGAAAATCTGTTGTCAAATCGATAATCAGTGACCCCGAGAACCCCTCTTTACACATTTTTTGACAATAAGTTTGATTAGTAGTCCGCCATATTGGATTTTAAATTTTGAATTTCGAGTATCTGCCCTTAAATCCATATAATTCAGCACCAAAAACGTCCTTCTTATCCATTGAAATTCACATCTTTGCCACTCACTTATTCAGCTCGAGCTTAGAAGTTTTCAAGGATCATGAAGTTACCTATTGCAAATAAATATATAAGTTGAAATTTTAAGATTTAATCAAATGTATTTATTATTATCCAAATATATTATACAAATTATATTTATTTTATCACCTTTAGTTTGGATTATATTTAAAAATGTTAATTTATCTACGTTGCCCTACTGGATAATATATGACAACCAATTTCAGACTTTACATTGTTGCCAGCGCGCAACATGTATAGGTCTGTCTTTTCTCACTAACATATTTTTTCAGTTAATGTTGGATCGGTTTTGGGTCTGCTAAATGATTGAATCGTTTGGTCTTTTGAATTTGTAGGTCTGTGTCTACGACATCCGGTTCTACCAGAATAGGACTTAACTTTTTTTTTAATTGAACACTCCGTTTTTAACACTTTTAGAATATATGATGAATTTCAATGTAGCTTTATAGGTAACATGATATGTTTGAGGGGCTCCAGTTGAAAGCTATTTAATTTTTCTGAAAATTTTGACAGATGCAGCGCTTTGCAAAAGAAATTAACTTGTGCAGACAAACTTGTAAAAAATTGCCAGAATTTGCCTGAATAAAACTTGAAAAATCATACGGAGTGCTCATTTCGAAAATTATGTAACTCATTTTTTCATATGGTAATCTCTTTTTTCTCCCAACGACAGTGGATTCAATGCTAAAAAATAATGGGAGTTTATGCTTTCATACTCAAATTTAACGGTTTTTGTTAAACTTGGAAAAACTAAAATTTTCGTTTGGTTATAAGATACCTGAATTATCAGTAGACTTTTTTGAAATAATCGACAAGAAACAAATGAACATTACTTTAATTTGTTAATCATTTATGCTCCATGATATCCGGGTAGACCAAAGCATACAGGGTTATACTTACACTACAACTCTAACCAACTCTAACCATCCATCAACAACGAAAACTGGCATCATCAAAACATTAATCCATAGAGCCAAACATATTTGCCACCCCAAATGCATTCAAAGAAAAAAAAAAGGAAACTTAGAGAAGGCCTTTTGACGAACGGATACCCGGAAACATTAACAAAGCATTTGAAAAACTGGAGAAACCACCTAGGCAGGAAGAGGAAACCACGATAGCAACCGTATTACTACCATACACCAAAGGCTTGTCGGAAAAACTTAGACGTATTAGACTTCTTTGGACCCATTATCAAGAGACAAAAGTGAAAAAGAGTTTCAGAGTCTAGATCGAACTCGGGGCCTCAATCTGCCTACTCCCCAAGAGTTACTAGGTAACTGAACTGAATGTGAATCTGCTCTGCTTCTTTTGTTTATAGTAATCGGTGGGTTAGAACGGATGCCACGTGATGGTTGTGTTGTGATTAGTTGGGTGCTGGTGGGCGTGTCTGCTTTGTTTAATCTGGAAATTACGGAGGTCCATGCTGTAGGAAGGCGAGAGCGGTCATCGCGTCGGTTTAGATAGAGGGGTCTTTTCTCCATTTCTATAGCTTCGCGAATATTCGATGTCCTAAGGGAATTAAGAGATATGTCCTACTGTTCTCGAAGTTGATAGAGAGCCGTGTTTGGATATGATGATGCGCGAGAGCTGAAGTCGGATCTTTTTTGCTAACTGACAAAGAATGTTCATATACTCCATGGTTGACGCGCCTGTTGGTACGACCGATGTATCTTTGATAATAATTTTAGATATTTTCAAAAATAAGGGTATTTTGTTTTTAGCAAAGTTCATATTTGTTGACAAACCTCGTATGCAGTTGAAAAAGTGACATGTTATAATTACAGTATACATTTCTGACTAGGCAATTTTTTATGAAAAATAATTTTTTCTCTAAATTATATTCATAGAGAACAACTGAGAACTTCTATCATGAAGTTTTCGATTTAATTGCAATCTATTTTCAATTTATTATATATTTTTGTGATACAGCATAATTGGAAGCAGTTTTCAATTCTAATAAACTTTGTTTGATGACAATTTGAGATATTATAATAAAAAATGTACCTCAAATTTAAACAAAATTGATATATTTTTTGAAACCTAGTATATAGTAGAAAAAGTTACATAAATACTTATTATATATTTTTTAGTGCAATGCCATAATTAGATGCACTTATTAATTCTAATTACTTTTATTTGATAACAATTTTAGATATTAACAAAATTAAAGCCACTTCACTTTTAAGCAAAATTCCCATTTGCTGACAAACCTCGTATACTGTTAAAAAAGTGCATGTAATGATTACAGTAGACGTTTTAGAGGATGCAAATTTGTTTATGAAGAAAAACTTTTTTTCTTAATATTATTCATAAAAAAAATCGTTTGATTTATGAAGACACAGTGTATATAAGGACTAATTGAGAATCTTCACCTTTAATTGATTAACTGACATTTATTTTGATGAATCCAATTTCTTTTCAATTTATTATACCCAAGTGCCGAAGAGAAACATTTCCATGTTTTTATAATACCAGCAGCTCCACCAAAGCTTACTTATAAGAAAGTCAGTAAAAAGTTTTTAAGCAAAATTCCTATTTGCTGACAAATTTCGTATACAGTTGAAAAAGTGCATGTAATGATAAAGTATATGTTTTAGACCATGCAAATTTGTTTATGAAGAATACATTTTTCTTTTAATATTATTCATACAAAAAATTTCATTTCATATATGAAGACACACTGTATATACAGACTAATTGAGTTGATTAACTAACATTTATTTTAATTAATGCAATTTCTTTTCAATTTATTTTACCTCAAGTTCCGAACAGAAACATTTTTAAATTTTTATAATCCAGCACCTCCACCAAAGCTTACTACATAAGAAAGTCCGTAAAAAAGTCTTGCCGACTTTCTAAAAAACGGTACAATCTATATCTATGTATATAAACGGTCGAAATTCCTTGAGCCGTTTTCGAGTAATCGACGAACAAACATAAAAAAGCTGCAGACGGATTGAGAACCTCCTTCTTTTTGAAGTCGGTCAAAAAATATCTAAAGTAATTCATGCCTCCTACTATATATCATTTTCTATTATCTGGCCATTAAATAATATCATCTGCACTATTACCTTTTGGCTAACCAGAGAAGTACCGTATTTTTTTATTTTAAAACGCAACGAGTTAAGTGTAGACATTATCAACTATTAGAACATTTAAACAATACAAAGCAACTGATTTCTTTTATGCACTTGATGTGACTAGTCGGTTAAGTCAAAATCGATGATATCAAGTAGACTTGCTACTATCTTAGTTTTATTTTTCCATCAACTCTGTTATTAGTTCTTCTTCAATTAGTATTGTTGATTAGCACTTTCAGTGTTCTTTAATGATGTTTGACGAACCTCCGCGCAACGAACTAAGTACAAATTGAACAATAATAAATGTAAAAAAATTAAGAACTCTTATACGTGTAATAAATCCCAAATTATGGTCCATAAGCTAAAATGCCGTTACAATGTTTATCTCATTCAGTTTTTTAAATTCTCATATTTTTTTAGTATATACGCCGATATTTTCGATCAAGCAGACTGTTCCATCCCAAACATTTTCCAGTTTAATAAACACGAATTTTACACAAAGAAGTGTTGGTACTTACGCCGAGTTTGAACCTTCCCAACTAGGTACAGTGCGTTTCTAAATCCTAGTATATATCTAGATACCTACATTTTTTTTAACAGATGAATTTTTTCTTATTTATAATTCATCTAAGTTTGATTCTACAGAAATTGAGTTGCAATTTCAAGACAAATATGCTGACATATTTGATTTGGAGCAGAATTTACTATTATTGGTCTTATTTCACTCATCCTAAACAAATATGTAATAAAGTCTTAATCCTCGTGTATGCAGTATTTCAAAAACTATCTCTTATCTATATTTACGGCTGTGCACTTATATTTTCGCACTTTGCTATGTCCGTTTTGTTCTACGATGGTGAGTTTAAGAAAGCTGGAGTTAATTTTAACTTCTATTAAAACGTTACTACATTCTTGTAGTGAAAAATGGAAAAATATGGAAACATGAATGTTTATTTCGAAACTGTTTGTTTGACAGAATGACTACTGTTTTTGTTTATAATTAAACAGTTTTTTATTATGTATGTATTCGTTATGTTCGCTAAATTTTAAATTAAAATAAAATCTTATAATAAGTATAGTATTCAGTTCTAGAGTTGTTACGGAACAGTTAATTTTCGCAAACCGGTTCAGTTGTTCTTGTTCACCTGTTCTTGTAAAGAACATTGTTCATCTGTCATGGATGTAACCATCTGTTCATCGAGTCCCTTCAATCTTCCAAAAGCGCAATCTGTGGATAAAACAAATTAATACCAGTACATACACAGGTTTCACATTTGCAAAAAGATGAACTTTGAAAATTTGTATATTTTCATATTTGTCATTTTTTCGAATTAATTTATTTATATACCTAAACCGGCATATAAACAAAGTTTTTCGACGTTTCGCTCACGATAAGGTAAGTGATTTACTTTCCCCCTTCTGGGTGAGCACAAACGTTATTTGAAAACGGGCCTGCTTTCAAACTCTGCTATAGCTGAACATAATCACGAAACGGGCCACCAATTTCTCTTCGACAGCTCCTCTGTCGTGGCCAAATCTCCATATTATTTCACCAGAAAATTCCGTGAGGCCGTTGAAATCGCCAAAAATTCCAAGAATTTCAACCGAGACAAAGGTTTTGAACTTTCGCCCATCTGGTAACCCTGTATCAACATTTCAACAGAAATCTCATCAACAAAATAAATCACTTACATTATCCACTAAAAAAATTCCCGGAACGTATACAAAATTTTTATCACAATCATACAACAATCCAAAATAATCCTATTAAGTGCCTCCTACCCTTCTCCTGGAAATTTCGATTAAATTTTGCATTAACCAAGACTATTATTTACTTTTTAATTTATAACATGCAACCAGCATTGTGTTCGATGTAAATGTATTTATTAACTACTTATGTATACTTAAGCCATATTAATTTAATAAACTTATTAATTTCCTTACTATCTCGTTTCAGTTAAGAAATTATGAAATAACATCTCTAGCAGCAGTAAAAGTGTGAATGTAAGGCTTTAAGAAATAAACTAAGGACAGTTAATTTGTTAATTATATTAAAGGCATTGATATATTAATTTCTATTTGAAATTTTAAGATTTCTATGAAGATTCTAACCATCGTAAATGATAATGACAACAAAGAAATATGTTTCATATTTTCATATTTCAACTTACGTCAACGTCAAGTCAAACTACAGTGTTATGACTCGTTTAATTACATCCGTTCTTCTATTGAACAGGTTCAGTTCTTGTCAAACAACAGGTTCGCGGTACCTGTTCTTTCCGTAACATCCCTATTCAATTCTAATGTATTTACCCTTAATGACTAAATCAGTTTGTAAGATTACACTATCACAGTAGCATTTAAAAAATTATAAATACAGGTTTGTCTACATTTACAGACAATTTACTAAATGCTAACCAATTTACAAAATAAGGTAATAACCTATTTCATTTTGACAGACATTATAGGCATCATCAGGCAGGATCATTTATATATAATGCAAATAATAGGGGCTCTAGGATAGAATCTTGTAGCACCCAACAGTTACTATTTGTAATTATTTATGCTAGTTGATAAATAAAGATATTTGTTTGTATCATTGTATAGATAACATAATTTCGTTTCTTATCCTCTAGAAGATGATTACTGTGACAGCAGTAATGATAAATGTCATAAAAATAAGCAACAGCCCATAAAAAATCACAAGAAATATGTGTAACACAGCAACAATTGCTAACAAACTGGAATTAGTACTCATACATTGTTAAACAAACAGTGACAATATGATATTTAACATGTTATATTTACGTATAAGAATGTAGTAAAATAATTATAGCAATTTTTTGGTAACGTTGTGTACATCAACTTTCGGGTGGTTCTTCCAATCGTCTGGCGCCATCAGCCGATCAGCGGCTCTGCACACAAAATTTAAGGCCTTGTTAGCCCCCCAGGGTCACGATGTATAGCGTATATAATGGTTGTTGATAATGTATATCGATTGAAGATGAAGCTTTTGAAGAGGCGGCTACATTTCGTTTCCAATTTGGTACCAATATACCGACAACATATTATGCGCTTAACGCTTGTCTTAAATAAAAATTTTACAAAGAATTGAAATGTTATATAAGAGATTCAATAGAGTCTGCAATGGGATTTTTATGAAATATTATTAAAATAACTAAAGGTAAAGTTTTTCAATGTTTCAGAGTTTTTTATTCGAAACTGTTATAGTCGTCATATATATTTGGCCGTTTAGGGCTTTATCAAGAGTGTTAGGTGGCTACTTTACCAAAAAGTTTAGTAGGTATTTAACGCTCTTGATGAAGCCCTAAACCGGCGAAATTTATATATATATATATATATATATATATATATATATATATATTTTATATTCACTTTGATTCAATTCACTTTTTTAAAAAAATTATTTATTTAGAAACATACAAAATTAAAATTGAACAATTAAAGTACTTGAATAACTTAATACTATAAATGATATTATTTGAATGACAACACGAGAACGTTTCCAGTTGCTTTTATAATATTAACAAAAGTGCTGATGCAAGTCAGCGTTTTTACTGGGTAAACGGACTCGTGTAGGTTTCCGGGAAGTTGTTTGCATATAATTCAAGATGTAATTTGATATCCCTGAGAAGTCGCTTTAAATTCCGTTGACTTCTCGACTGTGTGAACTAAGTGCTGATATATTTTGCATATAACAACTCCCCTTACATATCAAAAGTTGATGCTATAACATCAACTTTTAGGAACAGAAACATAAAATAATATAAAATGATGTTTGAATGGTATGAATAATAAGTAATAAGTGTATAAAATATGAATAAAATAAAGTAATAGGTAAAAATCAAATTGATAATTTGTAAAATAAAATCAAAATATGTTAAAATAAATGAGCAATAAAATAATACGAGTAATAATTAAATGCTTAACCTAAACATATCGAAATAAAATATAAAGTAAAAGGAAATGTGAATAAAAATAATGTGTAGAAAAATAAAAAGGTTAATGATATAAATCAAGATTAAAAATGGTGTTTTTAGAGAACATAAAGGGTATACCTAAACTTGCGTCTCTAAGCTTTGTTCTGTTTTCAACACAGGCCTAAGCTTGGGGAAGAATTTGAGTCTTGGCTGAGGCACTGAAGTCTGGTCAGGATTGCAGTCCTTTGGAGGTTTTAAAATCCTCTTTTTGACAGCTTGGAAGGTGATGAGTGCTGCTATGATCATGAGAGCAGCTATGGTTGTATAGGTAAACCAAGAGATATTTTTGGTTACAAACGGCTGGTTTATGAGACCATCGAGGTCTCTGAAATATTGTTCCAATTTGTGATTTGCTACGTCTAATTCTTCTACGTTCAGCGTGTTCAGCTTCAGGGGCTGAAGTTCAGGAATTATAATTTTTTCTGGCACTGCGTCGCAACAGTTGAACGGCACTGTTACTGGTTGGAAGGTTTCTAGAACATCGGTTTGTTTACCAGATTCAGCTTGAACTTTTGTAATTCCTATAAACGCACTACACTCTGATTGAAGAGTCAATATGGAGTTGAGGAGATTGTAAGAGTTTTTGGGTTTGTTTGAGCGCAATTCACTGTAACACTTATGGGTTCAGAAGTAATTATCAGCCATGTATTGGGTTCTAGTTTTTGAACGTTGTATCCTTGAGTGAATATTAGTGAGCTTTTACAGTTGTCGGGTACCTTCTGGACATTCTTTAGAAGTTGAGCTTCACTTAACGCGTTTGTGTCCATAGGATATGCGTAAAGTTCAGAACACAGTTTCTTACGAGTGGATAACGGTTTACACGCACTTAAGTCTTTGATCGGAATAAACATTAAAGAATCATCATTCTTTGCAAGATATTTTTGAGTGAAGGATAGCATATGATGTAAACCTGTTCTTTCATCGTATATAGGGATAGGATATAAATGAAAGACTGTGTAAGGATGTTGTTCGACTAAAGGGATTCTTAACACAAATATAAGATCAGTATATGTTTGAAATGCCTCTAGTTCAATGATTTCCAGATATTGTGCGATGCTCGAGTACTTTACAGCCAATGAAAGGTTACTTTTGACTAAATTTTGCGATATTTCCTGTAATGAGGTAATCAGATGTTCTGGTGTTAAAATTGAAGAGTGAATTATTTCAGACGCGCGAATGTGATAGAATTTAAAACATCATTTAAATTATCTTCTAAGTAGAGATAATTCTCCATAAGTTTTTAACACATTTCAAGTAGTGCCAGTTTTGATTCGACGTAGGCGACCTTATCATTAATTTTTCCGATAGTGTTTTCCAGCTTTATCATGTTATCGTTAAAAAGTTTCTCGTCAATTCTAAGATTTTGGATAGTTTCGTTGAAGTTTTTAATTACGGATGTGGTGACACTTATTTGGTTTTTTTGTAAGTTCTCAATTTGAAGTTGGCCTTGATTTAAGCGGTTTATGCTTTCGGTAAAGTATGTATTTTCCGTCGGCGGCGTCTAAATTGCCGGTGATTGCCTTAAAAAGGGTACCTGCCCCATCAAGTATACCTCGTTTGTGTCTTTTAGTGTCCATGTGAATGTCAGTAAATTTCTGTTTGATTGAGTTAGAAATTTGATTAAGAAGGTTAATGTGGGTTTGTACGTCTGCGCGAAAGTAGTTCATAGCAAAAGAATTGAAGTTAACAGTTTTTACAAGAGTTTGTAATATTCTTGTTTTGTTGTCTTGTTGTAAATACTTGTTCTAGTGTAGAAATGTTTCTGTGTACTAAAAGTGTCCATTCATCATTGGATACAGTTATTTCTGCTTCGTTATGGAAGTAGATACCTAAAGTATTGTTTATTGGTTGTATTTGAAATTGGGGTACTGCTGACCCGAACAGCAGGCAAAACCTGAAACAGAAATTAACTTTCTGAGAACGGTTTCATTCGGTCGAAATTTACTTTTGATTTTTGGTTAGTTTTAGGGTTTAGTACTGTTGCGGAGTTTCTGTAAATCTCCAGGATTTCGAAAGGACCATTGAATTTATTTTGGAGTTTGTCCTTGATCTGGGATTCTTTAATATAGACTTTATCGCCTATTTGATAGTTAGGGAGATTTTCAGAAACGTGTTCATCAAATCTGACTTTCGCTTTATGTTTTTGGATTTCCGTTCTTTCGCGAGCAATTTTATAATAGTGAGAGATACGATTATTGAGATCTCTGATGTACTTAGTTATCAGGGCTTGTTGGTTGTAGAGAGTTTCTGGAGTCCTACTCGAAGTATGTCCATAAATAAGTTCGTAAGGGGTGAATCCATGAGTTTTGTTTACTGAATTGTTATATGCAATAATTGCATAAGGGAGGATGCTAAAAGGGTGTTCGTCAGGATTTTCTAGTTTATGGATTCTAATCATCTCTAATAAGGTCGAGTGGAATCGTTCTAATGAACCATTTGACTGGGGATGTCCCACACTAGAATAAGATAGTTTGATGTCAAATAGTTTACATAAATCTCTCATTAGTGTGTTGTCGAATTCCCTGCCATAATCACAATGTATCCGTAATGGAGTACCGAAGTGTTGGAAATAGAGTAGTAAGGTACTAACAACGGTTTTTGCGGATTTGTCGGTTATGGGGTAGGCCTGAGAGAATTTTGTTAGTTCGTCCCGGATAGTTAATGCGTAGTTTTTTGTCGGGACTTCTAGAATATCGATGTTGACGCGTTCAAAGGGTGTCCGTGGGGTTTCAGTAATGACAAGTGGGCTGTCGAGATTTTTCCGGTAAACCTTTGCTCTCTGGCAAGATTGACAGTTTTTGATAAAATTGTCAACGTCCTTAGTCAGTCCTTGCCAATTGTATTTTTCTTTTATTCTGCGGATAGTTTCATTGATACCTCGGTGTATATTATTTTTGCCGTTATGGAATTGGTCGAGGATGATGGGTATTTGGTCTTTCTCAACCGTTTGGACGATATTTTGGCAAACTTTCCATTTGATATCGATTTCGGAAAAGATAAACGAAAGCATTTCCAAAATGGGCAGTTCAATGTTATTCTCAACACAGAATACTTCATTTTCAGTGAACACATCTCTACTATTATACAGAGATGCGAAAAGAATCTCGTTGATTACTTCTGGGTCAGAAGGGAGAGGGACGATGTAATAGCGTCTTTTTCTGACACTTTTGCTTGCAAAGACATTTACTCTAGGGGTACGGAAATCAGCATTTTCCTCGAAAATGTCTTCGATGATGTCATGGTGAAAATTTTTCATGAGAGAGCCTTGGGGAAATACTAATATGTTTTTGTTTCCTCGGTCTAGGAGTTGGCAATTAGAAAATTGAATTTTGTCATAATCTATGAGAGAGACGGTTTGATATCGCTCGACAAAAGTTTTAAATTCTTCGGAGATTTGTTGGAGATTAATGGGACTTCTCGTCTGGGGTTCTTGTGAGTCATCGTCAGTTTCGTTTGTTGGGAGTACTGTAAATGGTGTTAGATGATTATTTGCTTGAAAAGATATGTATTCATTAAAGTTGTTAACTTTAATGCGAGAGAGCGCGTCGGCGTTTTTATTTACTTTGCCGGGTTTGTAAATTATTTGATAGTCGTACTCCTCGAGCTTAAGGCGCCATCTTGCAAGTCTACTTCCAGGATCCTTTATAGAAAACAGCCAAGTTAAAGGGCGGTGATCGGTCAGAAGTAAAAACTTACGGCCAAAAATTATCGGACGAAAGTGTTTAACCGCCCACACTATCGCAAGGAGTTCTCGTTCTATGGTTGAATACTTAGTTTCAGCATTGCAGAGGGTTCTGGAGGCATAGGCTACGGGTAAATCTTTACCTACGGGGCCTTGAGAGAGCACTGCGCCGATAGCAAATGAACTGGCGTCGGTTGTAAGAATAAATGGCTCTTCAAAATTAGGGTATATGAGTATGGGAGTAGAAGTAAGGGCTCTTTTTAATTCGTCAAAAGATTTGACACATTCTGAATCAAACTGGAAAGGTGTGTCTTTTTGAAGTAATCTTGTCAAAGGTTTTGAAATCTTGGCGAAATTGGGGATGAATCGCCTGTAATAACCAGCTAACCCTAAGAAGGACTTGATATCTTTTGGGTTTTTGGTTGGGGGAAATTTAAGATACAATCTACCTTTGAGGGGTTAGGCTTCACGCCTTCGGGAGTTATAAGGTGGCCAAGATACGCGACCTCTTTGCGAAGAAACTCGCATTTGTCGGGTTGGATTTTTAGATTGGCTTTTCGCAATCGTTTGAAAACTTCAGAAAGTCGGGCTATGTGCTCATGTATAGTCGGAGAATAAACGATAATGTCGTCCATATAGACTAAACATCTCTCGT
The DNA here is from genome assembly GCA_034190945.1 of Octodonta nipae. Taxonomy (NCBI): domain Eukaryota; kingdom Metazoa; phylum Arthropoda; class Insecta; order Coleoptera; family Chrysomelidae; genus Octodonta; species Octodonta nipae. The sequence continues at coordinate 73,290,584 of CM067222.1, forward strand.
TTTGAACACCTAAAAGAATATTATCCATTACCCTTTGGAAGGTGGATGGAGCGTTTTTAAGACCGAAGGGCATTCTAACAAATTCGAAATGGCCATTATCAACTGTGAATGCTGTTTTTTGGATGTCTTTAGTATCGATTTCGATTTGGTGGAACCCGGAAGCTAAGTCGAGGGTGGTGAAGTATTGGCATTTGCCAAGTTGGTCAAGTAAATCCGAAATGTTCGGTAGGGGATATTTGTCGTCAACAGTAAGTTCATTTAATTTACGATAATCGACGACGACACGCCATTTTTGGGTACCAGATGCGTCTAGTTTTTTGGGAACTACCCAAACCGGGGATGACCATGGCGAATTAGACGGACGTATAATGCCTTGGTCAAGCATCTTTGATATCTGACTTTTTACGTCTTGTTTGTGTATTTGGGGGTACCGATATGACTTTGTGAAAGAGGGTTTTGCGTTATTAGTGTCTATCGAATGTTTGATTTCGTTTGTAAAGGTCAGTTGGTCACCTTCTAAATAGAATATGTCGGAATATTCCAGGCAAAGTTGAGAAATAAGTTCGGCTTCCTCCTCGTTCAGATGTTCTAACCGAAGTTGTTCCATAATTGTAGTTTGTCTATCAGGCTGGTTCAAGTTTTGAGAGTAATTTTCAGAAAGAATGTTTACGGAAAAATTGTTTATCGGTTCGAGTTCCAAATTGTCGAAATTAACAGTCTTGGGGATCGCATTTGCATTTAAAACTGAAGTAAGGAATTCGCCTTTTTCATTAATTTAACAAGGGCACGGGGAAGATAAACTTTTTCTATTTCGGCAGATGATAGGAAAGCATCAGTATTAGTGAGGTTACATTTTAATTTACATATTTGTTCTGTTCGGGGTTCTAAATAGATTGTATTAACGGGATGCAGTTATTGAAAGTTGAAGGGTTCTGAGTACGCATGACAGTATCATCCGTAACTTTGTAGAGAGGTAAAGTTTTAAAATTAGTGACAAGTTGTTTGCTGTTAAAGTCTATAACGCAGTTATAGTGTTCAAGAAAATCTGAACCCAGTAATCCGTCGAATTCAATGTCGATGTTGCAAATATATACCTTGTGTGGGTCGGCGACATTGAAAGGTACAAGGGTGGATTCGTTGATTAAGATTTTCTGATCGGTGATTCCTTGGATGACTACGTTTTCGGGAAATCGTTGTTTGAAGCGTTGGCAGGTTTCAGGTTTAAAAATTGAAAGTCCTGCACCCGTATCGGTAAGAAGTTTATAGGTGTTTGAAGAGTCAGTAATATAATAAAGATTCTTTGAGTTGACGGAAAGAAGGGGTCTTACAGAAAGTTCTGTTCTGGGAAGTTGACATTGGGGCTGAAGTCGTCCAGATTCATTGTCTGAATTTGGGTTTGAATTTCTGAAATTTCTTGGTCTGGGGGTTCTGACTGAGTGGGGGTCAAATGAAAATTTACTTGAGAAGAATCAGATTCGTCAGAATAAAATTCGTATAACTGTTCAGTATTGAAATATTCTGGTTCATTGTTTTGTTCGAAATCATTAGGGTGATAATCTTGTACGTTTCCGTACTCATCGGGTAAAGAGGTGTAATGATTTTCGTTTTGAGAGTAGTTATAGTCATTGTGATATGGTCCGAATTGCAGATTGTTCAAGTGATGAGTTTTTGGTTGTTGGCGTTGTTGATGTTTAAAGAAACTCGGGTTCGGTCTGTAATTGCCAGACATTTGGGGTTGTCTACTGGTAGATGGACGAAATTGTTGCTGTGGAAATTGTTGACTGGGATTAACATTTGTAGATTGATTAGCAGGTTGATTGGAAAAATGAGGGCGGTAATTCGAATAGTTCTGATTAGAATTCGGGTTGTGTTGAAATTGTCTCATTCTCAATAAGCATTCGTTGCTTAAATGGCCCATGCGTTTACAAAAAGAGCATTGTTTTGGAGGTGGACCGTTATTTGGTTTACGAGGGGGTTGTTGGAAACTTCTATTACCTGAAAATTTCTGGGTTTCTAAATGTGATAGTTGTAGTTCTCGTTTAATTCTGGAAATGGCAGTGAGAATACTGCACGGGTCGCTAGCGCGAACGAGTTGACCAATTTTGGGCTCTAAACCCGTGAGGAGGCTATTAAGAGCCATTGACTCTATTAAGTCAATCTGCGCTTGCTTTTCTTTGATGGTTAAATTTTGTTTGTTTATAGCTGCTAGCATTTTCGCTTGGTGCGTCTGGAGTCTAGCAGAGAAAGTGAGGGGGATTCATTAGGAGTTTGCCGCATTCGTTGCAAGTCCTGTATGAGAGCCGAGAGATCCCGAGGATCTCCAAAATGATTTTCTAGGAGGGTTTGAATTTCGGCTAGTTGACTAGGGTTTCGCGAATTAATTAACTCAGCCGCTCTACCGCGTAACTTATTTTTTATATGGAGAATTAGCAATACTTGCTGATTATCCGTTGCCATGCTGTAAGCAGTATTACAGGAGCATATGAAAGTATTCAAAAATATCGGATTACCATCATATTCGGGAATTATGGCAAATATTTCAGATAACTTATATGGTTTCTACGGTTGGTGTAGCTGCTTGTCTAGTAGTGGCCATTTTTATAATTGTATAGATTCGCACAATAAATAAAAATTAAATGTTGAGGTTTTAAATGTAAATGGTAAATATCTAGTTTATCAAAATCCAATATCGAGCAATGTTTAATAGAGTAATAACAATTTGAAATAGGAATGTATAAATGGTAAATTAATAATAAACTTGAAATAATGTTTCAAATACTTCGAAATATGTGAGTCGAAGTAATGGAAATAAAATAATATGATTATGTGAAATATATAGTTTTAAAATTATTTAGGAAGGTAAGGTTATGAGGAATATTATATAAATGAAAGAACTGGTGGTCATTCAAAAAAAAATAAAAAATAGTTACTTTATGTGATTCTTACGTTATTATTCCTCGCATCGGACTGTTCTCCGCGTCACTTAGCACTGGTTAGCCTGGTTGCGTGTTCCCTTGCTAGTACTTGGTAGTTGTTGTCCTTTTCAAGTAGGTTTTGTCCACAATGATTTCGAAATCTCCACAGCTAGTTAGTATTCACGTGTTCTAACTGTGTTGGACAATCCTACTGACTACGCCAATTTTATATTCACTTTGATTCAATTCACTTTTTAAAAAAATATATTTATTTAGAAACATACAAAATTAAAATTGAACAATTAAAGTACTTGAATAACTTAATACTATAAATGATATTATTTGAATGACAACACGAGAACGTTTCCAGTTGCTTTTATAATATTAACAAAAGTGCTGATGCAAGTCAGCGTTTTTACTGGGTAAACGGACTCGTGTAGGTTTCCGGGAAGTTGTTTGCATATAATTCAAGATGTAATTTGATATCCTTGAGAAGTCACGTACGCTTTAAATTCCGTTGACTTCTCGACTGTGTGAACTAAGTGCTGATATATTTTGCATATAACATATATATATATATATATATATATATATATATATATATATGTATTAGATGGTTTCCGGGAATTCATCCGCGTAGTTGATAACTGATCCCTGCCGGGATCGATGGTAAAATGACGACGTTTCTGATGTGACTCTGCCGAAACGTCGCCATTTTACCATCGATCCCGGATGAATTCCCGGAAACCATCTAATACATTTAGTGCCCGCGAAAACTTAAAAACAAAATATATATATATATATATATATATATATATATATATATTTAGACCATTTTCGAATAAAAAAGTCTGAAACATTTAAAAGCTATAACTGAAAAAGGTTTTCCTTTAGTTATTTTATTATCGCTTGTAGTCACTCGAATAACTAGAAGCGTAATCAGAAGGCTACGAGAATTATGCGAACCGACCTGAAGAGGGCAGATGTGATTCTGCCGAAACGTCGTCATTTTACCAGCGATCCCGGCAGGGATCAGTTATCAACGATGCGGATGAATTCCCTGAAACCACTTAACACATTTAGTACCAGCGAAAATTCAAAAACATATATATATATATATATATATATATATATATATATATATATATAAGCTGTGTTCTTCGACCTTATTTATATAATATAAATTAGTTGAGTATATGTTTTCTTGATTTTGTCGTTAAAAATGATACGATTGTGTTCATTTCATATGTTTTAATGATAACGTTTCGGCCATGTTTTTGGCCTTTTTCAAATCTATTCTAAGACTGTTAAATTATTGGATGCATTTAAGAATTCATTAATTTATAATTTTGACTTACCTACAGCGTTTGTACTTGTGAAGTTACAATTTTTTCTGTTAATCATTTTACATTTTATTACTTGACACAAAACTAAAAACTAACATTGTGTGTCCTTTCAGAGACAACGATAGATAGGTACTAATCCCAAACGGACCTGTTCTTTTAATAGAATTTCAAGGATGATTTCCGGAGTATACTAATTGTTTACTTGCAAAAGTCAATTTATTTCAGTTTTAAGTGTCGGTTATACATCTGGGCCTTGTACAATGATTTTTTTATTTTGAGCTTTTTCTGTTCGTTTGTACCCCATACAGTATGGTGTGCGTATTAAGATTCATTGATGTAGAACTATTTTAAAGAATGGAGGTGTAAATCTTATTTAATTTATTTACGTATTTTTTGTCATTTATAGCAGTATTGCTTTTGCGAATATTAATCAATTCTAAAAACTCTCTTTTTTAAATTAGTTTCTGTTGTAAGGATTTTTGTGATTTTCTATTGAAATTTATGATTTTTTTATGTTTCGTGGTTAGTTAGGGCTGTTTTATTCTTTTTATCATATTGATGACCTTTTAATCTGTTTTCTAGATACTGAGATGTTTGTCCAATATCGCAGTCATTACATGGAATTTCATATACGATGTTACTTTTTGTTATTAGGGGTTTTTGTTTTAAGATTACTGAAATGTTTGGACAATGATTTATAGCCTTTGTGACTTGTTATGATTAAGTAACTTGATAATTGGTTTGATAGTCCCTCTATATATAGTAATGAAATATATCTGTTATTTGTATTATCTTGGCTTTTTTTTGTTAGTATTATTATAATATTTATGTATTTTTTTTAAACTGTTCAAAAAACGTATACTGAGTGCGCAAAAATTGGCACTGAATTCGGCTATCTCGAAAATCATCTAACAAATTTTTTTCTTAGCGCCAGTGGATTCTACGCTAAAAAAATAGTGGTAGTTTATGCTTACAACCCCACACCTACATTAAACGGTTTTTGCATAAACTTGGAAAGACTAAAATTTCTGTGCAGTTATTAGACATCAGTAGTATTTTTTGAAAGAATCGACAAGAAACAAATGAACGTGACTTTAATTTGTTAATCATTTATGGAGAATTTGATATTGAAAGAGTCTGTGTAACCTTTTTTTTCGCGCTCGCCGAATAGAGCAAAACATACTTATGAGACCATCACCAGATTATTCCCAAGTGTAAAACACAGAGGCAGTTTGTTAAAAAGCAAAAAAAAATCTGTCGTAGACAATGGATGAATGCACCACACGCACACCGCACAAATTGAGGTAATCTTCGTTACTAAATCCTAACCGGGACATGATAAATGCTTTCGATATAATTATGCTTTAACGTCAAATTCTTAGCAAATATTTTTTGTTAACACTTCAGCACTTGTTTTTTGTCGATTCTGTCAAAAAAGGCTAATGATGATAATTAAGATATCTCTAATAACCACACGGAAATTGGAGTTTCTCCAAATTTATACAAAAACTGTTTGATTTAGGTATGTGGTTGTAAGCATAACCCACTCTTACCTTATTTTTTAGTGTAGAATCCATTGGCGTTGAGAAAAAAGGGGTAGCGATGTGGAAAAAAGGGTTACACATTTTTTAAGATAGCCGAAGTCGGGGCCAATTTCTGAGTACGCAGTATAATTTTCTAAATGTTTAGGAGGCTTTAAGTTTTATTTATGCAAATACTGGATATTTTTGACCTGGGCCTCTTTGTTTCCAAAAAAATATTTTTTTTTGTTACGGGCTGTTAAAATTTTCAAAAAAAGTAAATAATTTTCAACTGGAGCCTTTTTGTTTTCAATAAAGTCGTATTAAAAATTATTGCAGACTTTAAACATTCTATAAAAACATGGTGTTATATTTAAAAAAACAAACTTGGGGTCCACTTCAGATTAATACTCCCAGTAGTTTCCCATATACATATCGACTTAGCTCATCGTGATATACCCTGCACACCTGCAGAACCTACTGCACCCACGTAGGTAAGGCAGACTACCGATTACCCAATCATCTATCCTATCTATATCAAATCAATCAAACACTTCATGAAAAATTTGTCACTGGCTCTCCAACTATTACTTTTACGATTTGCTAAACAGTATTGCATTTTATTTTCGAGAAAAACCACCTCGGAATCCACCTTAATTATAATTACAATTTATAACTTATCTAAAAAAATGTGCACCAGGGAGATCATGTCCGGATTTAATTGTTACATTTCGATTGATTATTTTAGTGTATTTTTATCACGCCACAAAGCGCAGCCCTTTTTAGGGTTCCGTATATACAATATACGGATACCCTTATAATATCACTCAGGATTTCTGCCTCTGTCACATCACAGCAATTTTCTCCTAAACTACTGAACGGAAGAGGTTGAAATTTGGCATCAATGTATAGTTTGGTGACCCGATCAGGAGTACATATCCTAAAAGATGAAATTTTGATTTCAGGTGTACTTTTGGGGGGGGGAACTAAAAAAATCGACCGTTCCCCCCCTGATCTCCGAAACTACTGCTCCTAAAATTTTGAAAAAAATAGGAAATATAGAACGTTGCCCGAACTTTACAGGAAAAATAAGGAGATACCATTAATATTAATTTTGGCGGGCAAATTATAGAATTAAATAAAAATTTAAAAATAGAAAATTTTTCAAACGCATCATGTAATACATCAAATGAAAGGTCCCATTCTGTGGAAGACAAATATATTCTTTTAATATTAAAAAAAAATTAATTAACAAGATATTAACGAAAATATACCAAAATTTACATATCCCTCCCCCCTTATCACAGAAACTATAAATCGTAAAGTTTTGTAAAAAATTAGAGGTATAGGGTCCGACCTGAAGTTTACTGGAAAAATAAGGAGAGACCTCTACTTTTAATTTTGGGGGACAAATTACAGAATTAAATGGAAAATATAAAATTAAAATTGTTTCTAACGCATCATGTTGTATATCAAATGTAAGGGCTCATTATGGCGAAAACAAATATATTTTTTTCATATTTTAAAAATAAATAAATTAAAAGATATTAACAAACATATAAAAAAACTTACCCCCCCCCTTATCTCCGAAACCATAAGTTGTAAAATTTTGAAAAAAAATAGAGGTATAGCGCCACACCTGAACTTTATTGGAAAAATAAGGAGAACCCCCTAATATTCATTTTGGGGGGCAAATTATAGAATTAAATGGAAAATAAAAAATTATAATTAGTTCTAACGGATCAAGTAATATATCAAATCAAAGGGCTCATTATAACGAATACAAATATATTTTTTTTATTTTTTTTAAATGAATATTTTAAAATATATTTAAAAAAATATTTAAAATATTACCCATTCCCCCCTTTATTCCCCAAACTATAAGACATTTTTTTTGTTTACAGGAAAAATACGAAGAAATCCCTAATATTAATATTGGGGGCCAAATTATAGAGTTAAAGGGAAAATAAAAAAATATTTTTTCATGCATCATGCAATACATCAAATAAAAGGGCTCATTATGAGGATTACAAATATATATTTTTCATATTTTAAAAATTAATTGTTTACAAGATATTAACAAAAAGATATAAAAAATTTTCATTTCTCGCTTTAATTCCGAAACCATACTACCTAAAATTTTGAAAATAATTAGGGGTACTGGGGCTCACTTGAAATGTATAAGAAAAATTGTTAGAAAACCCCCATAGTAATTTTAGGGACAAATTATACAATTAAATGGAAAATAAAAATTCAATTTTCAAACGTATCATGTAATATATCAGATAAAAGGCTCATTATGTGAATTACAAATATATCATGTTTTTTAATCATTTGTTTAAAAGATATTAACCAAAATATTAAACATCGACTTAATTCCCACTTTAGAAACCATAAATCTATTTAAAATTTGAAAAATATATTTCTATGTGTGGAAAATGAAAGTGGATATTGTTTATAATTTTAAAACGATTTCTTTAAAATATATTAGGGTAAATAAAAGAAAATGCACTCATTCCCTGCTTGTCTAAAACTGGAATATTAGAATCTTGAAGGTGGTATGGAACCCTTAGTATGCGAGTCCAACTCGCACTTGACCAAATTATTTATTTAACTTTCTCTCCTTCTCTGTCTAAATTTGTATTTTTTTCCACATATTCGTTTAGCTTTTTTATTATTTTTTATTATCTGAATCACTATGTATAAGTTTAACCTAATTCACTCTATATTGCAGCCACCCTGTATATGTAACTGTGTATTCGTTACCCAATATAACTTATTTGTATATCATTTTTTGAACCACCCTGTAAACTAGAATTCAACCCTGCAGGATATTGCAACCGCCCTGATATTTTTGAAATCAACCTTTATTAGTTTAAACGTCTCAACCGTACTGACTGTTCCTAATATTGTTTGAATCACGCTGTGTACATATAATTTTATTTCGCTTCGTGTTTCAAGTATTCCATATAAACACCTACACATGGTCTATCCTATATAACAATTTTTTTTACATTTTTGAACCAATTTGTTTAAGTATAATTCTAATATATTCTTTATTTCAACCATCCTGTATATGTAACTGCTTTTAACGTTTTTTGAACGCGTCTCTATAACTGTAGATATACTAATGTACAATACTATACTAACTGCTTATACTTATATAACAAATTTTTGATTTACCCTGTATAACTATAATTCGACTCCACCTTTATTTCAACCACTTTGTTTACGCAACCTACATATATTCCACACTATATACTAATTTTGGACCACTCTATATACCTGTAATTCTACTCCACCTTACATTTTAACCATCCTGTATATGCAATTGCTGCTACAATGTTTTAACTCTGCTGGATAAGTGTAATTTTACTCGGAACTATAATTCAAATATTGTAAGTTATTTAATAATTTTTTTAAATATTTGTTGATCCACTCTGTAGACTATATAATTTTTAACGCTTAGCGGAGCTATTCTAGAACCCCACTACTTCAACTACCTTGTATCCGCCACTACTTATGTGCCACCCAATACAAGATTAACGATTGCAGTTTTCCTAAAACAAGACTCAAACAAATTTTTTCTTTTCCTCACTATTTCACTAACTACTAAAGTCACTCCATTTTAATAAGAAATATGAAGGCGTATAATATAATTTGTTTCTTAAACATAGATATCTTCTCTTCTAATTTCATCATTTTTAAGTAAAATTTCTAGATCGTTAAAGATTTCTATAATATAAGCATAAACAGTGATATATAAACATAACTACAATACAATCTAACATGTTTGGCATTTTTAGGAACTGTATGGTATGTAGGACTTCCTCTTAAGTAATTAGTTCATACATTTTTTGTATTAAACTATAAGCTAATTATGTTAGTTTCTTTTTCGACGTCACTAATTCGTAAAGTGTCATTTGTGGTCAATATCTGTCATCTTAATTATCGGTTTGCCCATATCGAAACCTGAAAAATATGACCTGTATAATTAAGAAATAAAATAAATAAATGAATAAATTTACAATTTCTTATCTGTTTCAGGAAAAATCTTAAGAGAGAAAATCCTAAAGCAACACGCATAATAAATGAAAAATCATATTATTAGTACTAACCAAATTATATCGGCAATTTTTTTTCTTGACATTGAAGTTTAATAGTATAAGTGTCTAATAAAAATTGATATTACCATGGAAAGTTTAACATCATATCAAAGTAGTATTCACTGCGTGAAGAACACCGATTAGAATGAAACAAAAAAAACCGCTGAGTAATCAATAAAACTTGTTGCGTTTTTCCACAATCTTTGCAATCGTATCTCCTTGATCTATCTTCGTCGAAGGTCTTTCACGGTGCAGTTATATGGTTTGATACACCGTTTCTTCGTTGATGTTAGTTCTTTGATGTCCCACTAACCGAGTACAAACCAACCCGAGTTCAGTCAGTTTATCTCTTGATAAACAGAAAAAGCCATTGCGATTATACCGTATTCGACCGCATCAATCAAACCCAACAGATTCGTTTTGTTCTCTGTTGTTGTTTCCGTTGTGTCGATTATCTGCAATGTCGTTAGCGGTGGTTAATTTTTTTTCAGGGTGCGCCATTGATCTATTACATGAGTGATACTGAAATGGGGAATGGTTTAATTATAAAAGCAAAGTGATGTAAACATCTTGTTATGGAAGATATGATGCATGGTTAACAAAGAAGCGGAACTGAGAAATAACCTCGTTTGATATGCACAACTCATATGTGATTAAGCGATTTCAATAGACCTTTTTAGGGTTCCGTTTATACAATATACGGATACCCTTATAATATCACTCAGGATTTCTGCCTCTGTCACATCACAGCCATTTTCTCCTAAACTACTGGACGGAAGAGGTTGAAATTTGGTATCAATGTATAATTTGGTGACCCGATCAGGAGTACATATCATAAAAGAAAAAATTTTGATTTTAGGGGTAATTCTGGGGGGAAAAACTAAAAAAATCGACCGTTCCCCCCCCCTGATCTCCGAAACTACTCAGCCTAAAATTTTGAAAAAAATAGGAAATATAGAGCGTTGCCCGAACTTTACAGGAAAATTAAGGAGAAACCATTAACATTAATTCTGGGGGGCAAATTATAGAATTAAATAAAAATTTAAAAATAAAAAAATTTTCAAACGCATCATGTAATATATCAAATGAAAGGTCTCATTCTGAAGAACACAAATATATTTTTTTCATATTTAAAAAAAATTATTTAAAAAGATATTAACGAAAATATACCAAAAATTACCCATTCCCCCCCTCCCCTTATCTCCGAAACTATAAAACGTAAAGTTTTGAAAAAAAAATAGATTTATAGGTTCTGACCTGAAGTTTACTGGAAAAATAAGGAGAAACCTCTACTTTTAATTTTGGGGGGCCAATTACAAAATTAAATGGAAAATATAAAATTAAAATTGTTTCTAACCCATCATGTTATATATCAACTGAGAGGGCTCATTACGACGAAAACAAATATATTTTTTTTCAAATTTTTAAAATAAATTAATTAAAAGATATTAACAAAAATATAAAAAAATTTACCCATCCCCCCTTATCTCCGAAACCAACCAAACCAAACCGAATGGAGGTATAGCCCCTCACCTGAACTTTACTGCAAAATTAAGGAGAAACCCCTACTATTTATTTTGGGAGGTCAAATTGTAGAATTAAATGGAAAATTAAAATTAAAATTGTGTCTAACCTTTCATGTTATATATCAAATGAAAGGGCTCATTATGCCGAAAACAAATATATTTTTTTCATATTTTTAAAATAAATTAATTAAAAGATACTAACAAAAATATAAAAAATTTTACCCATCCCCCCCTCTTATCTCCGAAACCATAAGATGGAAAATTTTGAGAAAAAATGGAGGTATAGCCCCTCACCCGAACTTTACTGGAAAATTAAGGAGAAACCCCTAATATTTATTTTGGGGGGGCAAATATATCAAATGAAAGGGCTCATTATGACGAAAACAAATATTTTTTTTTCATATTTTTAAAATAAATTAATTAAAAGATATTAACAAAAATCTAAAAAATTTTACCCCCCCTATCTCCGAAACCATATGGAAAATTTTGAAAAAACAATGGAGGTATAGCGCCTCACCTGAACTTTACTGGAAAAATAAAGAAAAACCCCTAATATTTTTTTGGGGGCAAATTATAGAATTAAATGAAAAATATAAAATTAAAATTGTTTCTAAACCAGCATGTTATATATCAAATAAAAGGGCTCATGATGAAGAAAACAAATATATTTTTTCCATATTTATAAAATAAATTAATTAAAAGATATTAACAAAAATATAAAAAAATTTACCCATTCCCCCCCTTATCTCCGAAACCATAAGCTGAAAAATTTTGAAAAACTGGAAGTATAGCCCCTCACCTGAACTTTACTGGAAAAATAAGAAGAAACCCCTAATATTCATTTTGGGGGGCAAATTATAGAATTAAATGGAAAATAAAAAATTGTTTCTAACGGGTCATCTAATATATCAAATCCCAGGGCTCATTATGACGAATAGGTACAAATATATTTTTTTAATTTTTTAAAATGAATATTTTAAAATATATTAAAAAATATTTAAAAAAATTACCCATTCTCCCCGTTATTCCCCAAACTCTAAGACCTCATTTTTTTTGTTTATAGGAAAAATATGAAAAAAAATCCCTAATTCTATTATTTGGCCTCCAAATAATAGAATTAAAGGGAAATTAAATTACTAGAAAACCCCCATAGTAATTTTAGGGACAAATTATACAATTAAATGGAAAATAATGATTCAATTTTCAAACGCATCAGATATCAGATAAAAGGCTCATTATGTGAATTACAAATATAACATATTTTTAAATCATTTGTATAAAATATATTAAAAATATTAAACATCGACTTAATTCGCACTTTAGAAACTACACTATTTAAAATTTGAAAAATATATTTTATTTATATTTTTAAATAATTTGAATAACAGATTTAATAATTTATAATTTAAACTTTGACCTATTTTGCCGTTTTTCTTCCAATCTACAGAGCCTCAAAACTCAGACAGTAGATTATAAAAGGCATTTCTAAAAGTTTATTAGTAAAATAAAACTCTAATGTTACTTTTTGGGGGCCAAATTAGAAAATTAAATACATATGTATTGTGATAAAAATCAAGCGAATCCTAAAGCAGATAAAATAAAAAGTCTATGTTTGGAAAATCAAAGTGTATATTTTTTATAAATTTAAAACGCTTCCTGGGGTACGGAACCCTAAGTATGCGAGTCCAACTCACACTTGACCAAATTATTTAATAATAGGGTAGTAGGCATAATGGATCTACAAATATAGAAATATAAAATTATAACATTTACAAGATTGTAAGAGATGTAAATAAATTTGTTAGAGCAAAGATGTGAAGTTATGAATATAATATACAGTTTTTGGATACCGGCCAATAGTTGATAAAAATTCACTATAACAATTATATATCAGTTAATTGACACTTCATATATGCTATGCAAAGGGCTTAGTACTTTAGGAACAGAAGTGGAGTGCAAAAAATACGTCCCCGGTGGGACTGATTTTTCATTGGAAAACTTATTTTACATTAAAAGATTTATTCACTTCTTTAAATTATCTCCTTTCAGTTAGATATATATTCGATACTAAGGCTGTAGCCAGCGTGGGGGTCCGGGAGTTCAAGCCCAACCCCCCCCCCCCCCGAAATGTTGGAATTTTAGGTTTCAAGATTCAATTTTAACCAATTAATTATCTTTTTCATAAGAATAAATTTTGTATAAAACGAAATTGTAAATTTTGTACTCCTAATCAGCCCATCACCAATCAAAAAAAATTATCCAACCCACCCAGAAATTTTTTTCAGGCTACGGCCTTGCTCGATACAAACGAATATAACGACTGTTTTTGCTTTGTTTGATATGTTTACATTCTAAAGGCTATTCTGTTAAGTGTGTAGTTTTCGTGAAAATATGCTAGATTTTTAGAAAAGTGGATGAAATAGTGCTGTTTAGTACAGTTTTTGTGTTGAATTGAAATGAATAACTTTGGTGTTAACATGTTTCTGAATAATTTCGCTGTAAAAGTCGATATTTTTAAGTTAATTTCTAAATCATTACATATTATAAAACAAAGTCCTCCGCCGAGTCCAGGAAGGCATATGTCTATCTCTTAAGGATACAGTAAGTACTATATCAATTTTAATATTTAAAAAACACGGTATTATATCATTTTAAATATGTTAGTTGGCTTGAGCATTTCATGAAGAATATTTTTTCCCTTTACACCATACAAATTAAATGAATACCTTAGGAGGTATAGCAAAATCAAAATAATGGGCAACGAAATTAATTTCGTGTCGCCGTGATTCGACCAAGCCGAGTACTTTTCAAAGTATAACTTATGGAACATTTCAAGGAGTTTATAAAGCAATGGGTCTGTTAGGAGACGACTCTCATTGGGAAAATTCTCTTTCTGAAGCTGCCTTATGCTGTTCAGCTAAGTCAATTAGACATTTAGTTACCATCATGATATCCTTCTGTCAAGTTACCGACCCACATCTTCTTAGGCAAAATTATCGTCAAAGCATGGCTGAAGATTTGCTGTGTGTATGCATCACAAACGTCAAGAATTATCATTAAATAATTTTGACTCAACTATTTTTGATCAAGATTTATTTGAATCGAATAAAGAAGTGAAATCTCTACCAGAAAAATCTACAAAAGTTTTGGATTCGCCGTCCCCTGAAATTTCAATTTAATTGCAACAATTAATACAAAGTATTTACGAGAAACTAACTATAACTATTCGAGACTTTTACAAGTCTTTCAAGATGAATGTCGCTTGAATGCTGAACAAAAAAATGTTTATGACCTAATACTGTCCTTAATTAATAACAGTAATGAAGGTAAAATAAAAACATAGAAGCCTCATCCCAAATAATCAAACTGCAATCGCTCATTAATTTTCTGGCACTATTCTGTTCGCCCACCTTCCAGAAGTGTGACTGCTATGCCTGACGATGCCATAGCTAGAGCAATTTTTCTGTCGGATCGTACTTTTTCTAATAACAAATTTATTAAAAATGTTGTACCTCTGCGACCAGGGGCATCTAAAACATTTTACCTTCATTACTGTTATTAATTGAGGACAGTATTAGGTCATAAACATTTTTTTGGTCAGCATTCAAGCAACAATCATCTTGAAAGACTTGTAAAAGTCTGGAGTGGTTATAGTTAGTTTCTCGTAAATATCTGTATTGATTGTTGCAATTAAATTGAAATTTAAGGGCAAAACTTTTATAGGTTTTTCTGGTAGAGATTCCACTTCTTTTTTCAATTCAAATAAAGCTTGATCTAAAATAGTTGAGTCAAAATTATTTAATGGCAATTCTTGATGTCTGTGATGTGTACATACAGAAATCTTCAGCCATGTTTTGACGATAATGTTTGTCAAAGAGGATGTGCGTCGGTAACTTGACAGTGGGATATCTTGATGGTAAATAAATATCTAATTGATTTAGCTGAGCAGCATAAAGCAGCTTCAGAAAGCGAACTTTCCCAATGAGAGTCATCTACTAACAGACCCATTGCTTTACAAACTCCTTGAAATGTTCCATAAGTTATTTTCTTGACAAGTACGTAGACTACTGAAAGAAGTAGGGCCTACGGGCCTAACACCTACGACACGGACGCGAGGAGCGGGATCACGGGGGGCCCGCCCTTCCAGGTTGAATCACGGCGACACGAAATTAATTTCTTTGCCCATTATTTTGATTTTGCTATATCTTCTATGGTATTCATTTAACTGGCATGGTGTAAAGGGAAAAATATTCTTCATGAATTGCTCAAGCCAACTAACGTATTTATAAAATGATCAGAACTAATACCGTATTTGTCTAAATAGCTTTCCAATTATCGCTTTATAAATGCCCATTTTTTTAAGTATTAAAATCGATATAGTATTTTATCCTTAAGAGATAGACATATGCCATCCCGTCTGTAGACCTCTATAAGATGCACCATTCTACCATACATTATTTTGTTATATCTTAAAGGGTTTAAGCAACGTTTTCGATGAAAGCTCCTAAATGGCTTATTTTTTTTCGACACCTCCAACAAATATCGTTATATTTTAGCCAATGTATATAAAAACTTAACAAATTGTATACTACAATCTTCCTCGAGAACTACTCTATCCACTGGTGAAAACAGCATGAGAATCGGTGCGGTCCTTTTTGAGTTTATATCCAAAAGACAGTCAGATAGACGCGGCGGAGGACTTTTTGTTATAATATGTAGTGATTTAACGCGACACAAAGTAACTTAAATGTATCTACTTTTACAGCGAAATTATTCAGAAACATGTTAACTTCAATGTTATTAATTTAAAGACAAAAACTATACTAAACTGCACGATTTCATCTAGTTTTGTAAAAATCTAGCATTTTTTCACGAAAACTGTACACTTAACAGACTAGCCTTTAGATAAAGACATAGAAATTGTTAGTCTGGAAAGTTTGTAACAAATCGGACGACGCAATAAACAGTTTCATACCACAATTATCACCTACTTCACCATATCAGTTTTTTTCGAGAAAAAGTAGCCTATAACCGTTTTGCATGGTCCCATCTATCACTACCAAAATTCATTATAATCGAATCAGTGGTGTAGGCGTTACAAACAAACAACTCACTTTCATATTTGTATTATTAGTTAAAATAATATGGCGATATTTACCTCCTCACCCCCAACGACTCAAGCTCAGTAATGTAGGTATTAATGTATTAATGATACTCTACCAAGATACTTTTTTTCTTAATTAAGGAACATTTAATTTGAACTTCTTATTTTCATATTAATTCATTTATTAGTTTAATAAATGCTTAAAACTCTTAAAGCGCATCTGCAAACTGTTTTTTGGGAATAGCTCGACATTCTTGAATTATCCGTACTTCAAAGAAAAAGTCTAGTGGCATTATATCTAGATGGCCATTCAACTGGCTTTCTTCATTGCATTCAACGGATTGTAAAATGTCGAAAATATACTACAAATAAGTCAATCATGTCATAGGAAATAAGATGAACAACGACCCAAAAATCTACACAGCACTTTAAGAAGAAAAAAACTATAAAGAAAACTATAAAGAACACTAACCCTATGTATAATTATGCAAGATTTATTAAATGAGTCAAATTCACAATATAAAGCTCAACCATTGAACGCCTAAATATCTTCATCAATTAACCCAGTTTCAAATGTTCTTCCTCTATTTGACCACCATCCTTTGTCGGCATCAATTCAGCAATAAACAAACAGTATAATTATTTATTGCTTCTATAGAAAGATATGGTCTTGCAATTGTTAGAATGTCGTCTGTTAAAACCCATAACAGTTCGCGTTGACTTATAAACACTACAGATTTCATCAAAACAATTTATGATATCCGCCTGCTTTTTAATTTATTTTTTCAGCGTGTTATAGTGTCTGAGTAGGCAATAATCGGTTTACCACAACGGAAATTGTGAAACATGTTGAACTGAATCAAGATTTTTATGGGGATCTGATTGAAATATTGAACGGGAGCTATTAACGTTTAAGATATATTCACGGAAATCGAAGATTTTTTTTCAACAAAAACCGACTTCAAAAAAATTATTTTCTCTTTAACTTGGCACCGACTTCAGAAAAAGTATTTAATTGTTGCAGAATTTTTATTTTTAGTTAAGTTACATTTTTTGAAGTAGGTATTTTTATAAATGTATTTGTTTTACAATTATTAGAGGTGTGACAAATCTTATTTACTGTTGAATAGAATGACTTGTTTTCTATATATATATTTTATATTCACTTTTATTCAATTCACTTTTTAAAAAAATTATTTATTTAGAAACATACAATATTAAAAGTGTACAATTAAAATAATTAAAGTACTTGAATAACTTAATGCTATAAATGATATTATTTGAATGACAACACGAGAACGTTTCCAGTTGCTTTTATAACATTAACAAAAGTGCTGATGCAAGTCAGCGTTTTTTACTGGTTAAACGGACTCGTGTAGGTTTCCGGGAAGTTGTTTGCATATAATTCAAGATGTAATTTGATATCCCTGAGAAGTCACGTACGCTTTAAATTCCGTTGACTTCTCTACTGTGTGAATTAAGTGCTGATATATTTTGCATATAACTACTCCCCTTACATATCAAAAGTTGATGTTATAGCATATATATAGTTGAACTTTTAGGAACAGAAACATAAAATAGTATAAAATGATGTTTGAATGGTATGAATAATAAGTAATAAGTGTATAAAATATGAATAAAATAAGTAATAGGTAAAAATCAAATTAATATTTGTAAAATAAAATCAAAATATGTTAAAATAAATGAGCAATAAAATAATACGAGTAATAATTAAATGCTTAACCTAAACATATCAAAATAAAAATAAAGTAAAAGGAAATGTGAATAAAAATAAAAAGTTAAAAAGTTAATGATATAAATTAATATTAAAAATGGTGTTTTTAGAGAACATAAAGGGTATACCTAAACTTGCGTCTCTAACCTTTGTTCTGTTTTCAAAACAGGCCTAAGCTTGGGAAGAATTTGAGTCTTGGCTGAGGCACTGAAGTCTGGTCAGGATTGCAGTCCTTTGGAGGTTTTACCATCCTCTTTTTGACAGCTTGGAAGGTGATGAGTGCTGCTATGATCATGAGAGCAGCTATGGTTGTATAGGTAAACCAAGAGATATTTTTGGTTACAAACGGCTGGTTTATGAGACCATCGAGGTCTCTGGAATATTGTTCCAATTTGTGATTTGCTACGTCTAATTCTTCTACGTTAAGCGTGTTCAGCTTCAGGGCTGAAGTTCAGGAATTATAATTTTTTCTGGCACTGCGTTGCAACAGTTGAACGGCACTGTTACTGGTTGGAAGGTTTCTAGAACATCGGTTTGTTTACCAGATTCGGCTTGAACTTTTGTAATTCCTATAAACGCACTACACTCTGATTGAAGAGTCAATATGGAGTTGAGGGAGATTGTAAGAGTTTTGGGTTTGTTTGAGCGCAATTCACTGTAACACTTATGGGTTCAGAAGTAATTATGAGCCATGTATGGGTTTAGTTTTTGAACGTTGTATCCTTGAGTGAATATTAGTGAGCTTTTACAGTTGTCGGGTACCTTCTGGACATTCTTTAGAAGTGAGCTTCACATAACGCGTTTGTGTCAATAGGATATGCGTAAAGTTCAGAGCACAGTTCTTACGAGTGGAAACGGTTTACACGCACTTAAGTCTTTGATCGGAATAAACATTAAAGAATCATCATTCTTTGCAAGATATTTGAGTGAAGGATAGCATATGATGTAAACCTGTTCTTTCATCGTATATAGGGATAGGATATAAATGAAAGACTGTGTAAGGATGTTGTTCGACTAAAGGGATTCTTAACACAAATATAAGATCGGTATATGTTTGAAATGCCTCTAGTTCAATAATTTCCAGATATTGTGCGATGCTCGAGTACTTTACAGCCAATGGAAGGTTACTTTTGACTAAATTTTGCGATACTTCCTGTAATGAGGTAATAAGATGTTCTGGTGTTAAAATTGAAGAGTGAATTATTTTCAGACGCGCGAATGTGATAGAATTTAAAACATCATTCAAATTATCTTCTAAGTAGAGATAATTCTCCATAAGTTTTTCACACATTTCAAGTAGTGCGAGTTTTGATTCGACGTAGGCGACTTATCATTAATTTTTCCGATAGTGTTTTCCAGCTTTATCATGTTATCGTTAAAAAGTTTCTCGTCAATTCTAAGATTTTGGATAGTTTCGTTGAAGTTTTTAATTACGGATGTGGTGACACTTATTTGGTTTTTTTGTAAGTTCTCAATTTGAAGTTGGCCTTGATTTAAGCGGTTTATGCTTTCGGTAAAGTATTTTCCGTCGGCGGCATCTAAATTGCCGGTGATTGCCTTAAAAAGGGTACCTGCCCCATCAAGTATACCTCGTTTGTGTCTTTTGTGTCCATGTGAATGTCAGTAAATTTCTGTTTGATTGAGTTAGAAATTTGATTGAGAAGATTAATGTGGGTTTGTACGTCTGCGCGAAAGTAGTTCATAGCAAAAGAATTGAAGTTAACAGTTTTTACAAGAGTTTGTAATATTCTGTTATTGTTGTAAATACTTGTTCTAGTGTAGAAATGTTTCTGTGTACTAAAAGTGTCCATTTATCATTGGATACAGTTATTTCTGCTTCGTTATGGAAGTAGATACCTAAAGTATTGTTTATTGGTTGTATTTGAAATTGGGGTACTGCTGACCCGAACAGCAGGCAAAACCTGAAACAGAATTAACTTCTGAGAACGGTTTCATTCGGTCGAAATTAACTTTTGATTTTTGGTTAGTTTTAGGGTTTAGTACTGTTGCGGAGTTTCTGTGAATCTCCAGGATTTCGAAAGGACCATTGAATTTATTTGGAGTTTGTCCTTGATCTGGGATTCTTTAATATAGACTTTATCGCCTATTTGATAGTTAGGGAGATTTTCAGAAACGTGTTCATCAAATCTGACTTTCGCTTTATGTTTTTGGATTTCCGTTCTTTCGCGAGCAATTTTATAATAGTGAGAGATACGATTATTGAGATCTCTGATGTACTTAGTTATCAGGGCTTGTTGGTTGTAGAGAGTTTCTGGAGTCCTACTCGAAGTATGTCTATAAACAAGTTCGTAAGGGGTGAATCCATGAGTTTTGTTTACAGATTGTTATATGCAATGATTGCATAAGGGAGGATGTTAAAAGGGTGTTCGTCAGGATTTCTAGTTTATGGATTCTAATCATCTCTAATAGGGTCGACTGGAATCGTTCTAATGAACCATTGACTGGGGATGCCCACACTAGAATAAGATAGTTTGATGTCAAATAGTTTACACAAATCTCTCATTAGTGTGTTGTCGAATTCCCTGCCATAATCACAATGTATCCGTAATGGAGTACCGAAGTGTTGGAAATAGAGTAGTAATGTAGATGCAGAAGAAGTAGACCAAAAAAAAGAAGAGTACCGTAAAAGGCAAAAGCTTAATACCTGAAGTGTAGAAGAAGAAATTTACTCATTGTTAAAAGATAGACAAACAAAGTCGTTCATTTGCAACATGCTGTGTGAATTTATTACGATGAAAGTTTTATTTTATGACTTGCCAAATGACAGGGTAAAGAGCATTTGGTCACGCCTAATATGTATTTAAATTTAAGCGTCTGCTTGTCAACTTTTCTTTTCACTCATTAATTTTTGTTCATAAAGCTTCATACTTTCTATTAGTATTACGAATTAGCACCGTGAAGATCTAAAGGCCCGAAAATCGTGCGACAACGACACAAAGAAGCCAGCGTTGGTGTCAGTTTCCTTGTAATTATCACGAAACAGTTTCTCGACAATTTGCTAGAGAAGAAAGTTATTAAATTTACCGGAAATTTCATGTAATGGTGTACTAACAGAGGCACTTTGGCGTCTTCTACTCATATAATACAGTTTACAGACGACGTTTAATAACATGGAATTATAAAATCATTAAAAGTAATGAAGTTAGTAGAAGTGAACTGCTGGGAACTTATAATTTGTGAAAATGGGTGTAAATTGTATGAAATTTTCGAAGGTGGTGCGATATTATTGTGGGTTTCCAATCGTCACAGATTCAATGAGTTCAGTTTTTTAAAATTATTAAAAATAAGATGACAAAAAATTGTTGCATAACTTAGGGGTTCTTAGGGCTAATAAAAATATATATATATAAGTAGTATATTTACAGTAAGACTGACGGAATATTAGAAATTTGGAAACCGTAAAAGTGATAACTAGGACAAAGTTTGTTTACAGATTTTCAGTACGACGATTCGTTTTTAAAAAATAATCATAATTTTTTAATACCGGGCCCGTTTTTAAGCGTCAGATCTTAATGGAGAGCCACTCCTACACATATGAAAATACATGAAGTATGGTAATGAAATGCCACAACTGCATTTGTTTCGACACTTAGTTCTGACCGACACCACAGTTCCTTGATCCTGAACTACGCATAAAACTTAGTTTTCTGTGTAAGAAAAAGAGATCAGGTTATCTATTAATAGTCTATTCTTTTATAGAAAATCAATAAATTATAGTAAATAAAAAAAATCATTCCTGCCCAAAATTAGCTTTTCGTTCTTATAAACATTCCAATTCTCTGTTGGCGATATTTTAAATTAGAGACTTGACATACTTAGAGCAAACACCTTCTGGAGGTACCAAGGATAGAAAGAGAGAGCAATAGTGACGACAAGAGGCTATTTTACTCGATTGGTAGTTGGAGCTCCCAATCGAGTAAAAATAGCCTCTTGTCCTCACTATTGCCCCCTCTTTCTAGCCTTAGCACAATATTTGTGCATTGACAGATACCTCCAGAAGTACAAGCTCTGTGTATATCAAAAGTCAGAATACCACAAAAACACAAAGTTCATATAATAATTACATTCAGGCTTCTGAATTAAAATTAATATAGGCAATTATTTTCAATGTTTGAGGTTAACCATTATTAAATGTCTTAGTATCCAAGCACATAACGGTAACCACTATTTAACCTATAAAGCAAAACACTGCACCAGAATGTTTGGAAAAAAATACCGTGACACAAGAGTGATAGTAGATTTTAGAATTGAGGTTCCAACAAGTTTGGATAATAAAGTT
The DNA here is from genome assembly GCA_034190945.1 of Octodonta nipae. Classification (NCBI taxonomy): domain Eukaryota; kingdom Metazoa; phylum Arthropoda; class Insecta; order Coleoptera; family Chrysomelidae; genus Octodonta; species Octodonta nipae. The sequence continues at coordinate 73,313,136 of CM067222.1, forward strand.
ATTGGTAGGAATTACACCTGGTGGATTCGTCTGCTTGCAGTCTAAGGTCCTATAAGGTTGAAAAACTGAAACTGCTGGAAGTGATCACCTTGCATTTCGATACATAGCTCGACGCTTTAATGATTTGCGAACTTTTTAGAAAATTCTAGGTATTTGCCTTATTTCCATGCAAGCGGTTTCAATTTCCTCCCGCAGTTCCTCCCTACAAAAAATAGTTATCGGGCTATCCATTTTTCTCCATACAACTCATTTAAGTGTTGTCTTACATTATGTATGTAATGAGGTGGCGCCCCGTCCTGCATAAACCATATGCTTTGACGTTTAATTAAAGGGACATCTTCCAAAAGTCTTGGTCGTTGACTAAAAATTTGTAAAAATCCTCACAATTCAATCGATTAGGCAACACAAACTGTCCGATTAGCCGATCACCTAAAATGTCTGCCCAAACGTTCACCACACATTCATGAGCGTTATGAAAATTGGCATAACCAACTTTACTGAAGCTTGCCTCATCCGTAAACAAAGTAACAGTTACAAAATTCGTCTCGATTTTCGCAAAAACCATTCGAATTTAAAGCTGAACACGCTGGATATGAAAAGGATGAAGTAGTTGTCCGCCAAGAATTCGCCAAACTACGAAAAAACTTATGTTATGCATACTTCTTACACTAACTTTTGGATTGTCCTGCACAACTCTCAATATATTTTCTTCCATCACCGGTGTTCTTATAAATCTGTCCGTGCGAGGATCATTTAGTCTTGGTTGAAACGAACCATTTTCTCTTAAACGTTGATGGATCCTCTGAACTACCTGTCGAGAAGGAAATGTTTTATTCGGGTATGCTGCCTCATACAGACGCCACACTTCTGAGGCGTTTCCAGTCGCACATAAAGTGCATATCTATCATTTCCGTGTTTGACTGTGACTCCATTTTATAAGGTGTATACTTAAATTTACCAAGCGCCACTTTTAATAATTAAACACTGCAAAGCTCAATTGACAGTTTATCAATAAATAAATAATTCTTCTATAAGTGTAATAATAAAAAGTAATCACCCTTTCTATTCATCTGATGCATAATGTTCAGTAACGAATTGTCTTTATTTTTGATATTTCTATGTTTGTTCCTGTCCTATAATTGGTCTGTGTACTGTTGGATAGTGTAATAATAAATAAAATAAAAAATTTAATTGTTAAGCGTTGTGGCAACGTCAGTCTTATTTGCCATGATAAAAAAGATTTTTGTAATTTCTGGCCTACTAATTTAAAGAGTAATTTTCAAACTGAACTTACTCGAAAACCATTGGAAATACCGATTTGGACAAACAATATTTTTTACGTAAATTTGTTAAGATTTTATAAATCTGTAGAGAATATTGTAAAAAAATTGAAATAAAAAAAACGGAGAGAAAACCCCTTTAATCAATCTAAATAGAAAGCATAGGAAGCTTATGAAAAAATGAAGTAGCACATGTTATAACAGAAAAAAAAACAGTTTTGTATGAGCTCTGTTAAGGGCATATAAGGGCACATGTTAATAGGGACTTTTTGGCTTATGAGTTCTAGACACAGCAGAAGCTTGGAACCCTGCTTTAGAAACAGCCGGTATACTTTAAGTGTTTCTTGTGCAGCAAACGCCGGTAAAGTTCGTAGGAACAATTTTAATGTAATAAGTATTTTTGCATAGATGGGTTTTATTTTGTTTCAGGTTTTAGTATAAACAACTTTATTTTCATCATTTATAATAGCAACGTATAAAAAAATACCTACAACAATAAATAAAACATGTACCTATTTCTTTTTACATTTTTATATATGCAAATTGGCAAAAATTGACAAAAAACGTTTTGAAACGTCAAAAATGTCTAAAATGCGAAAAAAGTAAAAACCACCAATAATGCCAAAACGTAAAAAAATAAATTTTTAAAAATTATAAAAAAAACGTCAAAATGTCAAAGATGTCAGAAAAGTCAAAATTGCTCAAAAGGTTCAAATTGTGAAAAATCGTCAAGATTGCCAAAAAATATAAAAATCCCAAATTTTAAATTCGAATTTGAAAGAAAAGCCTAAGGAATTTTGTTACTGACGGGAGTCCCTCTATAGCACACAAACTTTAATTTCTGGAAAAAGTTGTGGCGCATCTCTATTTAACTGAAAATAATCTTAATTAAAATTTTGTGTTAGAAATAAACAATTCTTTATCCAGCACTGTTTATATGATTTTTTTAATTAGAAATATCTTGGGCTTTCGTTTGTATGAACTTCGAGAATATCTTACCCCGCTTAATCCCCTTCAATGTTGACACTAAATTACGAAACACCTCAAACACCTCATACATCTGCAAACTTCATTAAGAATTGGCATGTCTCCAGGCAACTATTGAAACGTCGAATATTATTAATGTTAACCATTCAACATACTGAAGCAATTGAGGAAGCAGTACTCCGTGTACATCTGAAGATAATTGAAAATATGATGAATACAACCTGCATTAAAATCTCGAAAAGAACATGTGAAGCTTATTGTAGCGTAAAATAATAATCGTTCGTTTCCTCTCGTTATATTCACGTCTTCGGCCATCATGGCCCTCTTGATGAGCACGATTGGGTTGAAAAATATTAGACCCAAGTGAAAAAACTTGTTCTCATTCTCGACGATACGATGTTAAAACGAACGGAGGTGTAGGATAGGGCGCTGCTTCTTGTGAGGTTGTGAAAGCTTTTTCTTCGGGGTAGACCACCCGCTAATCCTTTTTGGGAACTTTGATGTCCTTGAAATATCTTCTGTTGTTCTCGAGCTAATCACCCGATGGGCAAGGGCCCTTCAGAAAGGTTTTCCGCCAGTCTGAAGGCTACGTCACGGCTAGGCTACCACCGTGGGATACAAAACTTTTTTTGTCTGTACAATTTGTTTCTATTGTTCTAAAAGATGATGTTGAGTTTCGGGTAGTTGGATAGTTTCCGTTAGCTTTCATTCTTTACTTGAAAGTAATGTGATGTATAAATTTCACTGCTAATTTGTATAAAGAAAAATAAAATTGTTGATAAAGAAAAATCTCTGTCGTTTCATTTCCGCCTCAAGATACAGACCATATGGCCTTAATTATAATTAAGCTGATTGTAATATAAACTTCCTTAACTCCAAGAGTTTCCACTAGCTGCTTTCTAACCAAATATGGTAAAAGTTCGTAGTTCCTGAAAAAATGTTGATATAAATATTATTCTGACATTTATGGTATTCCTGCAATATACGTAGTTTTATTTCTATTGTGGTATTATTCCCCAAAAAAAACATAAAAGTAATCAAGAATATGCCACAAACAACGTTTAGAAGACAATTTATGGTTTTCATTGGAAAAATCTGTATTTGGTAGCACGAAAACAAAGTGCGGCCTATTCAGCAATTCTTGTTAAACACCGTTAAAATCAAGGAAATTCTAGAACATCTATAACGTATATTTTAACGAATTTCAGTCTTTGATGTATTGTAAAAAATTGTAGCGGGTACTAGTATCTCTTATATCTTAAATTGGTTTTTGTTTATTCTTAGTTGATATATGATATTTTTATGATTTATTTTTATGATGATATTAATCGAATTAACAATATCCCACATCGGAAACCTATTCAAGGACGAATGTAAAATATGAAATTCTAGAAATTTTATCTCAGAAAATATTATCGGCGCTGTGTTTTTCGATTGTACGAAAATATACTCAATGCCAAAGAAATCGCAACATCCAATATGTGATCTGTAATTTAATCCTTACTTAAATGCATGTTGTTGCTTTTCGTCAACATACTTATTACTATACTATTCAAACTCACACTACAATTATGTATTTATTGCATCATTTCGGTTACTTACCGCTTTATAACAGGCTACACGCATTTGTTGATAGGTGGCGGTCGTCTCGGTGTATTATTGGTGTTTCCCAGTCTGACAGTCAATGAGCAACGTGTTTATACTGATTTCTCTATTGATTATATTTTGGTTGAGAAAACTGTTTCATTGTAAGAAAATTGTGTTTTTATATCTGACAAGTATGTACTTTTGACGCGGTTGTGTTATCTTGGATATTGATATATTATTGTGGAGAAAATTCGTTTTTTATTTTGTTGCCGAGCAGCAACATCATGCATTCGTGGTATCTTTCGGTTTCTTCATTCAGTACCTTGTCGGCTACGCTGTGCAATTGTATTCACTGTTATTATTTTTCTTTCAGTGTGGATAGGAAAAGCTGCTAACTGAAAATGATTTGGAACGGTATTGGATAAATTTTACTGGTCTAATTGACGACGAGGTGGATTTCAGTAATTCAGTTAGCGACGAAAACCAAATTTTGCTCCAAAGTGCCTCTTTCTTCTTTCTTGGCATCCAAACGAAGAAAGGCAACCGTTAAAATGGATATACTTTGGAAATTGAAATATTTGATCTTGAATGATGATCAGCTACATTTCCATGGAGATATAAACGTCTCGGAGAAAATTTTAGCTTTGGAACTGCCCTTGCAATTCTTCAACTATTTTTTCTCAAGTGAGTTGATAACAAAAATTGTAGCAGCATCCAATTTATATGCTGTTTAGATTAAAACTGAGAGACCACCTTCCTTTACCCAATCTGACAGTTTATAACCGACTTCCAAAAAGGAAGAGGTTATCAATTCGTCGCGTATTTTTTTTCACTTTTTTTTGTATGTATGTTACCTGATTTCTTCTCCTGTGATGCTCCGTTTTGAATGAATATGGTCTTGTTTAATAGAGTATATATCCGGATTGGTGAAACTTCAAATTTTGGAAAAGAATTCTATTGGTAAACTGATAAAATTTGTGAATGAACACATGCGTGTATGGAAATCGACCAATATCCCTAATATTTTAGTCGATTTTTCGATAACTCCTTATGGATTTGTATAGTTTTTTAACGTTTAATCTATTAAGGAAGATCCTTAGGTGATCTCATATACTATTCTGCGACGTGCAACTTGCAGTTTTGCAGAAAATCGCCGAAAATTCCAAAATTCTTATCAATAATTTTATCGAAATGACATAACGGACATTTCCTCATAAATATTTTAATTCAAACGTAATAGTGCGGTAATTTTAGGCACTGGAAGTTTTAATTGCGAATTTGAAATTTTTCTATGTAAATCTCAAGCATATAGGTAGTAAAGCATAGTATTTTCGGCTCCTTAAAACAATTAGTACCAAGCTCGTTTTGTTTGTATACCAGGCAAATACCTATTTATATGCAAATTTTTCCATTTTGCGAAGACGGTGGTTTTGGTTTACACATTCTCCCGGCCTAATATTAAGGTTATACATAGAAAATAAAAAATAAAGTTCAAAAATACTATAAAGTTAAAAATAAAATATTTAAAAAAATATATAACCGACTTCTACCTATAACTAAAAAGCTAAAAATAATTATAACAAAATACAACTCTAGCAAATAAATAACACATTCAATGTTATTAGGTACCTACCCAGGAAGTAAAAAATGTAAACATTAAAAGGTGCTCATTCTGTACAAATTTATTACCTACCAATCTAGTATATTTTTGAAGTCGGTGCCAAGCAACAATCAAGTTTGATGAATTGGTAGATCAGTACGCAATGAAGGATTTTAGATATGCTTGGCACCGGCCATAAGAAGTTGCATAAAGTGTGTAGAGGAATTAATGTTACACAGGGCGACAATATAAAATGTTAAAAATGAAATAATTTATGGGGTAGCCCACATAGAGTTATATACTATGGTTGAAATATAGGACGGATTTGACTCCCTAAATATGGGATGGATTCTACTCCGTCCTATAGTTTACAGAAGGCAGCTAACAAATTTATGCTTATCGTAGGTAATTAATTTGTACAGAATGAGCACCTTTTAATGTTTACATTTTTTACTTCCTGGGTAGGTACCTTACAACATTGAATGTGTTATTTATTTGCTAGAGTTGTATTTTGTTATAATTATTTTTAGCTTTTTAGTTATAGGTAGAAATCGGTTATATATATTTTTTAATGTTTTATTTGGCATAATAATATATACTTCATTGGTAAATATGCCTAATACTAGATCAATGTGGAGTGATGAACTAAAATTTGCACCAGTAGCTGATGTGATGTCAATCAACAAATTTGAGATGATAAGACGGTTCTACGCTTCAACGATAACTGTTCTTGCATACCCCGTGATCAGCCAGGACACGATAGGCTTCACAAAATTAGACTTTAGTTGATTTTCTGAACAATAAATTTGCCTAACTGCAAAGGATTTACCCATACCAACGTGAAAAGTGTGTTGAAGAATTATGTCTCAACAAACATAATTGTTTCAAACAATTTCACATGTAATGTAATATCATATTGCTATGTACTTCGTGGGTTCAATTTAAAAAATTATAACAACTAATATTTACTTTCACTTTTCTAGAACTTTATTTACATTTAAAACAGCTGATTCACAATACATTTTCATATAAGCTAGTCGTCGCGGTATAACTCCTGGCGATCGTGGCGTTCTTCTTTTATATCACCAGCGTAGAATTCTCCAGTAGAAATCAACATCGTTCCTTCCGTTGCCGAGCCTTTTCGAGAATCGTATTTTTTTATCTTGAAGCGTTTGTTGTCGTGCTGAAATGACACAGGGTCGGCTTTGGGTAAATTTCGTAACACTGCCCCCCTTTAATTCTGATCGTCCCGATCAGAAACATCCCCTCCATGGTAGGGAGCGAGTCGATCTAAGTGAACCACCTTCAATTTAGCCTTGGGGTTTCGACGGATCCGGTAGACGACATCATTCAGCCTCTTGACCACTTCGTATGGACCATCCCAGGCGGGTGTAAGCTTTGGGGATTTACCCTTGCTCCGTTGGGGGTTGTACAGCCAGACTTTGTCCCTCTCCTGGAACCCGGCTGAATTGGCCTTGAGGTCGTATCGCGTCTTCATCCGGTCACTGGTGGCCAACATCTGCGTTCGGGCTAAGTCGTGTATTGCCAGCATGTTATGTCGGAGCTGGTCGGCATAATCGTCGATGTCTTGGGGAGGTTCTTCGGGGGAGCCAAATGCCAAGTCGCATGGTAATCGCAGCTCCTTTCCGAATAAGACCCTGGCTGGGGTCAGGCCTGTACTATTATGTACAGCAGAGCGATATGACAACAGGAATAGGGGAATATGCTCATCCCAATCACGCTGGTTATTGCTGACGACCTTGGATAGGTGTTGTTCCAAGGTCCGGTTGAATCTTTCCACCATTCCGTCTGACTGTGGGTGTAATGGTGTTGTTCTCGTTTTCCTGATCCCCAACATCGTGCAGACCTTCTGGAATACATTCGATTCGAAGTTACGCCCCTGGTCTGAATGTAATTCCATCGGGACGCCAAACCGGCTGAAAAGTTGTTCTACTAGCACCGTCGCTACCGTGGTTGCCTCTTGGTTGGGTATCGCATATGCCTCAGGCCATTTGCTGAAGTAATCCATTGCGACCAGAATGTATTTGTTCCCCCTCTCAGACTCGGGAAACGGACCGGCGACATCGATGGCAATTCTCTCAAATGGGACGCCCACATTGTACTGCTGCATTCTACCCTTGGTCCGGGTCTTCGGCCCTTACTGGCGGCACATGTGGCACATTTGCGGCACCAAGCTCTGACGTCTTCGAAGTAATTCACCCAGTAGTACCGCTGGCGAACTTTGTCTAGGGTTTTATTCATGCCCAGGTGGCCTCCGGTAATTCCATCATGTACTTCGGTCAGGATGGCTGGTACCTTTTTCTTCGGAACTACCAGTTGGGACTTGGTTTCTCGTCCATCAGCGCTTTCCCAAACTCGCTTGAGCATTCCATTGTCTACTCTTAGAGAGTCCCACTGAGCCCATAACGATTTCAGCACGCCGGAGTATCTAGCTACCTCGTCCCATCGTGGCCTGGGTGCCCCTCTCATTTTGAGTGACAAGATTGGTTCGATGTCTGGATCAGCCATTTGGTCCTGGATGCACTGTTCCGTTGTCCAGTCTTCATTGGCCTGCACTCGGATCTGCCTGATGGAGATACCCTCTCGCTGTTCCGTCTTCAGACAATGCTTGCATTCCGCTCTACAGGGTCTTCTGGATAGGGCATCGGCATTATTGTGCAACCGGCCGGCACGGTGTTCCACCTTGAAGTCGTATTGCTGTAATTTCTCCATCCATCTGGCCAGTTGTCCTTCCGGTGTCTTCATGTCCAGCAGCCATTTGAGTGCGGCATGATCTGTTCGGATTAAGAAATGGCGACCATACAGGTATTTGTGGAAATGGTCTACAGCCCTTATTATTGCAAGAAGTTCTTTTCTAGTGACGCAATAATTTCTTTCTGGCTTCGAGAATCCACGGCTGTAGTACTCGATCACCCTCTCTTCACCATCTTGCACCTGGGATAGGACGGCCCCCAAACCTGTGTTGCTGGCGTCTGTGTCTAAGATGAACTTGCCGGACTGTGTAGGAAAGGCTAGGATTGGGCTGGAACATAGTGCTGCCTTCAGTCGCCTGAATGATGTTTCGCAATCCTGATTCCAATGGAAGGTCTCTTTATCAGTGGTCTGCCGATGTAGAGGGGCGGCGATGGTGGCAAATCCCTCAACAAAACGCCGGTTGTATGAACAGAGGCCCAAGAAGCTTCGGAGTTCATGTTTGTCTCTTGGAACTGGCCAATCACGGATGGCTTCTATCTTGTCTTCGTTGGTGCGGATTCCTGACTCGGACACTACGTGGCCCAAAAACTCTACTTCTTTTTGAAACAAGGAACACTTCTTCGGATTGAGTCTCAGGTTGGCGTTATTAATTCTGGAGAATACTTCGCCCAGGTTCTTCAGATGGTCGTCGAATGTCTGGCCCATGACTAGAATGTCGTCGAGGTATACTAAGCACGTCCTCCATGTTAACCCGCTCAGTACATACTCCATTAGTCTCTCAAATGTAGCGGGTGCATTACATAACCCAAAGGGCATGACCGTGAACTGAAACAGCCCTTTACTGGTGGAGAACGCTGTCTTTTCTCTGTCGTTTGCGTGTAGACCAACCTGCAATATCCACTTTTTAGGTCTAGTGTGGAAAACCAACGGGAGCCTGCTAGTGTGGTCAAAGTGTCATCGATTCGGGGTAGTGGATAGCTGTCTTTCTTCGTGACATCATTCAGCTTTCTGTAATCCACGCAAAATCGGGTGTTCCATCTTTCTTTTTAACTAGCACGACGGGAGCAGACCATGGACTGATGGATGGCTCAATAACTCCATTTTGTAACATGGACTCGATGTTTTCCTCGACTGCCTGTTGTTGCCCCAATGGTAGTCGTCTAGGTGGTATTCTGATGGGTTGAGCCTTTCCGGTATCTATTCGATGCTGTATGATGTTGTGCGACCGGTAGTTCCATTTTTACTGTTAAAATTTGCCAGTGTTTTGTGATAAATTGCTTGGCTTTTTCTGGTTCTCTGGTGTCAAGTGTGTCAAGTGGTCAGCAAACTGTTGTAGGAACTCTTTATCGACCCCTGTCTCATTCACCGACGTCTGGTACTCTTCTTCGCAATTGATGATGGTCTCTACTGGCTCGAAACAAGCTATCTCTTGACCATTGGCAATTCTAATGTCGTTGTTGGACAAATTCAGGACTCTGATTGGTATATCTCGTCCGGTTTTAACTATAGCCCGTCCAACCAAGTAGTCATGGGCTGAGTGTACGGGCTCCACCATTCCAACGCAGCTCCCAGGATTGCGGTCTAGCTGCCCATGAATAATCTGTTCCGTTCGACCGGGAATTCTAGCTGAAGACTTTGCCACAATTTTTATGGGCGTGACTGATGTGTTGACGGGCCGTGTCAATACAAATTCCTCATTCAGGAACCGAAGAACATCATATCTCGGGTCGAACATAAATCCATGCTGGCTAATTAGGTCCATTCCCAGTATAAAATCGTCCTCAATATTCGCTACCAGGACCCTATGCCGGATCATGTTGTCCCCTATCTGTAGCACGACATCTGCCTCACCCTGTATCGACATGGACTCGCCGGTGACTGTTCTGAGCTGGATGTTATTGGTAACTGGCCGAATTTCTGATGCTCTCAAAACCCTGGACTTGGCAATGGACACAGCGGCGCCGGTATCGATGGTGATGGTAACTGCTCGCCCGTTGATGGTGCCTCTGATGACTAGGCTGCCGCTATCTCGCCAAAATCCCCGGATGGATAACATTTTGGGGGCTGGTGGAGGGACAGTCAGCATTCGCCCCCCTGTGCTGACTGAGTGACGGTCCCTGGACATGTGGCTGTTCTGTTGGTTACTCCTGGTCGGTGATCGTTCAGGTGGCCTCACTCGACAATTACGTTGGAAGTGCCCTGTCCGTCCGCAGCCGTAACATGCCCCTCTGGTGCCAGTTCTTACTGACCGGTCTAATATTTTGTTCAGACCAGCCAGCAGCGCTTGAAATGGTGACTCTGACTCTTCCTGGTTGAAGGAAACTGCTCGGACCCTCGGCTTGGACATGTTCATGACGGCCTCTACTTTCAAAGCCCGAAGTAGAGCTTCATTACTCTTCTTGACGCCACTCAGTCTTAAATTTCTTTGAACTTCCACATCTCTGATGCCGTTTATGAAACTCTGCGTGGCCAACTGGTCTTTCGTTTCCTCTGGCAGGTCTGGATAGGACAAGTGTACTAACCGTCTAATCTCTGCTTCGAATTCTTGAAGGCTTTCACCGGATCTTTGCGTTTTTCCACTGAGTTGGACTTGGTATACCTGGCTCAAGGATTGATTGTCGTAGCGTTTGTCTAGGATGGCGATGATCTTGTCGAAATTGCCTTGTTCATCGACTGGAATGCTTTGGAGGAGTTCTAGGGCCGGACCTCTTAACGAAATTACCAGAGAAGTAGATTTTTCTTGATTATCCCATCCATTAGCTGTAGCCACAGCCTCAAATTGTCGTTTATACATGGGCCAAGATGAACTGCCGTCGAATGTGGGTGGTTTACTAAAGGAACCTTTGGTACTCACGGTGTGCTGGTATTTTCCTCGCTGTAAGTCCTGTTGCATTTTTTTGATTTCTGTTTCTACCTTGTTTTGGATGGCACTGATTTTATCTTGTACTTCACTTACTTCACTTTGTACCGTGTTTTAATGGAACTGATTTCAAATTTCACCTGGCTCTGGATGGAATCGATGTCATCTACTTTGATTTCAAGAGTCTCCACATTACTTTTTAGGATCTTTATGTCGTCGTTTATCTCTTTTATATCTGATTCTACTATTTGCATTCTTTCATTAACTGTTTCGTTAACTTGTGATACTATTTGCATTAGTTGTTCAAATTGCATTTGTCTTTTTTCTTCAGTTTGATCTTGTTTTTGTTCAAATATTTTAAAATCAATTGTCTCTGTTCATTCAATTTCGAGAATAATCCCTCAATTAAATTCTGTGTTTTTTCTTCCATCGTGGAAACAAGATTTTGTTGTTTTTCTTCCATCGTGGAAACAAGATTTGTTGTTTTTCTTCCATTGTAGTGACAAGATTTTCTAATTCTATTTTACGTTTTTCATCAAAAGATTTTACTAACCTTTGTTGAATTTCTTCTTGATGTTGTTTCTCCTTCTTGTCACGTTTTTCTAGAATCTGTGCTATTTTTTGTCTAGTCCCTCAGTAACCTGTTTGATAATTTTTTGGTAGTTTCGTCGGTTTTTCCATACTTCGAGTTTCCATAAATCAAATTACGCTTTTAACTGCACTTAATCCTTCACTTCTAACACCAAATTGCTATGTACTTCGTGGGTTCAATTTAAAAAATTATAACAACTAATATTTACTTTCACTTTTCTAGAACTTTATTTACATTTAAAACAGCTGATTCACAATACATTTTCATATAAGCTAGTCGTCGCGGTATAACTCCTGGCGATCGTGGCGTTCTTCTTTTATATCACCAGCGTAGAATTCTCCAGTAGAAATCAACATCGTTCCTTCCGTTGCCGAGCCTTTTCGAGAATCGTATTTTTTTATCTTGAAGCGTTTGTTGTCGTGCTGAAATGACACAGGGTCGGCTTTGGGTAAATTTCGTAACAATATTATGAACTTAATGCATGTTGCCAATTGGCTACATACAATTTTTTTGAAAAAATAATGGTTCAAAATTAAATTTAATTTTTTTTCTTATTTTTCCTGTATCAGTTTGAGAAAATCTTTAAGTTTTTGATTTTAATTTTTTTAACGAAAAAACATGCATTTAAGGGTTAATGCTTTATTTTGGTAAAAAATCGATGCTATGGTAAGGCTTAAATGATTAAAATTTAAATAAAAATACCACAGAGTTTACAATTTTTTTTATTGTTAAGTTTGTTAATAATGTGTTTGTCCACCAACACCTCTTTTCATTTATTCAATAAGAAGATATATTTCTTTTTGAGGAATACTATCTCAAGATACTGCCTTACAACGTACAAAGTCCGTGGGGTAAATTTCTGATCCTTCTACTCATCATATCACGAACATGTTTTATCGGAGGATAAGAAAGACCACCGCAACAGATTCACATGGGGCTCTTCAAAACAGTTTAAACTAACTGGAGCAACATGAGGTCGAACATTATTCTGTTGAAATACGGGATCCATGAGCCGATTAAGGTACGGGACTATATACGGCTTCACTACTTCCTGAAGATAACGTTGCGCTGTGGGCGTTGCCTCAAACAAAGATTAAAGGTGACCTACTCACATGTGCAATAACTGCTCATACCATAAGGCCTACTGTTCGGTGTACATGTGGCTCAACATTAAATTGAGGTTGACGTCTTTCTCCTCCACATCCTCTAAACCATTATTCGGCCATCATGTTCACCCAAGCAAAATCGAGATTTATCCGAGAAAATGGCGATGCTCAGACATAGCACAAGATGGGGTCGATAATGCTGCAGGCCAAAAGACCTTATACGGTAGTAAACCGTTTTGACACTTACAGACAACGTTCGAGCTGTCGAAAAGCTGTCTCTAAAGGCGATAAGGCTTAGTCGTCGATCTTGAACTTCATTTGTGACCATTCGACGTACGATGTCTACTCTTCTCTGATTTTGGAAATAATCAAACCAACCTTGAAAACATCTCATTGTTGGTCTGCGGTTAGCGATTTCTCGAAATGAAAAACCCACCTCCCGTAAACCAATAAATCGACCTCTTTCAATGACTTAGCTGGCGATACATTCGGCGTACACGTACTCTAGGCATTTTAACATTGCTAAACATCGATTTTGGACCCCAACAAACAGTTTGTTTTTTGGTAATGCAATATAAAAAAATACAAAAAGCGACATCCAATATCATAAAAAAGCGCTTCCACGGATTCTACGCTCTCTATTCAATAGGAAATGAAAAAGAGTTTACACGGCCGATTATAAAATAAAGTTGCATATACAATAGTGTAAATATAGTTACATAATTTCTAGTATACAATAGAACCTGGTTAATTCGAAATTCAATGGAAATGCTAAAAATTTCGAATAAATGAGTTAGCGTAGCGAGTTTTTCTAGATAGACAAATGTTTGTACTACTACAATTTTATCTTACAAAAGCACATATTTTAAAGTTTCTACTATATTTACTTTAATATACGAGGGCTGCCTTTTATATTTCGGGATTGGACAACCCTAGTGTTGCAATCTGACAACTGACAGCTCTATCGTAAAGTTTGACATTTTTGAGGTTATACGCTTCAACGAACTGTTCTTGCATACCCCATGATCAGCCAGGACACGATATGCTTCACAAAATTAGACTTGTTGATTTTCTGAACAATAAATTTGCCTAACTGTAAAGGATTTACCCATACCAAGTGTGAAAAGTGTGGTGTAGAATTATGTCTCAACAAATATAATTGTTTCAAACAATGTCACATGTAATGTAATATTATATTATGAACTCAACGCATTGGACAACAATAGTGTTGCAATCTGACAACTGACAGCTCTATCGTAAAGTTTGACATTTTTGAGGTTATGCGTACTCAAAACGTTTTGACATACGAGCGCTATGTTTGTTTACAGTAACTTATAGGATTCATCTCGGCCAGAAAATGGAATTAAATCGTGAACATTTTTGTGCGATTATTTTTTACAACTTTCGACGTGGATTAAGTCAGCAAGAGTGCATAGATGAACTTAATTTAATTTTTGGCGATGAAACTCCATCAAGGACCACTGTTTATCGATGGTATGATGAATTCAATCGAGGTCGTAGTTCACTCCAAAACGAATTTGGTGAAGGTCGTCCAAAAACAGTTGTTGTTCCGGAAACCATTGATGCTGTGCGCGAACTGATATTGCAAGATCGTCATGTGACCTATCGTGAGATTGAGTCAACCTTACACATTAGTGGACCAGCATACATTCAATATTGCATAAACATTTGAATGTCAAAAAAATTTGTTCGCGTTGGGTCCCACACAATTTGTCAATCGTTCAAAAAAAGGCTCGTGTCGATTGGTCGAAAGAAAAGCTCAAAAAATACGTTCGCGGTACTTCAAAACACGTTTATGACATAGTGACAGGTGATGAATCGTGGATTTACGCGTATGAGCCTGAAAGTAAACAGCAGTCGACTGTATGGGTGTTTCAAGATGAGCCGAATCCAACAAAAGTTGTTCGCGCACGAAGCACTTCCAAGCAAATGATCGCCTGTTTTTTCGGAAAAACTGGACATGTCGCAACCGTACCACTAGAACAACGCAGAACAGTCAATTCTGAGTGGTACACAACCATTTGTTTGCCAGTTGTCTTCCAAGAAATGAGGAAAACCAACCCCCGAAGACGGATCAATCTTCACCACGACAATGCGAGCTCTCACACATCGGCTCAAACAACTGCATTTTGTGACCACTCAAAACATCGACTTGATGTGTCATCCGCCGTATAGTCCTGACTTGTCAACAAATGACTTCTTTTTATTCCCGTACGTAAAAAACAAACTGAGAGGTCAACGTTTTTCGAAGAAGCGGTTGCTGCGTTCAGAATGCATGTTTTGGAGATACCTCAATCAGAGTGGAAAAACTGCTTCGACAATTGGTTCAAACGCATGCAAAAGTGTATAGATCTTCATGGGGAATATTTTGAAAAACAATAAAGCGATTTTCGATGATTAATATTTGTTTTTGTTATCTAATCCCGAAATATAAAAGGCAGCCCTCGTATTCATCTCATTCGTCATTTAGTAGTCAACAGATAAGTGACTAAAAATTTCTTTATTTTGTACTCCTTATCACATATGTATACTATTCATTCTACATTAGCATTTCTTAGATTTAACAGTTAAGATTTTCGAAAAAATGGCACCAGTGAGAAGTTAGATATAACAAAAGTTATTTAACACTTCCAGAAAAAAATCAATTCAAAATGTAATATCCAAAAAGATAGAAAAAGATAAGGTGGTTCCTTGTTGGACGAAGATCTACTATGCATATTGGGGGATGAAAGCAAAATGAATAGAAGCAGATCAAATAAATGCTAGTGTCGAAAACAAAAAAGAAGATACTGCTCTAACTCTAATAGCACGACATTTTTTTAAATGGTTTGTTAGCCACTCCTGGATAAAATTTCCAACTGTAACACTTTTCTATTTTTTACTACTTTATGGTTAAATAATCTTCAATTCTGAATGATAGCTATCGCACCTATGTATTTTTAATTTTTAGGTCTAAATCCCATCACCTTTTCAATTGCAATAAAAAATCAACACAATATAAATTAAAGAAATTAAAAAATTGCAAAGTTTATAGTGACATCATCTTCTTCAGCAAGGTTGTCTCCTAATAGACGGTTATGGCTTTGATCTTTTCGATCTTAGTCCGGTCCCAGTAAAAATTTGGATAAATGAATTATATACAAAACTTATTCACAGCATGGGATAGCCTTGGGATTCCGGCTATGTCTCTAATCTAACATATAATTACTATATCTGGCGTCTTTGTCACTAAACCTAAAGAAAAACTTTTAATCACTGCAATAGCGTCTATCACTTCATAAGTTTTAATCAAGGACCAGGAATAAAAAAAGTGAGAACAAATTCTACATTAGAATAGGGAAATTTCAATCAAATAGGTATAACTTTTGCATCACTATATCAACTACATCATTAATTACATTTTTTATGCGTTTATAACTATGTTGATTCTAAATAAGAGTCAAAACTTAAAATCAATTTACATAATACTACATAAATAAGTGTTCGAGAGGACATTCTATTGTGGGAAGCGCAACTGATGAAGGTTCCCGACCAGAAACAATGTATAACACATATATTGTCATGCGTACACAAGAATGACACCTCGGAGAGAGTATTAATTTATAAGCTGAAAAAATATACATGCGGCTTTTCCGCCGCCTTTACCGGAAGTCCTTACAGTGACAATTCTTGCATTCACAATCTGACATTTCAATATTTGACAATATAAACTAATTGTTTATTGAAGGGTAGTTATAGCATTGTTTGTTAATGTTTAAGCACTTTTTGGGAAGTTACATCACAATTCACGAAATTACTGTATATTTCCAAATATTTCGGGGGGTCTAGGTCATACTCCGTTGTCAATGGCAAAGAAACTAACAAAAAGGCACAATTATAAAATTTAAAATTAAAATGTTCATCAATTGTATTTGACTTATGA
Source organism: Octodonta nipae (assembly GCA_034190945.1). Classification (NCBI taxonomy): domain Eukaryota; kingdom Metazoa; phylum Arthropoda; class Insecta; order Coleoptera; family Chrysomelidae; genus Octodonta; species Octodonta nipae. The sequence goes on from CM067222.1 coordinate 73,329,806, forward strand.
AGTAACTAAGAGGATTTAATTTGATATTTTACAGATTAGCACAGAAAGATCATGTAATAATAACGTTATTTTCAAATTGGACAAATTAGAAAGGGGTGCTCTTCAGAATTTTATGTGTCGCTCCTAGGTGTTTGATATATACATGGTAGCACTAAAAAAAATCTGGTGAAATAACACAGCTTCTTTCAAATTGGAAGTATTACATGTGGCGCTCCTAGGTAAGGGGAAAGAAATAGTAACAAAATACATGAAATTAAACAAAAATTTACTCGTTAACCCTCTTTAAAAAATCCTGTGGGCGCCCATACATCTCAGTATTATTTCCAGGTATCTGAAAAAACTTGTCCAAATTTTTAAAATATAGCTAGTCACCATACCTGGTGAACATTTTGCATTGCAGATAATTTGGGGATTTTAGCTTTAATAATTCGGTCGTACACTCTTTCCTGAACAGGTTTATATTTTTGGAGTTTTTCTTAATAATGGTCATTAACAAAATCATAAAAAATATTTCAGTTTCGTGTATGGTAACTAATCCGATCATGACTTGAATTTCACAAAAGAAATAACAACTTCTGAATAAATTTGACTAGGAAAATCCCACAAACAGTTGTTTGACGTGGAACAGTTTGGAACGAAACAATACAAAGAAACCCACAGATCGAATTAGTCGATATTTTAGGAGACTATAATTTACCTTATAGTCTCAAACTAAAAATATAATATACACTGCGAGAGGATTCTTGGCACCCTCTGACCATAAGGACTGCCAGTTGAAGCGCCACAGCTCCCAGCCAATCTGAACCCCGTCCTCTTTTTGTTCTATGTCATTTGATGTTCCGTGCTACAGCACGACTGGCAACTAAAATTGGACATACAGGTTAAAAAAGGACTTTCTAACAGAAAATCATGTATACTAACAGGGCGCACTGAACCGGTTTCCTTTACATAATTATATCGGAGAAGAGTTTGAGTGTTGTTCCAAGTTATTAAAAAGCAGGTACTAATAAAACATTTTAAAAAAAATATAACCGACTTCAACCTATAACTAAAAAGCTAAAAACAAAATACAACTCTAGCAAATAAATAACACATTCAATATTGTTAGGTACCAATCCAGGAAGTAAAAAATGTTAAAAGGTGCTCATTCTGTACAAATTAATTAACATCAATAACAATCTAGTATATTTTTGAAGTCGGTGCCAGGCAAATCTAAAATCCTTCATTGCGTACTTATCTACTACTTCATCAAACTTGATTGTTGCTTGGCACCGACTTCAGAAATTTACTAGATTGGTAGGTAATTAATTTGTACAGAATGAGCACCTTTTAATGTTTACATTTTTTACTTCTTGGATAGGTACCTAACAACATTGAATGTGTTAATTATTTGCTAAGTTGTATTTTGTTATAATTATTTTTAGCTTTCTAGTTATAGGTTGAAGTCGATTATATATTTTTTAATGCTTTATTTTTAACTTTTTAGTTTTTTTGAACTCAGGTAGTTTTCATTCTATATTTTTTATTTTGTATGTATTACCTTAATAGGCAGGACCATGTTTATTTAAATTGACAGGTAAATGTTTACTAGTACGCGTTGACTTAATAAGCGCAAAATATATTTTTGCCTTATGGATCACGCCATGTAACCTTTTTTCAACTTTTTTGACACCTCTGTATAACTATAGATAATTCCACTCCACCCTATGTTCCAACTATCCTGTTCATACGACTGCCCACGGCCAAGCATAAATTTGTTTGTTGCATTCTGTAAACTATAGGACGGAGTAGAATCCATCCCATATTTAGTTAGTCAAACCCGTCCTATATTTCAACCATACTATTTAACTCCTTGTGGGCTACCCTCTCCACACTTTCTGCAACTTCTTATGGGCCATAAAATAAATATTTTTTTAATAACACTGTATAAATATAATTCAACTTCAACATATATTTCAACCATCCTGTATATGATTTGTTTACGTCCATATCATATAACAGTTTTTTAATCACCCTATATATTTTTAATTTCATATATTTTCCAACATTTTTACACCACCAAACGTCCACTCCACCCTATATTCCAACCATCATGTATATACGGCTAAACGGCCTTACCTATATTTCAATCATCATATAAATGCAACTCCTTCTATCACTATACTTTGTGAACTTGGTCGCTATAACTAAACATCCTGTGTATAAACGCACCACAGAATTTGACATGTGTTGTCACTGAATTTTCTATTAGGCCGGGAGAATGTGACAACCAAAAGCACCGTCTTCGCAAAATGGAAAAAATTTCATTTAAATAGGTATTTGCCTGGTATACAAACAAAACGAGCTTGGTACTCATTGATTTAAGGAGCCGAAAATACTATGCTTTACTACCTATATGCTGAAGATGTCCATAGGAAATTTTCAAATTCGCTATTAAAACTTCCAGTGCCTAAAATTCCCGCACTATTACGTTGGGATTAAAATATTTATGAGGAAATGTCCGCTATGTCATTTCGATGAAATTTTTGATAAGAATTTTGGAATTTTTGGTGATTTTCTGCAAAACTGCAAGTTTCACGTCGCAGAAAAGCATATGACATCACTTTGGGATCTTCCTTAATAGATTAAACGTTAAAAGACTATACACATCCATAAGGAGTTATCGAAAAATCGACGAAAATATTAGGGATATTGGTCGATTTCCATGCACGCATGTGTTTATTCACAAATTTCATCACTTTACCAATAGAATTCTTTTCCAAAATTTGAAGTTTCACTAATCCGGATATATACTCTATTAAATAAGACCATATTCATACAAAATGGTTCACCACAGGAGAAGAAATCAGTTAACATACATACAAAAAAAAGCGACGAATTGATAACCTCCTCCTTTTTGGAAGTCGGTTAAAAACTATTTTACATTTTACACATAAAAACAATGGTGATAGAAATTATGTTATCTTTTAATATTTAAGTTTTTGTTAAATTAGTATTGATCCTAACATATTATACAGGAAAACTAGTTGCCAAATCCGTAGACCTACTTTCTCACAGTTAATCCTGCGAGAGATTTTTTTTTATAAGACGGCAACTAGTGTTCCGGGCAGTTTCCAGAAACTTGATTTTGAATTACTTAACTTGTCTGTATTTTTCAGAAACCATTGTGAGGAGTGAAAATCCCAGATGAACATTCAAAATAAATGAATATTGTCGAACTAGAACAAATCATGCATGAGCCCAGGTGGTGCAGCTCCCCATCCAGCCCCTCCATGTCAACGGCCATGGTTACAAGAATTAAAATGTTATCTTTCCGTTTTCACTAAACCGTATAATACAATCATACAAAAACCTAATGACAATTAAACCAACAATTTAATTAAGCATTTGCAACAAACAGAAATAATTTAACGGTGCTTTTTATGAATTCGTATCTGGGCCAAGCACTTATTACATCCATCGCTCATTTTCCCAGCAAACAAAAAAACCGCCAGTAAAAACAACACAATTAGAAGGAAAAAAAGACGTTCTCACCACATTCAATCAGGAAGTTAGTTATACGACTCTGAAAAACGAACAAAAATAAAACAAAAGCTACCGACCGAAGACCGTCCGAGTATACGAGAACGATGAGTTTTTACTACCACCTTTAAATTAGAGCGTTGCTTCACTACTAACATCAACCGTTATAAATTACACCTCATTGTCGCCTTCACCTTGGTTTCTTCCTTATGCTGAAGAGATAAATAAAGGCTGTTCGTGCCGAAGAATTCCGTATTTTAGTTAACGATTACGGAGCGGTGCTCCAGGTTGGGAACTCGCCTTCGAGGCTGGCGTCTGCATAATTTTGCATTATTTTTTTCTTGTTGTTGCTGTTGCAGAATATAACAATCTGAAAGAAGTTTTGGCTTTTTAGAATAGATTTTTGATGAACGATACAGAGAATACGATATGAAAAATTGAAGCCCGTACTAACATTTGTTTAGACTATTTTATAAAAAAATTTAAAAAAAATATAACCAACTTCTACCTATAACTAAAAAGCTAAAAATAATTATAACAAAATACAACTCTAGCAAATAAATAACACATTCAATGTTGTAAGGTACCTACCCAGGAAGTAAAAAATGTAAACATTAAAAGGTGCTCATTCTGTACAAATTAATTACCTACGAATCTAGTATATTTTGAAGCCATCTAAAATCCTTCATGGCGTACTTATATACTACTTTATCAAACTTGATTGTTGCTTGGCACCAACTTCAAAAATATACTAGATTGGTAGGTAATTAATTTGTACAGAATGAGCACCTTTTAATGTTTACATTTTTTACTTCCTGGGTAGGTACCTAACAACATTGAATGTGTTATTTATTTGCTAGAGTTGTATTTTGTTATAATTATTTTTAACTTTTTAGTTATAGGTAGAAGTCGGTTTTATATATTTTTTAAATGTTTTATTTTCAACTTTTTAGTATTTTTCATTCTTTATTTTTTATTTTGTATGTATAACCTTAATAGACAGAATCAGGTAACATCGAAAGCCTCAACATTATACAATGATACTTTCTCATTTAAATTGACAGGTAAATCTTTACGAACAAAAGTGTACTAGTGCGCGTTGACTTAATAAGCCCAAAATATATATTTATGCCTTATGGACTACGCCATGTAACCATTTTTCAACTTTTCTTGACAACCCTGTATAACTATAGATAATTCCACTCCAACCTATGTACCAACCATCCTGTACATACGACTGCCGACGAACAAGCATAAATTTGTTAGCTGCCTTCTGTAAACTATAGGACGGAGTAGAATCCATCCCATATTAACGGAGTCAAATCCGTCCTATATTTCAACCATAGTATATAACTCCATGTGGGCTACCCCCATAAATTATTTCATTTTTAACATTTTATATTGTCGCCCTGTGTAACATTAATTCCTCTCCACACTTTATGCAACTTCTTATGGGCTCTAAAAGAAATAATTTTTTAATCAAACTGTGTAAATTAATTCAACTCCAGCATATATTTCAACCATCCTGTATATGATTTGCTTATGTCCACATCATATAACAGTTTTTTAATCACCCTATATAGTTTTAATTTCACATTTTTTCCAACATTTTTATACCACCAAACGTCCAGTCCAACTTATGTTCCAACCATCCTGTATTTACGGCTGCCTACGGACCACTATCATTCTAGTCCGTCCTATATTTCATTCTTCATATAAATGCAACTCCTTCTATCACTTTACTTTGTGATTTTGTTTGCTATAACTAAACACCCTGTCTATAAACGTACCAAATAGCAGTTTAAAGTTTGACATGTGTTGTCACTGAATTTTCTATTAGGCTGGGAGAATGTGACAACCAAAAACACCGTCTTCGCAAAATGGAAAAGTTTGCATTTAAATAGGTATTTGCCTGGTATACAAACAAAACGAGCTTGGTACTCATTGATTTAAGGAGCCGAAAATACTATGCTTTACTACCTATATGCTTGAGATGTAAATAGAAATTTTTCAAATTCTCAATTAAAACTTCTAGTGCCTAAAATTACCGCACTATTCCGTTGGAATTAAAATATTTATGAGGAAATGTAATTTTTGATAAGAATAAGAATTTTGGAATTTTCCGCGATTTTCTGCAAAACTGCAAGTTGCACGTCGCAGAAAAGTATATGAGATCACCTAAGGATCTTCCTTAATAGATTAAACGTTAAAAAACTGTACACATACATAAGGAGTTATCGAAAAATCGACTAAAATATTAGGGATATTGGTCGATTTCCATGGACGCATGTGTTCATTCACAAATTTTATCAATTTACCAATAGAATTCTTTTTCAAAATTTGAAGTTTCACCAATCCGGATATATACTCTATTAAACAAGACCATATTCATTCAAACCGGTGCACCACAGGAGAAGAAATCAGGTAAGATACATACAAAAAAAAAAAGCGAAAAAATACGCGACGAATTGATAACCTCCTCCTTTTTGGAAGTCGGTTAATAAAAGGATATATCTTGAGAAATGTGCCAAAGTGTTAAGCCTGCAATACACGTTGGCCGAGCATGGCAGAGTGAACGCCAATACCAAGGTGTAGATAATATATTTGCATTGTCTTGTCGTCGCTCGATGTCGCTCGCCTAGTTGTCCGAGGTAAGTCAACCGCCAACGTATATAGAACCCATTTGACGTAGCTTGTTACAAATTGCGATCACTCGTGACCACTTGCCGCACTTCGGAACGTTGTCGGGTTTTCGCCACAAATCAAAGACGCTCGCGTGCACTCGGCCAATAGTGTTAATATGTTTGTCCGCGTGTTATTGTTGGCGTCCGTCGTAGATATATAGCAGCAGCTGAAGTAGCGTCTTCCATATTCTTTCAATTCAAAATATAAACTGACCAAGCCCAACGTATGGGGGCATCTCTTCAAAACTCGGCTATATTGGCAATTTGCATTGGTTTTCGACAAACTTGCTAAACGTCGAGGCAGTACCACTTGCATTGTATTAATTTGACTACGCTCGTGTTGGCCTAAGCTCGGCCAACGTGTATTGCAGGTATTATAGATAGAGCTTTTTTTGTATGTTCAATGAAATAATTTGGATGTTGTAGTTCCTTGAATATCTTGAATCCGTTTGTGTGGGTGAATTTCCAAATGCCGGCCGGTGGCGCTACAAAAGACATAGTTTTATGCCCTGATAAAACTGTATAAATTTCCTATCTATTGCTTCTAGTAAATTAAATAACTAATTTAAAATCCACTGTCAGGTTTACAAGATTATGAATTAATTTCTTCTTCTACCGAATATTAATTATCTAGTAAATAATGAGAGGGACGAAAATTTCTTCTTTTGTTTTGGGCCTTTGGTGAAGAAGTACCTCGGTCGGTTGCGAATTTACAACCCACCAATAATATACTTTCGGTTAGAGTTTCAGAAGCCGACTTGGTTCAAATATCAGTCATAAAAAGTATTTGTGAATGCCGTTTATTTCCTGGCATCGCGAGGAAGTTCTGATATGTATCGAGTGACAAGATATTCTAAGTTTGGAGTAATAACGCTTCAGTAGAAGGTGAGTGTAAATACCATTTTGAAGAAAAATTGTCACGAAGACGTAATATTTTAGGGTTCACTTGTTGGGCCTTATATTCATCTGTCTGGCTTTAAATTCACCTACCGGGCAGTTTATTGTACCTGTCGCCATACATTTTATGGATAAACCTTATTTTGAGTACAGGGTCAATATTCTATTCTGGGGCCGTATATATTTTTGGATTGGTTCGTAATTATTTTACTATGGGATTATTTATTCTGTTGGGCCTTATATCCATCCATGTGGATATTTTCTCATATTTAAGGAGTTCGGCTGTTTTAACCGAATGGGATATTTTTGCTCTCTGACTATTTTACCACGTATTGGTTCGTTACGTAATGGAACACTGAGTTAGCCCAGGTCATTTACGAAGATACGTCACAAAATTAATAGTAAAACAAAACCGACATCAACGTGTTCTAATGATAAAACATGACTAACTGACGTATAATTCAACTTTTTTTATTGATGCGTTTTTGTTTTTTAACAAAAAAACAACGCAAAAATTTGGCAACATTTAGTTTTTTACCTTTTACACAAAACCTAAATATGAAAACGTGTTTGCTACTATGAGCAATGTTGAAGAGAAATGAAAAACCTAAAAAATGAGCTGCTATACGCTCAACTTCGTTAATTGGTTCCTTAGATAATGGAACCTTTACCCGAAATTCCAAAAAAATAAATAATCGCTTATATATTATTAACTAAAGCGATAGATCTTCTTATACCCAATTCATGATATAAAAATAAATATTGTAGCCCAGGTAGTTTTTGCAAATTTTCAGTCAATCCTATGGAAGACATATTTTTTTGAAAGGCTATATTACCTCACCGGATGATCCTATCATTATGAATAAACCACCATTAGAAAGTAGAAGAGTTGATCTAGAGACCCCTCATCTCACTTTTCTAAAATTTAAGGTATAAATACATATAAGTATTGAGAATATTTGGCCATTCCGTTTCAAATTTTTTGGATGAGTCCATTCGAAAAATTGCTAAGGGCCAGTACTTGTAAAACGATATCCTTATAATAAATATCTTAATGCATATGTTAATTTTAAGCAGACACATATTTATATATAATATGGAATTATGTAATAAATTTAGCACAATGGAATATCTAAACTTTATTTAGCAAGAGAGGATGATTACGGATCATAATATGCAAAATGCGAAGGCTGTTGCAAGCGATTTTTCCATTTCTAAATATTTCAATAAAAGATCAAAACATATATCTAAAGAAATTTAGTTTGTCATTAATTAGTATTTCGTAATAAAAACAGGAATCTGAATTGAACATCATAAAAATTGGATTGTTAACTAATTAAGGAATAACTTTTTTTTCAAGTAATAACTATGATCAATTTTTAGATATCGGCTTTTCATTTTTTTGTAACAAGAAAATATGAAATGTACTGAGAAGGAACCTACTATTATTTACTTATATTTTAAAAGATCAGTGAATACAGAAGGTAAATTCTCGTTTTTTATTAAAATTTAAAATAGCTACGCCTTTTGCATATTAAAAATGATTGCTCCATCATTATCATGTCTCTATCTAAATAGAGTTTAGGTATTCCTTTTGCTAAATTTATTACGTAAATCCATATTATGCATGACATATAAATATCGGTGTACTTACAATTTATGCAATAAGGTTATTTATTATAAGGTTCTCGTTTTTTAGCAATTTTTCGAATGGACTCGTCCAGAAAATTTGAAACGGAATGGCCAAATATTTTCAATACTTATCCGTAATGATACCTTAAATTTTAGAAAAATGATATAAGGGGTCTCTAGATCAACTCTACTTTCCAACGGTGGTTAATTTAAAATGATTGGGTCATCGGGTGAGGTAATACAGCCTTTAAAAAAATATGTCTTCCTTAGGAATGACTGAAATTTTGCAAAAACTACCGGCGCTACAGTATTTATTTTTAGAACATTAATTCCTTATGACAATATCTATCGCTTCAGTTAATAAGAATGTTTTAAATATAAAATAAAAAAAAAGCGATTATTTATTTTTTTGGAATTTCGGGAGTTGGTAGTATAATAGGTCATTTTGTAGATTTCCCAATTCTCTTCAACATGGTTTCAAGGGTGGATTTTGTGTCAAAGGTAAAAAAAACTAAATTCATACGGATTTTTTAAGCTTTTTTTGCTAAAAATAAATCATTAGAAAACTTTGATGTTGATTTTGTTCTACTATTAATTTCCTCACCATTTGTAGAGTCAGTTTTACATATTTTTTGAACATTACATACCAACTTTGTGTGATGATACATACTCTCTTCGAGGTGTCATTCCTTTGTACGCAAGACAATATATATTATATATAAATATAATATATATTGTTTCTGGTCGGGAACCTTCATCAGTTGCGCTTCCCACAATTGAATGTCCTCTCGAACACTTCTTTATGCATTTGATGCATTTCGTTAAATTTGAAGACGTGAGATGTAAGACAACATCTAGGATTTTCAAGAGAATCAGTACACAGAGGTTCCGAATCTGGAGCCGTTCCGTTTAATTACTGTTCTCCCTTAACTCCTAGGACAGAATGTCACGATAAATTTTTCAGGTTACTTCACCTGTCAGAGATATTGAATACTCTCTTCGAGGTGTCATTCCTTTGTACGCAAGACAATATATATTATATATAAATATAATATATATTGTTTCTGGTCGGGAACCTTCATCAGTTGCGCTTCCCACAATTGAATGTCCTCCCGAACACTTCTTTATGCATTTGATGCATTTCGTTAAATTTGAAGACGCGAGATGTAAGACCGACATCTAGGATTTTCAAGAGAATCAGTACACAGAGGTTCCGAATCTGGAGCCGTTCCGTTTAATTACTGTTCTCCCTTAACTCCTAGGACAGAATGTCACGATAAAATTTTTCAGGTTACTTCACCTGTCAGAGATATTGAATACTCTCTTCGAGGTGTCATTCCTTTGTACGCAAGACAATATATATTATATATAAATATAATATATATTGTTTCTGGTCGGGAACCTTCCTTTGTACGCAAGACAATATATATTATATATAAATATAATATATATTGTTTCTGGTCGGGAACCTTCCTTTGTACGCGTACAAAGGAATGACACCTCGAAGAGAGTATTCAATATCTCTGACAGGTGAAGTAACCTGAAAAATTTTATCGTGACATTCTGTCCTAGGAGTTAAGGGAGAACAGTAATTAAACGGAACGGCTCCAGATTCGGAACCTCTGTGTACTGATTCTCTTGAAAATCCTAGATGTCGGTCTTACATCTCGCGTCTTCAAATTTGTGTGATACAATTGATTTAAGTTTGAAAATTTAATATGTTAAGATTTAAATGCCATAGATATGTTTCTTTTTTTGTTATTTTTTTTGTACTTTATCTGTTTTTGGTTTTTCATTAAATTATCATTTGTATTCCTTTAGTGTATTTTTACCTGATCCTATCGATTGATATACTGACAAGTGGCACTAAATTAGAGTTTGTTATGACTAAGAGCCGGACAGGAAAAATGTACTACTCATTTTCGGCACCATGAGTGCCTATGACTTAAGTACTACAGCCTAACAGAAAACGTTTGAGCACTATGCCATCAATTCTCCGTGGCACATGGGTTGTCTGTGGAAAGTCAAACTTGCTATTTTCGAACCCGATAAATTAATTAAATTATAATTGACGGCATTTCGAACTAAGCTAGATATTGGAGAAGTAAGACATAAAAACCTTGTGCCGTACAAAAATAACGGTGCTGGAAAGAATAAAAAATTTCATTTTCCAAAAATTTTCTCCGATAGAAAAATTATAGAAAACTGTACGGCATGTTTGACTTTAAATAAATATATTTATTTAAAAGTAATATTTTACTATGTCGTATCATTGCCATGACTATTACTATCGAAAAAAATATTAGAAAATGTACGGCACCGACTTTAAGGTTTTACTTCTGATCTAAAATAAAGAAAATCATAAGTGTCGTATGAAATATTTGTCAAAAAAAAATTATTACCTGATTATGTGTCCTGTTGAAGTTAAAGTCCTTCGTTTTGGGGTAAAATTCATATTTTCCCAAACGCCAAAAATTTTGAAAGCAAGTTATTCCATATTCTATTCTTTATACAAAAGTGCCGTACAAACTTATTGGCACCAGAAAAGATAATTGAATATAAATAACAGAAATTTTTTATAATTTTTCCAATTTTGAAAATTCATTTATAGAAACTCTAGTAGTATTGTACATTCAATTTTATTGCTGTTATAAATTGTTTAAAGGTTAATATAAATGAAATTATGCATGCCGTACATTTGTAATGTCAGACTTATCCAATGTAAGTGGTATTTTCAATTTTTTAAATGTTTGAGTTGATCTGATCAATTTGAAGAAAAAAAATCGATTAATCGAACATATTTTGGAACCTACAGAAAGTGTAAAAATTAACGATTTTTCATTGTTTTGAAAAAATACTTTCCCATGAGACTCAATTTAAAAAAAAACATTTAAAGTTAAATATCTCAGAAACATAAAAAATGGATTCTTCCTTAGAGCCACAGATTTTTTTTCCAAAAAAAAAAATATTTTTAGAAAATTCAATTACTTTTAGAATCTAAATATAATATAATCAATCAAAATCTTCTTCCTTGTCTTCCTCATCTCCACTTTCGAGTTCGCTTTCGACATCTTTATCAGGATCATCATTATCAACGTTATCATGATTATCTAAAATAATAAAATAAATTAATTCTACTATAAATTTAAATTAACGTATAGTTAACTGATAAATATATAATGTTTACCATAATCAGTATCCATTTCATCTGCTGCAGTTTTATTTTCAATAATAAGGCTGATGTTCCTTGGCATCCCCATCAAACCAATGGAATACATTTTTATTATTTTTCAAATTCCATACATTTTTCATATGCACGTTACCCCAGATTTGCGCAATATATATTGTTCTTTGAATATGTTGGAGAAATTCTTCATAGGATGGAGGGAAAATTCGAGCAATCTAATTTCGCAGATATATTTTTTTAAATTTTCTTTAACACTTTTAGGTTTGTACGTTTTGTTGAAGATGACAGATCTTGCTTTATTAAAAGTGCTTACAGACCCTACATTATACATGAGGCAAACGAAATCTTGAATATTTATGATGAGATCTTTAATAACTTCATCATCATTTAAGATTTGATGATCACACATTTTTGAGAATAATTGTTGATAGTCAGGATGTGATTCCAATTTTGAAATATTTGATACTAATACTCTGACTCTCGGCGGCAAGTTCAATTTTATGTATTAGTTTTACCTTCGCATTCTGCACTATTTTCAAAAATTATGTTAACAATTACAATTGATTTTAACCTTCACATTCTACATGATTACCTACTTTTTTTTTAAATAAATTATTGTTCAAAGAAAATTAAGTTAAAAGTTATAATTAATTTTACAATTTTACGTCATCCTACATTAAACAATTTTATTCAGAGGATTTTAAAATATATACAGCTTAATAAAAAAATAAAAAATACATTTTTTACTAAATAAACAAATTTATTTTTTTATTTATACAGCAACATTTTTTTAATACTTAATTTTCAATGAATTCCATTAGGGCACAAATGCTGTACAGGAACATTTTAAAATATCCATTCCTCGGGCGGAAAATTCATTTCCCCGCAGTGAGCTCATATGCCATGAAAAATGTACGGCACAATTATTTAAGGTATATTTTTATATTGTACTTTCTAATTTTTTTAAATATAGGGCGTCTCTAATAATTTTTTCGGATAGGGGTTGAAATGAGAAAATTGGCATCAGAGTAAAATCCCTTAGAGCCAGAGCAATGATACCGCATAGTAAAATATTACTTTTAAATAAGTATATTTATTTAAAATCAGACCTGCCGTACAGTTTTCTATATTTTTTCCATCGGAGAAAATTTTTGGAAAATGAAATATTTTATTCTTTCCAGCATCGTTATTTTTGTACGGCACAAGGTTTTTGTACATTACTTCTCCAATATCTGGCATAGTTCGAAATGATGTCAATTTTAATTTAATTAATTTACCGGGTTCGAAAATATCAAGTTTGACTTACCACAGACAACCCATGTGCCACGGACAATTGAGGGCATAGTGCTCAAACGTTTTCTTTTAGGCGTAGTACTTAAGTAATAGACACTCATGGTGCTGAAAATAAGTAGTAAATTTTTCCCGTCCGGCTCTTAATCTACTAGTAAAAGTGAAAAATTGAAGACAGTGATAGAATAATCAGTATAAATTACATGAAGGTTAGGTTAGGTTAGATTTATGTTAGGAAGCATATTCTCTAAATAAAGGACTTGAAGAAGTTAATTTCATATCGGTTTTGTTAGTTATAAGTTATAAGGTATGTTTCACATTCTGAAATAGATTTACTTTTGTTTTTTTTTATTACCTAACCCCCGACCCATGACTAGGAGCTGTCGTTTGGCACAAGTGAGCCAATTTATGTAGGTCATTATTTTGAAAATATTTTATTAGTCGCCCTTGTTCAAAATTGACTTCATTAATTCATTGAAATTTAAACTTTTGTCGCGCCACTGCCAATTTTACATCTCGTACGTTTTATGTCCGTAAAAAATACTAAAATCCAGAGACTTTCTATATGTTTTTTTTTTGGCTTACAATGTTGCGAGTTATCTAACTTTGACCGTAACAAGTTGCCACTTTTGATTCTCATAAATGCGCTTTTTTGTTCACTCGAGAAAGCAGTGTTCCTTGAAATATTTTGTCCATATTTTAGTGTAAGGAAATTAAGAATCCCTATAACTGTTGCTACCTTCGAGACTAGTCTCAGAAGAGAGAAGAACCAAGAACATCTCCCCTCAGGGGTTCTACTTACGGTTGGTGATTAACTGTTAATTGGTCACTTTATTATGTGGTCACATTACATTATTTGGATAGATTGATCCGTTTACAAGGTCCTTCGTGGACACCTTGAGACCTTGAGGCTTACGGTTTTTGTGTGTCAAAAGTGGGGCGTCAAGAGGGAGTGGCTTACGCTCGACATGGGTGGGAGGGTTCATGTTTCGCAACTGGGAGAGTTGGGGGCACATAATCGACTTCGTACGGATCGTCATACATAACAAAAAAAAAACAGAATAGAGAGAATTCTTAACCAATCGTGAAGTATCAGAAGGATAGTGGGTATACGCCGGGGTGCCTGAAGTTATATCTCGTGATGGTTTCAGGTACCCGCGAGATAGAGGTGTTTTAGTGGTTCAAACCCCACACTGCAGTACACTGGAACTGGAAAATACGTGAGGCTATTAGTTCGGTTACCAAATTTCACCTTCCCTGAAAGAAAGGGTCTATGGTTTTTAGCCGACTCCAATAAAAGAAATTGCTTTCAGCTTTAAGCTGCTTTGGATTTCCATAGATTTGAATTAGGTTGATCACACAAAGTTTAGATTTACTGTCGTAACAATATAGAATTGGGTCTCAATTATATTATAAACATCTAGAGTGTAAATGGTGTCGCCGTCTTTTTTCTTCAAAATATAAAATATGAAAACAAGCAAACAGACAATTTGACCAAAATTAATTGCATCTATTACATACAGTCAATTGTTATATTTAACACGTCCCCTGAGAGTGAGAATCGAACTTAGTATTCAGTAGAGTGAACTAAACGGCACTTCACGTTTAGAATTCCCATGGAAAACTGAACAATCTCATTCGTAGAATAATTTTTGTCTATTCGGCATACGAACATGTCGATTTTCGTATGCATATTATGCGGTGAGGAACGTCTTTATGGTTAGAAAGAAAATGAAAAGGAAATGAAGTGCACGCACACGTAATCTTCTATGAGGAAGCCGAGTTCTCGGTAATAGAAAATAAATTGCATGTGTTGTGCGAGGTGAGTGAATATAGTTTAGTTAAAGTTAAAGTACGCAGGAACAATCCTAACTAACATTCTAAAGGCGAAATTGAGTTTGGGACTCTGAAGATGGTTATTGCCGAAAAACTTATGAGGTTGGGGTAAGGGAGGTAATAATTTTTGTATGAAACTTTTTATTGGATCATACGTTTTGCTTCAGAATGTTTGTTAATAAATGTTTAAAACTATACTTAAAAGGGAGTGATGGAGTTGTAAAAATAATATAATATTAATAAAATAATCAATTTATTTAGCACTTGGCTAGCATAACAATACAATTCATAACAAAACACAACTTATAGTTTATTACATTCCAAACAGACTATCTTATATAATCGGTACAAATTATTTTAAAACATTTTTTACAGTTTTTAACATTATCTGGTAATTCAATGTATTGTGCTTTAATCCTCTATAGTCTATAGAAACTATTTTGACTAAAAGTAGTATGTTTTCTGACAAACTAGAAGTTATTTCTTGTCCTTGTATTCTGTGTATGTATATCTTTAACAAACCTGCAATAATTTAAGAGGTGCTGAGGAATTAGTCTGTTAATCACTTTGTATATAAATACCATAGCAATAACAGTTACAGTTTGTCTCAGATTAATTTATTTATTTTTGCTCAGATTAGCATATCGGTTCTTTTAGTGTATTTGTTACACCCTAATATAATTCGTAATGCTTTATTGGGTACTTTTTGTATATTATTAATCTCATTATTATTCTTTAGATTAGAAATGTGGAGCAGTAAGGCAGATGTGGTGCAATAATTGTTTGATATAATAGTTAATTTGGCCAAGAGCTTAAGGTTTACCTACCATGTTTTTTGCCGTTTTGTTTGTAATGTATTTATAATGTCTAGAAAAAGTTAAATGTTGATATATTATACAACAAAGAGAAGAATGTACAATTTCAATTTTCTTATTATTGATATTTATAGTAAAATTTGAATTATTAACTAATTTGTTCTTCTTTTTAATAAACATGGCTTTGATTCTACTTACATTTAGGTGGAGATAATTGGTGTTCCACCAGATTATTAAGCATCTATTATTTTAGAGATACTCTCATCTGTTATATAAAGGATAGTATCTTTTGCAAAAAATTAAATTTTTAACTATTGTGTTCATGTCATTTAAAAACAATATGAAAACTATAGGCCAAGTACTGTTTCTTGGGGTATACCATGTACACAAATATTCTTTGAACCAATTCAGAAGAAATAGTATTCATAAAGCTCAAATTTGGCAGATAGGCAGTTGGAAGGTGGGAGACATCAGTTAAGTAAGTATTTTTGAAAATCCACATTTTGTAGAGGAAAATGGCAGGGGTGAGGTGCTGAACTTTGTACGACAATTACATGGTAACATCTGATTTTTCATGACAAATGATTAAGATTTGCATATTTACGTTTTTAAACTATTCCTTGAATGGGGTGAAGTGAAGGTAGCAAAGTTTGTATGGAAAAATTGTACTCTAAAAATGTTGAAATGGTTACATTCAACTAATTCAGCTCTGTCCGTTTACCCCGTTAAGATAATTGACAAAAATGTCGTACCAAATAGGTATTGTACAGAGAAATAACACAAAAACATAATTTTGCTAAAGTAGGTTTTACGTTTAGTACTTAATACCATTCAATAGATGGCGCTGGGAAACTTTTATAACGCGCTATGGTTTTGTTTTATCACACTAACAGATATCAGAAGTACATGTTTTTGTCAGAATAGACTTTAAACGTTTGGTATTCCTGCAATATACGTAGTTTTATTTCTATTGTGGTGTTATTCCCCAAAAAAACATAAAAGTAATACATGTTTTTGATTTATTCAACATTGATCGGTTATTATCATCGACTTACTACTATTGAATTTATTAGTTACAAATTTAAGAACATACATACTGCCTATGACTGTAACCGCCAAAGGGGAACAGAGTTTATATGAGATGCTAATTAACTGAAGATAATATTTAAGATGGAGTGAGATCTTCAGTTCACAGCAAGGTAGTTATTTTTTTCATGTTGTAACTATTTAACCTCTACCTCTATCGACCAACAATCAGACTTGATTCACTAAATCACCAGTAACGGGAGCGAAGCCGCGGATAGAAACTAGTAGAAAATAAATTGAATGCGTTGTGCGAGGTGATTGAAAAAATTTGAGTTAAAATACACAAGAACTATAGTAAATATAATACAATAAAAAACACCCTTTTGTTAAACATAATTAACAAGAGTGAATGTCTTGTCTCGTCTGTAGTAGACACTTATCTGAGAAGAATACATGAAAGGTGATTCACAAAACATTGTACACCGAAATTTTTTTAGTGTTATTACTGTCCTACCGTTTTGATTTTTGTCTTTATAAATCTAAAAAAAAATAACTAATGAGATCACGGAAAGGTATAAATGCTATCTAGCTATTATTATCTTGACAGAAAACTGTAATTGACATTTGTATTGTTTATATCAGTATATTTTTGTCACGTCAAAAAGCGCAGTACACCTTTATTCAACTTTTTCTGTTTCTTTAATCTCACTTCCAATCTAATTTGAATTTTTTTCAAATAAATTTTCAGTTTGTTTTCCACATTTTTGTATTTATTACTTTTTATTATTTTATTTTTCTCGATTATTTTTTTTATTATTATTTGGACCACCATTTACAAGTTTAACTTTAAATCACTGTATATTGCAACCACCCTATATATGTTGTTGTCCATTAGTCAACAAGCAAGATTTACTTGTCTATCTTCCTCTAAACCTCCCTGTATTTCTATAATTTCACTCCACAAAATATTGCAAACACCCAGATATTTTTTAAACCACCCTGTATAAGTTTCTACCAGGGGGGAGCGATCTCGTACGAAATTTACCTAAGTAAGAGAAGGCTTCTGTAGGGTTTAGAAAACATTGTATTTTTGGCTTTTTGTATTAAAATAGTTGATTTGTGTTTTAAACTCACAAAAATGGCTTTATTTTAAGGGTGTGGATGTAAGAATTCCTAGTTTTATTATATTAAACTCAATAATCTTGAAGCTCTTTGGGGTACGATCGTCCCCCATCGCCCCTCCCTGGATCCGCCTCTGCTTTCAACCACCCAATATATATGCACTTGTTTCTAATATTATTGAATGGCCCTGTATACTAAAATTTCACCCCAAGTATTCCATACATGCAACTGCTCATGGGCTACTATCTTACATAACAGTTTTTTTACAATTTTGAACTACCATGTACAACTGTAATATTACACTACCTTATATTTCAACTACTCTGTATACTAAATTTACTTAAATATAAAATTTTAAACCCAGATTTCTTGGCTTATTACATTAAAAATGGTTATTCCCATAGAAGTTACGTTCTTCTATGCTCTTGGAGCTAGGATTACCTCGTTTTAATGTTTAATTTACTAACTTTGAGGGTCTCGGTGGGGGCAATCGCCCCCTTGCATCCCTCTATGCCTGTATATGCAATTTCTTCTAACACTTTCTGAACGTATCTATTTAACTGTAACTATACTTCCTATATTTCAAGTATCCTTAGTTGCAGGGGCGGATTCAAGGGGGGGGGGAGATGAGAGTGAGAACTAAAACAAGGGAATCTTAACTTCAAGAGCCTGGAAAAAGTTACCTCAATGTGCTTAGATCTTAGATCAACCATTTTTAATTAAGTTAAAAACCCCTCTCCATTTGGGACAATTTAGTACGAGATCGCGTCCCTCAACCTGGGATCCCCCCCCGAAATTTCTTGTCTAGATCCGCCTCTGCTTACTGTTTATGATCATATTATTGCCCTATTTGAACCCTTGAGTTTACAGAAAACCTATCTGACGGTCTTTTGAATAAAATACTTTCCAATCCAGAGAAATATCCCACTGAACGGTAGACGATTTAAGTCGTCATGGTATAATATATATTATAGTTAGTGCCTTAATACCAAATTTATATCGTTAGAGAGAGAGAGGGAGGGGGGATCGCATAGTAGTAGTAATAGTAGCATTGTAGTAACTTTGGCGAAGGCGATAGTATTAATAAAAAAGCAAAAAGTTTAAAGATTAGTATCTAGATACAGTGTATTCATAAGTTGGAACCAAATCGAAAAGTTTTTTATGAATAATATTTTGAAAAGAAGTTGTTCTTCATATATGATTTGTATGGTTTGAAACTTATACGGAAATCATTAAATTTCACTGTATACGAGGTTTGTCATCAAACAAAAGTAATTAAAAGTGAAAACTGCATCCAATTAGGCTATATCATTAAAAATGTTGTTTTTTTAATGAAAAACCCGATTTATTATATAATTTCATGGAGAAGATACTTTTAAATGAACGAAACAGCAAAATTTTTTTCCAGCAACAATCAAATACTTTTTCTGAAGTCGGTGCCAAGTTAAAGTGAAAATAATTTGGAATGAATTTATGAGTCGTACTTTGCAACTTTGCTGTTCAACTTGGCACCGACTTCAGAAAAAGTATTTAATTGTTGCAGGAAAAAAATATTTTTAGTTTAGTTCATTTTTTGAAGTTGTTTTTTTTTTAATGTATATATTTAGATATTTCTTTATTTCTATTATTTGGAGTGTATCTATAACTTAATTTTCGAAAACAGTTTTTCGGCCTATATAATTAAATAAATACGATATTAATTAAATTTATAGAGTTCTTACACGAATTGCGAATAGACTACACTATCGTATTAATAAATGACCTTCTCGAAAGTTTAAAGTTCTTCAATTGGTACCTCCATACATACCTGACACGATAAATTAATACCATAGCATCACCATATTCGCAAATTGCGACACCTCGCATAAATGAAGATCTATTATGTCAGATTCATAAATAATATCGACTTACCAAACGCAGACCTATTCAAGATATCATGAATAAATCGTTGCGTTTTCAAGTTCTTTTACAAAAACATTATTTATCATCCTCATACGACTAACAGAGGAGAATAAGAAAAAAACGTTCCACCCTGTGCTTGCCTACTATACCAAGAGTTGAACGTTCTGCTCGTAACATGACGACATGTTTTACGATATGTTTCTTCCATGTTGAACTTCTCTTGGCGTAGTTAAATTAAGTGAGAGAGAGAGACCCTAAAGGTGAGAGCGTCTGCGGCAATTATCCAATGTTTTTGTTCTTCGAGTTCTTCTTATGTGTTGCCGAAGAAAAATCATGCAAATATTGCGAAAGAAGACAAGACGGTCGGGCCGCGATGAACGTAACGTGTCTGCAACAGATGAGTGGTACCCAACTGGTAATTATATAATTTTCTTGGACTAGTCGCCTCTCAGTTTGTTTGTGATGTAGCTTCTTATTGTACGTTGGCGTGTTTAGTATAAAATCTTACATACACTTAGGATTTCGTAAATAGAGTTTTGAAAAAATGTAGTAATTAAAAAGATAATATACTACTATCTTTTCGAGATCCATACAATGGCATTAAATTCAAGACAATTGTTCCTTGAAGAGAAAATTCATCAGCTGTGCTTCCCTAAACTGCATTTCATATTTTACCTCGCAATAAATCAGGAAAACCTAACCCGCCTAGATCCCAAATCGGGAGTTGTGTTTGTAACGCTGTTTCCGGTCTTAAGATGCAATCACACGATTAGGATTAATGTTCTTCTTCATGGACCTTGCCAGTATCATCTAATTTTGGCAATCACCATAGCGAAGGCCTCACATTCTTCTGCCATGTGCAAGAATTGTCCTGCATTTCGTATCCCTGTCCATTCTCTAAGATTTTTAACCCAAGAAAATTATTTTCTTCCCACTTCAATTTTTTCATTAACAATCAGCTTCAAGATCCTATAATGACTTCCTCTCAATACAGGGCCCAGATTACACATTTTCCTATATTTAATAGTTATTAGTAGTTCTCTATCCTTGGTGATCCTTCTCTTAATATTTCTTCTTTTATGACTTAATATTTAGGTATACGGGGTCGCAGAAAGTGCGACTCATGGTGACGAAGAGGGAGCGAGGGGTCCGAAACGAAAAAATTGACACTGACGTATTTTATGAACGGCACCTAACTTGTTTTCTAAATATTTATATGAAGTAAGAAAGTTTTGCATCTGTGGACCCACTTTAATCTGTATTCTAGACGATTCAACTTTTTTAGCTTTGTTAATTATCATTTTGATTAATTTCAAGTATATTCATTTAATAGTCTCTACTCAGCGAAATTTTATAATAGATCAGTTTTTTCATTAAAAAAATTACTAAGACAATTTTTAGTGACGTATATGATTGGATAATTCAACTCTAATAAAGGGGTTTCCCGTGCAAGATGGCGAGGTGGCCGGTCGTGTGTGTGTACGTCCTAGGGTTAAGTAAAATCTAAAGGGGAATTCAGAGTTTGGTTACCGTCGACATCCATTAGACACTTATACAAAGTGAAAAGACGCTTATTTAAAGTGAAAAGACGCTCTGGCAGTGAATATATGTGTTAGAAATAGTGATAGTGCCGGGAGTCCAAGGCCACCTCGTGTTGTAAATATAATTTCGTTAATAATCTAATAATTCATAATTTCTTTTG
This sequence comes from Octodonta nipae, assembly GCA_034190945.1. NCBI lineage: Eukaryota > Metazoa > Arthropoda > Insecta > Coleoptera > Chrysomelidae > Octodonta > Octodonta nipae. Next base: position 73,351,421 of record CM067222.1, read on the forward strand.
ACATTCTTGGTGGATTATTGATTTATTTCATTACGAAGAACAATTCAGTTATGGTATTTTTAGCGATAAAAGACTCATTTAGTAATCATAATTTCTTTTGAAAAATTTGGAGAAATATCGATATTTTCATTACGAAGGAGGGGTTGTCAAAAATACTTCCCGGTGGCAACCCATAAAACTTTCGGAGTCACGGCAGTCGATTCCAGGCTTTGTTTCTGGCGACAAGGCGATGCCCGTTAGTAACTAGGGAAAGAGATGGCCCCCACCCTCGAGTGTGACTTGTCAAAACTTTACACAAGTAATTCGCCGGACACACTTTCCTTCGGGATTGAGCGAATGGGAACGAGGTTCACTTGTTAAGCCTTTAATACAAGTAGTCGTCAGATCTGCTTTCCTTCGGGATTGTGGCGATGAGACGACCTGGCGGGTAACAGTGGGACCGTCGCTTGAGATGTCGGGTCATCGCCCTGTATGGGGCGCGACCTAGTATTCGAGACGAGCGCCCTTTGCCAACCTCTTGCCTGTTACTCCTAAAACTGAGCCATAGCGTCCCGCAAGTAGAGGCGCCTACACCTCGAAAGCCGGATGTTCGCTCGTCCAGAAAAGTAAAAGGGGGAGATTCCCGTCAAGGTAGTCGAGCGTTTGACCCATCGGCGTAGGAACTCTTAAACGAACTGGGGTGTTCGTAACATTCCAAAATGGGGAGTGCGGGTGGAGAGATGAGCCTCCACTGGGTGAAAAAAGATTCATTAAATTTTTTTAAATTTTTTATGGTTAAAACACTTGTAACTGGCTACTAAGATGGCGAGATCGAGGCCAACCCCCGTCCCGAGAGAGACAACCTTGGAAGAAGAAGAAGAACTCTAATAAACTGTTTGAGATATTATAAAGAGAACAGAAGCATATAGAATTAAAAACTGTATCTAATTATACCATTTCACTAAAAATGTATAATAAGTATTCATGTAAGTTTTCCAATTATATACCAGGTGTTACAAATATTATCAATTTTGTTTAAAAGTAAATTACCTTTATTTTTTACGATATCTTAAATTGTTATCAAACAAAATTTATTAGGATTGAAAACTGTATCCAATTATGAAGTATCAGTACAAACTGTAAAATGAATCATTTTTTAAACGAATAAAATGATTCATTTAAAATTTCGCAAAGAAGAAACTATTAAATGAATGTAACTGGAATTAAATCAAAATGTCAGATAATTGACAGAGCTAAAAACTTAAAGATTTTGAAATCGTCTAGAATATATTAACCTAAGTTGGAATCGTATGCAACACTTCCCTAGTACATACAAATAATTAGAAAAGAAGTTATTCTATTCAACAGAAATCGAGATTGTTCAAAATAATTAATTTTGCTTAAAAGCAGAATAAATCACGTATTATTTTTGACAATAGCGAAAAAGTTAATTAGATTTGAAAACTACATCAAATTATCTACTACATTACTAAAACTTTTAAAATAAATGCATTAAAAAAAAAGACTTCACAAAAATCAAATAATATTTTTCCTGTAACAATAAACACTTTTCCTGAACTCCCTACCAAGTTAAATTAATAAAATTAGAAAAGTGTATTAATGGGTTGTGCTTTGCATCTTTGTTCATTTTGGTACCGAATTCAAAAATAGTATTTAATTGTTACAGAAAAAAATATTTTTGAAGTCAGTTAAAAAGTTTTTTTTTCTAAAGAACGGTGTCCGTGAAAAAATATGGGATTACTTCGGGATCCTCCTTAACAGAATCCAGTTTAAACGATTCAAATTCATTGAGGCGGTTTTGAGTATTCGCTAAACACAATAAAAAATATATACAGCCGAATTGAGAACCTCTTTCTTTTTGAAGTCCGTTAAAAATAGAAATTTTATTCTCATTTTATTATTTACAGGAATATAATTCATCAAATAACATTCCTGTCACTAATTACCATACCCCGGATAATTTCAGATTAATTGATGTTATTAAACGTACCAAAAAGAAAAAGTGCATCTTTAATTAACTTTTTCTGAAGCTTCTTTACGCGCGAAATGGCTTCCTCATTTCTCCACTTCAATTTCCTTGAACAGAAAAAAAGTGCATTCACTATTATAACCCGTTGAAAATGCAAATGGCATTCGTTCGATTCTTTTCATTCATGGTTGAGGCTTTTATGAAGTCGTATAAATCGAAATGGTTTAAAGACCACTTGCAGACTATCAGTCAATGACACACAAAAGGAAAGATCTATGATACAGCGTAAGCTGTAAATTTGTCATAAAATACGTTGAGCTTACATGGCGTATAGATTTTAACATACCAATACTTCAGTGATCGACACTGCCTTGAGTAAAAATAAAATTTTAAAGATTAAATTACATTTTCGCTGGTATTAAGTAAATCGTACAATTTCAGGATAGTCATCTGCCTGGTTTATAACTCAACGGCGGAACAATCATGAAAGCTTTTTTCATGAATAATTAAAAGAATTTTATACAAAGAAAAAATATTGATAACCTGAGATTCTAGGTTTGTGTAACTAGAAGCCTGTTTTTTTATGTTTCTCGCATTTTTCCAAGATTTTGTAGTGGATTAATTTAGATAAAAAAGATGATTTTTAATGTCAATATATTTTTTTGAAACTATGTAAACAGATCTTTTATTTTTGTGTATGTAAGTCCAAATCGCTTAAAAATCGCCGGAGATACAGGGCTTTTAATTTTAGCTAAGCTAAAAAGATTAAGTAACGATTCCTGAAATTAATGTTACTTGGTCATAGGTAAACCTTATCCCAGTTTTTTTATGGACTACTTTTGATATCAACTTTTATTGTTCCGCTTGGCCGAAGCGAGAAAATGTGGGGATATTGTTACGTTCCCTTACAGGGTCACGTGCTTATGTCAACCCTCTGAGTACATGAGACACTTACGTCTATCTTGTTTTCGGAAAATGAAACTCGAGACTTTTTTTCCATTGTTAGCCACACGGACTCCTCGCAAATTTCGCTTCATTATATTGAGCAATAACCCAATTTTCCAACCCCTTCGAGAAACAAGCGAGAACAAAGTGAACCAAAATCTGTCACCAGCTGACGGTCTATAAGCATAACGAGACTTACAGACTATATTAATCCTTGCTAAGACCTGACATACATACAATGTTTACCTGTAACTGAATTTGAAAACTGTTAAGTTAAGGTCTGCTCTGCTACAGTACAATAAAAAAAAGATGAAAAATTGTTATTTTTATTTTCAAATAAAAATATGAAATGTATTTAATAATTAATATAATAAAGAACCCAGCACTCTATTAGGTTATAAGAAATTTTATATTTTACCAAAAAATGAATTAGATTATCCAAGAAATATCTGGAGAAGAAAAGTTGCATTTTCTTTTTGCGTTTATACAAAGAGAATTAGGAATGTGTTTGTTTTAGTTGCATTGTCGTGATAAAAAGAAACCGACAAATAATAATTTTCATTGACACGAGACTATCACAGTTTTTGTTAGTTCCATTTTTCGTTTAATACCATAACTTTGGTGCCTAAACTCTTACAAACCTCTACAACATCTCAAACTGAAGCTTTTTTACCCTATTTTACTGATCTATACTTAGCAAAAAAAAAACGTTAGAACATATTCGTCTCTAAATGAGTCAGAATAAGCGCTCACGTTAGCCCGTAAAGGACAAATTATTTTCAAAATATTCGCGATGTTTGATGTGCTCGTTATTTTAAACAAAAAATAAGACACATCGGACGAGGTGGAGCTTATTTGGGTTTATAAAGACTGTAACTGAAAAAAAAATGAGCGAAAAATCTTATCGAACATGTCCAAAAATGCATGCGAAAATTGCAAAAAAATCAATTTTTGTAATTTAGCTAAAATTAAAAGCGCTGTATCTCCGGACTTATATATTAATAATTTTTATGTTACTGTCATATTTACATTATTTTTTCTTGCACTTTTTTACACTTTTGAATTAGTTAAAAAATTTTCTGCGGCATATTTTGTTTAAAATTCGTATGCGATCAAAGAACAACATTTCATATTCGATTGACACTGATAATATTATGTTTGTAAATAAAAATTAAATTAAGCTGCTTGTCGCCCTAATTATAAATTTGTAATAATTATTTTAATTGTCTTCTAAATGTTATTTGTGGCATGTTCTTGGTTATTTTTAAGTTTTCTTGGGAATAACACCACAATTGAATTAAAATAGCTGTATCTTGAAAGAAAATAACAAACGTTTCAAAGTCGATTCTGACTTCGTTGTCAATGGCTTTAAAATATATATTGAAAATGTAAATTGCAAAATTGAAAGTTTGATTTATGACATTTAACTTGACATACGATTTTTGTTGTTTTTAAATATACAGGTAGCACAAAAAATTCTAAAGCTATGGGACTGTAGTGACTAAAGTGTTTAGAGATTTAGAAGGTTTATGTAAGAAGCTTGCACAAGAATAGCCTTACATTCTTGTGCTAATGTCAGGAGATGATGATTATTCGTAAAGGTTTAAGATTTCGTCAACCCTACATCGGTGAAAGAATACAGAGCATATTGGAGCGAGCAAGTTTCGCAGCCATTAGAGATAGGATAAATTTTCATCGTTATAATAAATTTAAGTTAGAACGTGATATTGGGTTTGTAAACAGCTTCCTTTCTTGTCGAATATCAGAGAATTAGTTTAATAGAATTAAAAACAGTACTCTTAATAGCTACCATAAAGAATTCTTTTCACAAAAACATTTACATAAATTTAACCAACTTCTTTTAAATAGATACATAACAAAAAATAACACACGTACATAAAATTTTACAGTAACAAAAAACTTCATATCATAAGTGCTATAGAACAAACCGCAAATAAACTAAATTCTAGTGATGCTCAAGAATATAGAATAAGAGCAAAAATTGAACTCGTAAAACCTATAAATATTAAAAATAACCTTTCTAAGAACGAATTATGTGCAATTACAAATTGAAAAAATGACAATTCTGTAACAATTTTAGCTGCTGACAAAGGTAATGTAACAGTAATTTTAAATAAAACTGATTACGATGACAAAATTCAAAATATAATAAACCAAGGACTAAACTAACAAAAGATCCAACAGGCTCAATAGAAAACAAAATATACTGTTTACTGTACAACCACAAACATGAATTCACAAAACAAGAACGTAAAGCACTCACCCACACTATACTAAACCACCACATTTCAATGGATTACCAAAAATTCATAAACCTAATATTCCTTTAAGACCAATTGTCAGTTCTATAAATTCTCCATGTAGTGAACTTTCAAAATTTCTTTTAAACATTATTCGTCCTCTTACAGGAAGTTCTGTTTCTCATCTAAAAAACATTGCACATTTCTTGGAAAAACTTTCTCATATAGAATACAATAAAAATACCTTTACAATAGCAAGTTTTGATAAAGTAAATCTTTATAACAATGTTTCCAAAACACTTCTTATAGTAAAACAACTACTCGAACTCTTCATTTAAACAACGAACTCAGTTATCAGTTGAAACAATAAAAATAACAATAAAAACTAACATATTGCACCAAAACTACATACTTTCAATTAAACGATGACTTTTACCAACAAGATTTTGGCATGGCCATGTGTTCTTGTCTCTCACCAGCATTAAGTAACATATTAATGGAAAAATTTGAACAAGTAATTTTATCAAAAGAACGCCATCAAATTGTGATGGCGTTACGTTGACGAAATTTTCGTAATTTGGGAACACAGTCGTGAAGAATTAGATAAATTATTAATTGACATAAATAACAAAGAACCAACTATCAAATTCACCCTAGAAATTGAACAAAATAACAAATTGTCTTCATTCGAAACAGAAGTCTATAGAAAACCTACTCATACTAACAGATACCTAAATTTCAATTCAAATCATCCGAATACAGTAAAAAAGGTGTTGTTAAATCATTATATGATAGAGCAAAGACCAACTGATCTGATAGTAATAAATTTAACAAAGAAAAAACAATTATAAAAAATGTTTTCACTGGAAACAATTACCCCACAAAATTTATCAACAAAGAGTTAAACAGACTTGAACAAAGAACATACTTATTCACATTGCTACTCAAGACTACCACATTACAGTTACAACTATACCATACATACAGGGTCTGTCAGAAAGATTGAAAAGAGTGGGTTACAGATTTAATGTTAAAACAACATTCCAAACAAGAAATACTGTGAAATTACTAATATCGAAAACAAAACAAACCAACAAAACTCAGAACTCAAAAAACTGCATATACAAGATTCCTTGTGAATGCAATAAATTTTATATTGGAGAAACATCGAGACCATTAAACATACGCATAAATGAACACAATAATTACATAAAGAAACGACAATTTGAAAAATCGAAAATATGTAAACATGCATGGGACCTAGGTCAATTTGACAATTCAACTATAATTCACAAAGAACAACATAATACACAACGAAAAATAAAAGAGTCTGCCTTAATTCTTTTGAATGAAGGCGATTGTATCGCTTCTACTTCTGTAGAATTCAATCGTATCTGGTTACCGACAATTAAACAAGAAATTATTAATGGTCATCTCCTTTTGATCGCATTTTTGGTGAATGCGCTATCCTATAACAAAGTCGTACCTAGGAACGCCACTTATAAATTCTAAAGACAACTCTTTCAAATTCTTCAAACTTGAAAGCTGTTTAACTTAATAAATGATCTTTAGAATTTTTTGTGCTACCTGTATATTTAAAAACAACAAAAATCGTATGTCAACTTAAATGTCATAAATCAAACTTTCAATTTTGCAATTTACATTTTCATTATATATTTTAAAGCCATTGACAACGAAGTCAGAATCGACTTTGAAACGTTTGGTATTTTCTTTCAATGTAGAGCTTTTTTAATTCAATTGTAGTGTTATTCCCAAGAAAACTTAAAATAATTATTTAAATTGTTAATAAAATTGTTTAATGATTATATCAGCGAAGGTGGGCTAAGCAACTGAGCAGCAAGGGTTAATACTACAGGATCACCAACGGGACCAATTATAGATTTAGGAAACACTACTATTTGTTAACCATATCTGGTCAAAATGGCAAATATACTTGATGATCTTTACTACATTTGTTTCTCTAGTTTGCTCTCGTTTGCAGACTTCTCATCGGGAACATTTTTGGGTGGAGGGGTTTGAACCCCCACCCCTCTAGCATATATTTTAAAATTTAGCCTTAACGTTGTAATGAGTAGTTGATGGTGACCATATAAGCTCTTGGTAGTTTTTCATTGAGTAATGGAGAAATTCAAATATTTAGTCGTCTGGGATGGTGCTTATACATAGAGTTTACAACATTTATCAATTTCGTGCTAATTTTTCTGTCCGTCTTTAAAATAATGTGAATTTGTACCTGTGTAGAATCCTGGTATTGAATATATTATACATAAGCCTTGCTTTCCCTCATTTCCTTCGGCTCCTGTTCCTGGTTTGGATTTTATGGTTCTTTGTACGTGTCTGTCTGAAAATCAATTTTGTTTGAGAGTTATTCTTAGATTGTACAATTTCTGTTTGATAAAATTTGACTTTTCGGACCCCTCCGACACCCTTAGCTGCGTATATGAAACAATGCGACTAACATTACACAAATATTAAAATATGAATAAACATCTAATATCGATCATGCAGTCACGTTTCTTTGTTTTCGATACTAGATTTACTTCATTTGAATTTATCCATTCTGCTAGCTCTTGGGCTCAACGAGGAACCAACCGTCTTATCTTTTTCTTCCCCTTTGGGTATACATTTTTTAATTTTTTTTCTGGATACCAGTTTTTGTAAGCGTTAGATTACTTTTGTTGTAACACTTTCACAGGTGCTATTTTTTTCGAAAATCTAAGAAATACTAACGTAGATTGAATAGTGGGCGTAATAATTAAGAAATGTAAAGAGTCTGTTTTTGTTGACTATTAAGTGAGGTTCGAAATAAATATATAAAAATGCAGCAGAAACCTTAAAATATGTGCTTTTTGATAAAATTGTGGTAGTACAAACCTTTGTATATCTAGAGATACTCGCTACGGCAAATCTTTTATTCGAAATTTGTAGCATTTCCCTTGAAATTCGAATTAACCAGGTTCTATCGTGTACGAGCAATTGTGTGCCTCTAATAGCACTATTATAGATTCAACTTATTTTGTCATCAGCCGTGTAAAGTAATATTTTTATTTGTTATTGAATGGGGAGCGCAGATTAGGCTAGCGGTGTTATCGAAAAATAAACGTAAGTAAATATACCAACCAAGTATATAATAAGCTATTGTTGATGACTTTCTATCGCATCAGAAAAATGAAATAATAAGAGTTGAGAGAAAAATTAAAGTAGAAATCGGTAATGCATTGCGAACTTCACATTTGCTTGCACCCCCATCCCTCCTTGTCACCTCCCGTCAAACTAACTGAACCCCCCCCCCGCCTGTATGCGCACCCCTTAAAGACTGTTTGTTGTTGAGTATGGTGGTGATGAGGGAGATTAAATAGAGCTATTGGTTGATGTGAATTATTTTTCACTACAAGATATTACCAGGAAGTAGTGCAGCTGCACTGATCAATGGTTTCTATCCCAATTCTGAATTTTGTTATGTATACCACTCAGGTGATCTAAAAAGGGGTTGAGGTGCTCTTCTCATGAGACCTAATCACAACATTACTCTTCACCCGTTGTAATCCTAGACTTGGTTGTTATCATAGATTCTCTGTGGAAAAGTTTGTTAATAGTCTTGGCAAGCAATGTTTCTTTAGACAGTGCTTTGTTTCACAAGGTGTTTTGTTTTTAGCGTCTCTAAGTTTATTCTACTGAGACTCCTGTGGCTATTCACATCTCATTGTTTTTTATCTAATCAACGTTGTGTTCTGAAGATCCATGCTAGTTATTCATATCATTGATCAATTTTCAATTTAAATTCCAACTGCATTGAGGCTGATAGCGGCCAATTTGATCATTTTTTTATTTGTTAATTTTTTAGTAGATTCGTGTTCATTCTTATTAAGGATTTGAAAATATAAATGTCCATGAAAATACGTTCTATTTTCTCCTTGATTCATTAAACACCCTATATCATGAAAACTAATGATTTTCTGCCCTACGTTTATACGAACTTGGTGCATGTTTTTGAAACATCCTATATATGTATATACAGTTTCCAAACGACATTTCATTTGCTACTTTTATTGGACTATAAAGCATTTATTATCTAAAGGTGTATGTTAATGAGTTATATGTACGACTTAATAAAAAACTGATCTCATATAAAAAGACGTTAACAAGTAGTATTATACAGAGCCAGCTGGCGGAAAGGTGACTCAGTGAAGCGTATAAAGCTTAATATCTAATTGGCAATATTCATATTAGTATAATTAATAATCTTCAACGTCTTGTAGACATTGAACAAAAAAAACGAAAAGCTCTATTTGTGATTAAAATGTTTTTTTTATTTTTATTGTAGTCATGATAGTCTTTCAGGGAATATGTCTATTTTTTTCTACTCATTAATGCATGATGCGACATAAACGTTTTTAAACGGCCTAGTATTTCTTCTTATATAATAATTTTGAAAAAGTTTTAGGATCGGATGATGAGTTTATATTAAATCAACGTTTTTGTATTTCCTCTAACCGTAGTTTTAAGCCTGTGATCTTTTTCAGCTCTGTTTATCACTGAAAGTTATATTTTATCGTAAAATGAATTACAATATCTAGGAGTTTCAGAAAAAAATAGCTCAAAGAGACTCCAAATCGAGAATCGTACTGTGTGTAATGCCTTTTTTCTGTGATTCCTAGGATAAAAATGAAACTAAAAAATTCAGAAGTTACTACAAGTAATCAAACAAATTATGATACTATCTTTTCGAGATTTATCGATCCATTGAACGGAAGAAAATATATTGTTTCTAGCCTAGAACTTTCATCAGTTGCGCTCCCGTCAACTGAATTCTCGAATAATTATTTATGTATACAGTACATTAACTGAATTTAAAATTTGAGCGCGAAATGAATTGCGACATCTAGAAGTATTAGAAAAAAACTTACTCAGAGAGACTTGCCGCATTGAGGAGAAACTCCTAGATGTCGCAAATCATTTCGCGATAAAATATATAAATTATATGTACTAAATCAAATTTGGTCAATCATGTACTAACCAGCACCGGCAACCATAGAATAGACTGGATAAGACCAAGATTTTGTTGAAAGACGAAAATTTAAAAAAGAGAAAACTGTGTGATGATAAAGAACACGGAAATCGGCCTTCATTTGGACTGGATAAATCTAACGCCAACATAGCAGAAAAACGGCAACCTCAGCATCAAGTGATCGCCAAAAGAAAATTGTCACTATTTTTGACAAAGAATAAAATCAATATCAAAACGATTTTTTTAGAAAAAAACACGAAATAAAATACTAAACGATTGACAAGGACTTAAGAGTCGGAGTTGAAACGTCTCCAAATACAGATAAGTATAACACAATATACAATACATTACTTATATACAGGTTGATCATTTTGTAGACATTTCTTGCTTCCAGAATCACTGTGAGGAAGAATATATTTACAGAGAGCCAGTAATCCGGGGAATTTTACAGAATTGCCTCACTACACTTTGTTCTTCATATACAATTTTCAAATACTGAGGAGAGCAAATTTGAGGAGAGCAAAAACAATGAATAGGCAAAATAATTGTATGTATATCTCTACTTCAACCTGTATTAAAACCACCCTGTATATGCTGCTGCTTATTGCTCACACAATATAACATTTTGTAAATACTTACTAACCTTGTTTGAATCACCCTGTGTAACTATAACTTTACTTCGCGCCATATTTCAGGTACTCCATGCATGTTCTAACTTGAATAAAAACATTCTACCAGTTTTTACCTATTATAACTATACTCCACTCTAGATTTCAACAACCTTATATCTGCAACTACTTTTGGGCCACCCAATATAACATTTTTGTATCACCCTGTGTTCTTAGAATACTACTTCTTATATTTCAAACATCCTATAAAGCAGCTTGTAGATCATAACATTTGTTTATAATATTTTTTAAACCCACCTATATATCTGTAATTATACTCCGCTACATATTTCAACCAACTTATATATGTAACTACTTGTGAATATAAAATAATTTTTATAACAACCCTATAAACTGTAATTCCACTGCATCTTATATTTCAACCACCGTGTATTAACAACTGCTTCTAAAATTTTTTCAACCCATTTCGTAACTATAATAACTCAAGAACATAATTCAAATCTCCTAACAGCTTTCATCACACCTTTTTATAAGAGATTTTTTATCCACCCTATATAACTAGATATCTATACTACCTTTATTTCAACCACATTGTATATGCAACTACTTAAGACCCAAACAATATAATATATTGTTATCCACCCTGTATAAATATAATTCCAATGCACCCTTTTTTCAACCAACTGGTAAATGCAATTATTTATGACCCGCCCAATATAATTTTTTGTTACCCCATATATATGCAACGCTTATGGGCCACGTAATATAACTTATTTTAAGATTTTTAAACTAATGTAATTCTATTCCGCTCTATGTCTCACCTATACTATATATGGAACACCCTGTAGAATAGAGTAATTTTGTGTTACCCAACATCGTTAAAGTTTTGTCGTTATATCTGCTGTTTCTGTCAATGTAGAGAGATAAAATGTATACCAGATTGTAAGTAAAACTATAGGCTTTCTAACAGATTCAGCAAAATCCGTTCAGTAGTTCTTACGTGAAACATACAAAGAAACAAGCAAATGAACCAAGAAACAAACAAACAGACAAACTACAATTTGATAATAGTATATAGATTAATACAAAAATTGAACAGGTTTAACACGGGTTGTTCTATGGAAAAGGTTTCATTATAACTAAAAGTTCTATATTTGAATGGTATTCTGGGGAAATAAGACTACATTGAGGAAAAAAGGCTGTTTAAATAAACAGTCGTGTCGTTTTAAAGTCATATTCTGGCTTTGCTGTCCATGGCCTTAAATCTGAATAAATTATATATGACATAACTGAAGAAATTTGTTGTTTTTTCAAATATAGAAGATCTGTAATTAACAACGGAAATAAAAAATCCTAAAACAGTGCATTTTTTATATAAAAAACTACAATTTTGGAATAAAATTATTCTCCTGCTCCCCATTAAAATTATTAAAAATATATTATTAAAAAATATTAAGTGAAAAGGGGTAGGGCGTGATATCATGGTTAAAAGTGTATTCCGTTGTCTGTTCAGCAATATAGAAATATTTGATTTTTGAACGTTAGGAATAAGAAAAATCAATTTTTGATTGTCTAATTTGGAAATTAATTACTGATGCCCCTAGAACGAAATAAAGTTCAAAGTAATTAACAATATTTACAATAATTATAGTCTTGTCTTTATGTTCAAACTACGCATCTTTCATTTCTTGACAAAAAAATAGACGGTGTTGAAATTATTCAACGATATGCAAGATCTTTGCGCTAATTTGATTACTTTCTTGCATTATTCGGTGATTTAGATCATCAATCTTAGTTTACTATTGTAGATTGTTTACTATAAATAGCCCCACAAAATATAATCCAGTGGAGTCAAATCATCATAAGGGAAAATCTAGGAAAAACTTTACGAACTATCCCGATATAGGCTTGTGTCATTACTTTTCTTCTCAATTATCGGCAACCAGATACGAATGAATTGTAAGAAAGTACAAGTGATGCTGCCATCGTCCTCATTTAGCAGAAGTAAGGCAATTTCTTTTAATTTCCGTTTAGAGTTGTATTTTTGTTTGTAAAGTATAGTTGAATTGTCAAATTTTATGGCCTAGGTCCTAACCGTGTTCACAAATTTTAGATTTCTGGAAGTGTCGTTCCTCTTTGTAATTTTGATGTTCATTTATTCATACATTTAGAGGTATAGATGTTTCTCCAATGTAAAATTTATTACGTTCGCAAAGCCTTTTATAAATGCAATTCTTTGAGCTTTGAGTCGTGTTTGTCCTTCTCAAGTAAAATATATTATTCTGCCTAATAAAAAATCTATTTCTACTTCTAGTTCAGATATAAAAAATGTCCTAGATTTCATTTCCGTCTGATGCAATTTGTAGACTAGTTACCACCCAAATTACGGGAACTAAAATGGATTTCATGGTTGATTTACCACGTAATGAATGTCTTCATTTTTTTACCTTGTTAGTCTTGGTATCAATCATCACGATACTTATCGAGTAATACTGTGCACTTATTTAACTCTAACGGTTTTGCAAATTCCTGCGCATTGTGGTTTGTCATTTGCGTCGTTCCCAACTCACTCAAGCCGCATTGACAATAAGAAGAGGTTTGTTATAGATTCGTTTAGAACAAAGAATATAGTTTTATATGCACGTTACAGACGTTATAAAACAATAACGACAAATGGGATTTCAGAGTAAAAAGTAACGTATTTTACAATAATCGATAAAATGCATAACTCGCTAATTTGTGGCATCAAGTCGAATTATCGTTACAGTTTAAATGATGTTATTTCCTGGTTTCTTCAGTTGGAGGTTCACGACTGAAAACAGTTCACAAAATCTGAAAAGAAGGAATTCATTCAAAAAATGGTTTTAGTCTGTCAAAGTTAATTTTACTGATTTGGTTAGTCTGTAAGTTTATAACGGTGGCAGAGTTTTTTCTTATCGCGGTAATTTCAAAAGGTCCATTGAATTTGTTTTCAGATTTGCTTTTAATCTGAGACTCTTTCACGTAAACTTTGTCGCCTACTTTGTATTCTGGTTGGTTAGTCGAAACATATTTGTCAAATCTAACTTTAGATTTTTGTTTTTGTTGGTCGGTTTTTGCGCGGGCAAGTCTATAATAGAAGTTCATTCTGTTGTTAAGGTCCATAACATATTTGGAAATGAGTTTTTCCTGAGCGTATAATGTTTCGGGGTCTACTAGAAGTGTGCCCAAAGATAAGTTCGTAGGGCGTGAAGCCGGTAGTCTTGTTTTTAGTGTTGTTGTACCAGATAACTGCGTAAGGGAGGACGTTGAATGGATGTTCGTCCGGATGTTCAGCTGAATTTGCCCTTATCATTTCCGCTAAAGTCGCGTGAAACCTTTCGATAGAACCGTTTGATTCGGGGTGGTGGACACTTGAAAAGGATAGTTTTATGTCATATAATTCGCACAGGTCCCTTATGAGAGTGTTATCAAATTCACGTCCATAATCACAATGGATGAGAAGAGGTGTATAGTTATGTTGGAACTGAAGCTTACATGAAATCGTTTAAAATTTATTTCATCATAATGCCACTTTTCTATAACAAAACATTAAGGGGGACGATTTGTATAATGATTTTAACAAAAAAAAATTGTTTCTGCAGTTGGTTATTCTATGAGTGATTAATATTTCATACTGAAGAATAGTTATCCCAATATTACTTATTGCATGTCAGAAATCATCCAAATTTCGAGAAGAACAAAGCAGTTAAGAGCGGATGATCCCTCGAAGTGAGCCTGGTATAAGAGCTGAGAGTGGTATCCTTCGAATCTCCGATATAATAATTTGTAAAGGCCTTGAAACAATGATTTTTGATATTGGAATTCACTTGGGTGGCTCGTAATATCTTACTGAAAGCTAAAAAATTAAAAAACAATATTACGAGGAACCTAAATTCCTGAAAACAGTGCAAACAACAAGGAATACTAAATACCCTCACTGAGGTGTCACTCTTTGTACGCAAGACAATATATATAATATATATTGTTTCTGGTCAGAAAACCTTCATTAGTTGCGCTTCCCAGTGGAACACTTTTTTATGTAGGTATTTGATACATATCGGTAAATTTGTGGACGCGAGATGTAAACACCGACATCTAGGATTTCCGGGAAAACTAGCACACAGAGGTTCCGACTCTGAAGCCGTTCCGTGTAATTGCTGTTACCCGTAACTCCTAGGTTAGAATGTTACGATAATATCAATTACGTAGAACAGCTCCAGATCCGGAACCTCTGCGTGCTAGTTTCCTCGAAATGCTTGATGTCAACAAGGAATACTAAAATTATGATTCTGTCATTAATAATCTGTACCAGAGGCATCTAGTGCCAAAATAACCATCTCCTCCTAGATGCTCTTAATATGAATTCCCTTACCATCAAACACAGAGTTACTACCAACGTCATCGTCGGTTCTCGGTCTTGCCATTCCTTCTTTAATAGAGCAGTTTGGTAAGAGGCATGTAACTCCACTGTCCCTCTTGACTCCTATTTTCTTTTTATTGTGTCTTACTGGTATGAATTTATCTCCAACATACTCTACCTCTATCGTTCTATGATACTAGATCAT
Source organism: Octodonta nipae (assembly GCA_034190945.1). Classification (NCBI taxonomy): domain Eukaryota; kingdom Metazoa; phylum Arthropoda; class Insecta; order Coleoptera; family Chrysomelidae; genus Octodonta; species Octodonta nipae. Next base: position 73,366,840 of record CM067222.1, read on the forward strand.
TATAAATTGGAACCTTATCTTCTTGATTTCTTTGTACTCTGTATAAGATAATTTTTTCTTCTTTTTTTCTTGATGATACTATTGATATATTTTATGTTATCTTTATTCTTTGACGTTCCTTGAACAACAAGTTGTCTACTTATTCTGGGATGTTCAGTTGCATACGCTTCTGAGTATTCGAGTAACTAGAAGCGTAAGCAGAAGGCTACGAGAATTATGCGAACCGGTCTGAATAAGGCAGATGTGATTCTGCCGAAACGTCGTCATTTTACCATCGATCCCGGCAGGGATCAGTTACCAACTACGCGGATGAATTCCCGGAAACCACCTAACACATTTAGTGTTAGTATATTCAAATACCATGGCAGAAATTCTTTACAATCTTGTACTTTATATTGATCACTAAAAATTTTCAATATCTACGTAACATATCTGATACGGCTACGTTAGGTGATGTCAATGGCCATTCCAGAGGCTCTATGGTCGATTCGTGTATGTGTCACCAGCAGTATGAGGTCTAGTGTTTCTCTTAGTAGTTATGGTTTGTAAGTACCAACGTAAAAATAATTGCAACACTTCTTCAAACTACCACCGAGCCGTCAGATTGCAGTTGATCTGCTTCCCAACATACTGCACCCGAATCATGACACTTTGCTGTTTTGCCATCTGACGTTCAATAGTTTTGTTAAGCAGTACTCCCAATGGCGAGTTTTAATGTTATGGTGTCAAAGGTAGCACCGAAAGGGTTTGGTGAGTTTTCGGCTCCATTCGAACTAACCTTCGAGAAACTATCATCCTATCATCCTAGAGAATGTCAGTTTTTTAGCTGCAATTAGGTCGTCTCATTTTCGACGTACACTGTCCTGTCTATTTCTAAGAGCAAAACGTTTTAATAGGACAATAATTCTAGACTCTGTACTACCAAATGAGTCTCTTCATTAGATAACCATTACAAATTATTAGAATTAGTTGGCAGAAAGCTACATGATTTAAATTATAATTATTACTCGACTTCAAGTCACGGTTTCAATCCCAGTTACGGTCGTCCTATCTTTTTTCAATTTTCGGTTATTTTCCAAATCCAAATCTTAATTAGTCATCGACTTTCTGGCGTTCATTTTAAACTGTTCTATTTTGTCTATTATGTTCTGTTCAGCTTTGTGTCATCACTTCGTACAGCTTGCAATCTGCGTTCGTTTCTTTTACTTATTTCCCTTAATTCTAAATTATACAGAGTTGTATTCACTATAATATTTCGTTTTCTTCGTTTCACATTGAAATCCTTTGTTTCACTGAGAGATAAATTTTTGTATGCAGGGTGAGTTTTTTTTGATGATCAGTATTGTGATCTTGGAAACTAGCGGAGATAGAGCAATCGTTAAATTGGGAAAGATTTCCAGTTTTACTGGCCCAATTTAATGACACTTTCGGATTTTTTTAAAAGTCATGGTTTACTAGATATTTTGAAAAAACGTAATTCTGTCGATTTAGTCAAATCCCTCTAGCTCCTTTGTTTATGATTTTATAAAAAAAGTGTAAACATCAAAATTGAAGTGAATTGTATCTCGAATATGATTGTCATGTCCTGGTTTGCGTGACAGCTCTCGTTTTCGAGATATGACACAAACTTATCTTTTTTTGAATGGAAACCATAGTTGTCTATGACCTCAAAAAATCGGGCATTTTTCGAGCTTTTCAACGATATAATACTCGATATAGTTATTCATAAAAATAACGGAGTTGTGGATGCTTTTCTCTTTTATTTTCACTTTTAATGTAGGTAGCCATGAAAAAGATTGTTTTCCCTTTGACGTTTCCTCATTTGACAGTAATTCCATTAGTAGTGCTGAACTGACAGTCGATATTGACAAGTTTTCGTGATGGATGGATGTTTTTCTATCTTATTTTCGATTTTAACGTAGTTAGCCATGAAATAGATTGATTTATTAATAACTATTCCAAAAAACATTGAACGATTTTTTTATTAGGTATATCAGATATAACGAAAAAACTAAATAAGTAGGTACTTACTAAAAACTTAAGATATTAAAGTACATAATAATAGTTACAATTTATGTTCGAAAAGTCCACCATTGTTATTTAGACAAAAATTGCATCTTTTTAAGATTGACGTTACTGCTTTCCTCACAGACCGCCTATCAATTTCTTCAATTGCTTGTAATATCGCCTCACTTAGGTCACCAACTGTCTCAGGTGCTCCATCATGTTGGAACCACTCAACTTCTAAACGAGTTCTCAAATTCAAATTATGCAACACTTATTGAAAAGTGTATTGCAAGAAATGCAAGTAGCGCTCCCCAGTAAGTGATTCGTCATAGGTAAAAGGCCCCAGAATAGTAGCCCACTACAAATTCGCAAATTTTGTGGAAATAGTATTTACTACTGAAAAAGTAGTCCTATGTTCAAATAATCATGAAGCTGCTCTTCAGGATGAGTGCAATGAAGCGAATCTCTTTCCAAAAGACAAAATATCTTCTGTCACATTTACACCACGAGGGTTCGAACGATTTCTAAATTTTATCAGTGAATACAGAGACGACAACAACGTACTGGTTACCGAAGATTACGACAACAATTTACGGGTCACAATATGGGCAGAGGACGGAGAAAACCACTTTTTGATTGAAAAAAATAAAAGCAATAATTATGAAATTAGAAATTATAATTCCTCTAAATGTAGTAGCTCAAATAGATTTAAAAAAATGTATGATATTTTTTATAATGTTAATAAAACATATTCTTTCTAATAATAGGGCACGTAAATATTTTTGTACAAATAAATAAATTATTTTTAACGTCACATTTTAATATTTATTAGACACCTATCCAAACTGACAATATTTGACTAGAAAATAAAAGGTTTCAATAATAATGATTATTTGTTTAGAAACAATTTTTTATTAAAATAAAAATGTAGTAACAATTCATGTATTGACTTTATTACAATAATAACATAGTTGTTTTCTGAAGGATACTTGTGGCATCTTTTTCAATGTCTAAGTGTTTATTGGGAAATAACACCACACTTTAAAGGAAAATGCTGTATATTCCAAACGTTTCTGCATTATTACAAATGTTAAATTTTTTTTACAATTATCACAAAATGTTTTGTCTACTTCTATTAGTTTTGAAGTATCATGCCAAAGGATTAATCCGGGCTCCAGTTTCGAAAAGTTTTTTTTAAAGTAACACGGTATACAGTTTTCCATTGGTTGGGTAGTTATTCTGACAAGTTGTGTCAAACTACACCACTTACCAACTTTTAATAATTTTTTTATTTTTCCTATATCCATATTCTCTTCTGAACAATAAACATCTTTATATAAGTTTTTTTTTATGGAATGCTTCACAATGCTGTGTGTCACGCTTTTATATGGATTACTTTCATATAATTGAAAAAAAGCAAAAAATTTCAATAAAGCAAATATAAATACCCCCACTATATTTAAAAATAAAATTACATAAATACTGTTTCAGTTAAGAATCCGAATAAGTAGTGTTTGGGGATTTATTAACTGCAAAAGAAAATCACAATTATTTGCATAGTCACAATGTATATTATTATATGTTCGGGTTATGCATAATTTCCTTGATAATTGTTTTTGCAGTTTTATATTTCATATATTTTAAATTAAATCATAAAAAAATAAATTATCAAATAATGACGATAAACCCTAAATCAGAGGAAACCGAAATACATTTTCAGAACATCTTTCACACTATCGCATGTTGTATATGTTATAAGGAGCGCCGTATTTATTAATATATAATGTAAACAAGTAATATATTTATCAGAATATAAAGGTTGTATTATAATTTTTATACAATTTATTGCCTTTTCTCCCAAATTCCTTATTACAAAATCAAGTTTAAAACCTTCACGGGATCGAGTTAAACGAAAATCGACTTGAATGTTCATTTGAACTTGTTTCATTTTGCAAATCGGTACATTTTTTTTATTTGCGAAAGAATAACTGTTGTTTGTAGTAAATACATTATATAACATGTTCATAATTTTTGAAGTTTTTAAAAAACTTAAGTGGACATTTATATTTGATGGTTTAGTAGGTACTTAACTTGTTCCGTTTCAAATCAAAATCTTTTTGTAGGGGATTCATTACAGTTCCGTCTCCTGAATCATGCCACACCAAACATTAAAACCAAATTTTATCTGGGGTCGCCTTTGTTCTATATGGAAAGGGTTTTCTTTAGCCCAGATATGCTCATTGTGTCGTCTATTGAACATACCGCAGATAGTAAATCTAGTTTCATCTGCCCATAACACCTTTAATGGAAACTGTGTATTGTCAAGGTACAGGTCTCTAAACCATGTACAAAACAAAATACTTCGATGTTGGTAACCAGTATGCAAAGTTTGAGGAACTGAAAGTTTGTACGGGTGGAACTTGTGCGCTTTCAGTACCTTAACTACAGTTCGTTGAGATGTGCCAGCTTCTGCCGCAATCTCACCAGTTTATGTAGATGGATTTTGATTTAACATTGCCAAAACATGTATTTGTACTGCTTCGTTAATTTGATTACTTTCCTTTGGTGGTTTAGTAAAAGATGCGTAAACTATAGCAAACCCTCTTAAATGTACATAGAGCAGGCCGACGACGATTAAAATATCTATGAAAGTATTCCTCAGTTGCACGAACTGAATTTTTATGGCATTCCACCATATTCAGTTTTTCTTCCTTAGAATATTCCATTTTATCACGAAAACTTGTCAATATCGACTGTCAGTTCAGCACTACTAACGGAATTAGTCTCAAATGCGGAAACGTCAAAGTGAAAACAATCTTTTTCATGGCTACCTACGTTAAAAGTGAAAATAAGAGAGAAAAGCATCCATAACTCCGTTATTTTTATGAATAACTATATCGAGTATTTTATCGTTGAAAAGCTCTAAAAATGTCCGATTTTATGAGGTCATAGCCAACTATGGTTTTCATTAAAAAAAAAAAGATAAATTTGTTTCATATCTCGAAAATGAGAGCTGTCACGCAAACGAGGACCTGACAATCATATTCGGGATACAATTCCCTTCAATTTTGATATTTACACTTTTTGTTTAAATCAAAAACAAAGGAGCTAGAGGGATTTGACTAAATCGACAGAATTTCGTTTTTTCAAACTATCTAGTAAGCCATGACTTTTAACAAAAATCCGAAAGTGTCATTAAATTGTGACAGTAAAACTGCAAATCTTACCCAATTTAATCATTGTTCTATCTCCGCTAGTTTCCGAGATCCCCATACTGATCATAAAAAAAAACTCACCCTGTATAACAGATTATTACAGGTCTCGTTGCCTTTTTTGTACCCCCAATGGCCAATTTTTTCTAACTTGTATTTTTTCGAGTTCATCTCTCCAGCTTCTTCATGATCGTAACTGTCTTTTTCTTTCCCGGGGTATCCATTCTATAATATATATATATAATAATATATATATTATTTTCTTGGTTCATCTATCATTTGTCAGTCTCTTGACATGTCCAATTCAAATTAATTGTATCCGTTCTATTTCTTCTGTTATATTACCGTCAATTTATTTTTGTTAGACATCTGGAAATACTGGGTACTCAAAATGTGGAGGCGTACTATTAATCTAGAGAATCCGCAAAAAGAGCTCTAGCCATAAAACTTCTACACTTGTACTAAGTAGTGATTATTTTACTAACAGTTTTCACATGTTGCAGTGTTCTTACCCGAGATTAATAACCTATTTTGGGGTATTGGGAAAGCTAGATAGACATATAGGTATTGCTACGAAAAAAATCCCATCGTATCGTTTTTCCGTTGTCAGGGTTGGAAAACTCACCACACTGGCCACAACAAAAGTCACGTTCTATTTTACCTTCTTCCGTACTGTATTTAAAAAAATGACAACACGTCATCCTATTAAAATAAAAAGAAGAGTAAAGATATCTACAGGTGTAAAGCAATTACATATGCAATACGAAACCGTACGATACCTTTTATGTACGAGATATTTACAAGGCTTTTACTCTGTACACCAGGCACTGGCGGATAAATCTTCTCATCCTCATTGGCACGATTTCTCGTAAACATGCAAGAATCTCAACGACCGATGCCGTGTAATGAATAATGTGCAATTCTCGATCGAGATATATAATAGGATTTTTAAACGTGTCCAAGTGGTCATGCGTGATTTACAGAGTCTCACTATTCACACTGCTGCTGATACAGATCGACTTCCGCGACCATCATACAAGAAGATTCCCCTATAGTAGTACCTACCCATATATTGATTAACGTTAAAAGACACAATTTTTTAGAAAATAAATACTACATACTGAGACATTCGAGGCATTCGTCACCATACACTCACATGATCACACCATTCTTCGGCTATGTTTGAACGCTCATTTAGATATAATATTGTTAAAATCTACAATACATATTTCTCGGTTTTTTCGATGTCAACTGTCAGTATCAGGCAATTTCGCCATGTTTCAAAAAAGTTTTTAATTGTAAATAATTAAATTGTAATTTTTTAAATTTGAAGTGGTCCTTTTATAGTCTGGAAAGATAAAGAGTCAAAATTCTTGTTTCCTTATCCATTAATCCTATTTCTGTACAAATAAACCATAAAAAAAATCTGCGACTTTCTGGAGCAAATTTTGTTAACATTTGTATAAAATGAAGACATTTTATTATTGCTTATTATTATTATTATTACATAACAGATACTGTCTGGACATCTAGTTGCCTTTTATAGAAGGTAAATATATATTGGGTTACTCAGAACAAACAGAACATTTGGAAAATTAATACATTAATATAATATTTCAATTCAAAACCATTGAATAAGCAAAAAGCTCGAAAAATTTTGACCAACACTGTCATCAAATCGAATACTCTGTACTAAATGTCTTAAAGTTATAAACCAAATAACAAAATTTCTATTCAACATTGATGACCTCTTGAAACTAAATGAAATCAACTTAGTTTGATTCTAAACACTTGTTCTAGCTACCTGTATATTGTGGATCATCTATTCTCTCTCCGAGGAAGTCCTAGCCTGATCATACGAGACCTTTAATTCCTTGCTGAAGTAATCAACACATGTAGTATGTAGTGATAGAAAACTGACATAATTCTTTGCTGGTTTACAAGTTTCGATGCAAGCGATTTCTTTTACTCTGGTTATCAAGAGTTTGATGGGTATATCGTGTTTGTTCAATCAGGTATTCATGTGCTGCGTGTGACTGGTTCTACCATTTCAACCCATCTTCTAGTATTTTTCTGATGATTTGCACTACTTCATGGGAAACTTTTGTCGGGAATTTTGCTAAGATTGTACTGGAACCATGTGTTCTGTTAATAGGAATTCTTCATACAGACCTGTATCAACACACATAACACTAAATATTGTGACAGAAAACTGACAAAATTCTGTGCTGGTTTAGAAGTTTTGATACAAACGATTCTTCTACCCTGGTTATCTGACAAGTTTAAGAATTTGATGGGTATATCATGTTTGTCCAATCAGGTATTCATGTGCTTTGGGTCTCAGCTTTGACCAATTCAACAAATATTTGTGGATGATTTGCACTCTGCTCTGTGAAACTTATGTCGTGTAGTTTGGTAATTTTTTATTGGAACCAAGTGTTTGGTTATTACAAATTATTCATACAGAAATCTCACTGATTCGTATCTTGGATCGAAAATGAAACCATAGGGTCTAATCTGGTCTTACCTAAGATAGAAATAACTTCAATGTTTGCTACTGTAACTCTTGTCTTCTGTTTTAAAATTTTCAGAAAGGCAGTCGGTAAATGATTAAGAATAGTTTTCATCTCAGTTTTCCGTTTTTAGTCTCTGGACTCCAAACAACTTCTATTTTTAAAGCAGTTCTTCTGGTATTTTTTACTATTTAAGTTTAAAAAACACATCGGCTTGGAGGCCACATAGTACAACTCCCACAATATTACAGAAATACTAGCCAAGTTGATACCTTCTTTTTTAAAATTTATTAAAAAGATGTTTGATCTGGGGTTCGAATTTTTAGTGTTCCGTATATATCTACAATATACGGATACCCTTATAATATCACTCCGGATTTCTGCCTCTGTCACATCACATCAATTTTCTCCTAAACTACTGAACAATAATTAAAAAGATATTAACGAAAATATACCAAAATTTACCCATTCCCCCCCCCTAACTCTAAAACTATAAATCGTAAACTTTTGCAAAAACTAGAGGTATAGGGCCCGACCTGAAGTTTACTGGAAGAATAAGGAGAAACCTCTACTTTTAATTTTGAGGGGCAAATTACAGAATTAAATGGAAAATATAAAATTAAAATTGTTTCTAACGCATCATGTTATATATCAAATAAAAGGGCTCATTATGGCGAAAACAAATATTTTTTTTTCATATTTTTAAAATAAATAAATTAAAAGTTATTAATAAAAATATAAAAAATTTTACCCATTCGCCCCCCCCCTTATCAGCAAAACCATAAGTTGTAAAATTTTGAAAAAAATGGGTATAGCGCCTCACCTGAACTTTACTGGAAAAACAAGGAAAACCCTAATATTCATTTTGGGGGCCAAATTATAGAATTAAATGGAAAATAAAAAATTATTATTGTTTCTAACGGATCAAGTAATATATCAAGTCACAGGGCTCATTATGAAGAATACAAATATATTTTTTTAATTTTTTTTTAAATGAATATTTTAAAATATATTTAAAGAAATATTTAAAAAAATACCCATTCCCCCCGTTATTGCCCAAACTATAAGACCTAATTTTTTTAATTTACAGGAAAAATACCAAGAAATCCCTAATATTAATATTGGGGGCCAAATTATAGAATTAAACGGAAAATAAAAAAAATAGTTTTTAACGCACCATGCAATACATTAAATGAAAGGGCTCATTATGAGGAAGTTATATTCCTCATATATCCTCATATATATTTTTCATATTTTTTAAATTAATTGTTTACAAGATATTAACAACAATATTAAACATCGACTTAATTCCCACTTTAGAAACTACACTATTTAAATTTTGAAAAATATATTTTATTTGTATTTTTAAATAATTTGAATAACAGATTTAATAATTTATAATTTAAAAATTGACCTATATTGCCCTTTATCTTCCAATCTACAGAGCCTCAAAATTCAGACAGTAGATCACAAAAGGCTTCCCTGAAAGTTTATTAATAAAATAAAACTCTAATGTTAATTTTTGGGGGCCAAATTAGAAAATTCAATACATATGAATTCTTATGAAAATCAAGGGAATTCTGAAGCAGATATAATAAAAAGTCTATGTGTGGAAAATGAAAGTGAATATTTAAAACGCTTCCTTTAAAAGATATTAGGGTAAATATAAGAAAATACACTCATTCCCTGCTTGTCTGAAACAGGAATATTAGAATCTTGTAGGTGGTACGGAATCCTTAGTATGCGAGTCCAACTCGCACTTGACCAAATTATTTAATAAATCCCGGGCCATCCTGACTCCTAGGTTTAGAATCGATATTGCAGTTAAAGTACTATTAAAATGCGTAATACTTCCCTTGTACAAGTCATATTTAATGGTATAATTTTTTGGGATACTATATAATCATGTTTACGAACTGTAATTTTTGTTTTCTTCGCGTTATTCTTTTAAAATATCTTCTTCCTCCTCACCGGATACGGGCGGATGATGCACTATTACACATTCGTAGCGTAAATAATAGGCTGCAACAAAAGTACGCACTTATTTGTGCAGGTTCGTAGATCAGAGACAAATGAATGGGTGTGTTAAACATCGCAAACTCTCTTCTACAAAGGAAATTGTTTTGCGTTAAATTACAAAGAGCAATCTACTGTACTAGATGTTCAGAAAATTAAAAAAGTCAAGTCGATTATTTCGAGAAAAATCCCTGCAGTATAAGTACTTCAGATCGTAGGTTTTACGAAAGAAACAATTTTCAGTAGAAGTTGTTATAATTCAACAACCGGAAATGGCAGGAGAAAAACATAAATGCTACTCATTACTTGTATATAATGAGATAGACAGCAGTGAAGTCAAGAAAAATTAAATGTCGAAAAGCTGCCCAATTACAACATTTTTAGATCACATTTTTCAAAATCAAATTCGTCAGATTAACTGAACTTATCAAAAATAGCGATACTATTTCTCTTTCATGATTCACAAGCAAGGAATGATTTCTCTCTCTGCTGACTGAGATAAAATGCCCCAAGAAACTTTATCATATATCAGAAGCATAACTGACATGATAGTGATTATTCTGCGCAACATTCACATCACATTGAGAGCACCCAAAACAATTGATAGGAAGCAAAGGACAAAATACCACTAGAAATATACACCATATCATGTGCGAAATGTTCACAATTTTACTTTGGCCAGACAAATTATCTATTGGGGTGAACATAAATTAAACAGTAAAACAGACAAACTACCTCAACCATGAGCAAGTAACAAATCATAAGATTTTTACAATTACAAAGCACTTGCCATCATCGATAACTATAAAATTTAAATAATCGGAGAAACCCTTAAAATTGGAAGCTGGGTACTCCCAATAAAATAATCAAGCATAATTAAAACTTAACTTTTTGGAGAGCAATCATCCTATTTGGTGACATAAATACAACAAAACCACTAATAAACATTGTTTACGAATAGTTTGTTTTCCCGATTTAATCCGACTCGAAGAACCATGTTTACGAAGAGCTTGTTGTTCCGATCAATCCAGCTCGAATCTGAACAATTTTGCAAAGAGTTAGTTTCTTCACATTTTACTAGTTCAAATCCGATTCGACTCTGACCAAGTATACGAATAGATATATAGTCCGGCTCGTGGCCATGCATACAAGGAGGATTTACCTTGTATATCAGGATTGAATCTTACCTTGAAGGCACAGGGGAACTTCTTTTTTACTCCTTTGATAATTGCGGGTACATCAATAACACTTTTCCAACAATAACATAGTTTATTAAGTTACAATATTCACAATCTTTTCTATGCAATATGGTGATTGAGTCTTACAAGATTCTGCAACAGGACAATTTACTTCGACGTACTAACTAATAATGTTTCTTTCAACGGTCTACATTCCTAAAACTCTTTATGACCCGGTTGAAAACCAAAAACTAACTAACTATTATTAAAACTACACTAGCAATCTAAAACTATATTTCAGGATGACATAACTTTCACTCTTCTTCAATATTACTACCGCGCTACTTCTAATGCGCTCATGTTTCTAGACTATTTTCATTGCTGCCAACTGAGCATTGCTACCAACTGATTAATACCTTTGATGTTACTGCCAGGTTACGCTGTTGACTAAACCAACCGTTAGAGTGCGCCACTATATATCTCTCTTTAGGTTCTTGAGGTTATTTAACCCTTTCAAATGAAAACTTTGTTTTCTAACAAACATATATAATCCAAGTAGTAAAATTACCGACCAAACACTTATTCCCCTCATAACAAGAGAGATGACCAGTAATTATTGTAACTAAACGAACTCAATCCACACAGAAAACCAATATCCCAGCAAGGAAATATTCATGTGGAAGGTATTAGTTAAGGCGAAGAATGTGAAATACATAGGTACAGCTTTAAAAAATCCAAAACCCAAAATCAAACCAGAAAACCATTCCGTGTGAAACCTGTGACAAAATATGTCCTTGGTCAAACGAACAGGAGAACCTCTTCCAGAGTAGAAGAGCATAAATTAGGTGTCAGAAGGATACAAACAGCGTCTACTCTTTCTGAACACCAATATCAAACGGGCAACAATTCAATTTTGACAGCTGCAAACAAACAGCCAACATTTGAAAGGAAAAATCGGACAGCTAAATCAGAGAAATAATGCCCTGCATCAAATACTCAATAACACAACTCTACAAAAATAGATATCTTTGTCCTAAAATTTATTTTATGACTTTTCTAATCATTAAACTCTAAAATAAAAGAAAAATACCTATATTCTTTAAAAAGTTTGTGGTAGTTATGATGATAATCGATTTTCTTGACTTATACAAATCTCATGTTTTTAAATATGCAAATGTTACTTAAATGATAAACACCAATTAACGGTTTTGCAGAAAACTCAAAGGGGTTAAAATATTGTCTAGAAAGTGTAAATATGATGTTCATGTATTTTGTTTCATATGTAGTCTATTTACAAAAGTACTCGATGTGAAATTTATTTTATTTAAACGCATGTGAGAAAAGTTTTAAACCCTATGGACTTTAGTTTAAATGAAATTTACACAAACCCTGGGCTCCACATTTTGCACGTAGTAATTGCAAAAATGTTTAGAAAGTACACAACTTTTTAGTAAAAATAAATATTTCTATAATAAAAATACTGGTTTATAATTTGTTTTTCTGAATGACACTTGTGGCATACTTTTCAATGTCTAAGTGCCTCTTGGGAAATAACACCACAGTTTAAAGAAAATTGCTGTATATTCCAAACGTTTCGGGGTCTAAATCATACTCCGTTGTCAATGGTTAAGAAACTACGAATTAAAAAGGCACAATTCTAAGATGTAAATTAAAATATTTGACAATGTGTATTATTTGATTTTTGACGTAACTAAGAGAATTTTATTTGTAATATACAGGGTAGCACAGAAATTTCTAAAGATCATATAATCAGAAAGTTCCTTTCAAATTGGAAGAATTTGAAAGGGAGATCTTCAGAATTTTATGTGGCGCTCCTAGGTGCGACTTTGTTATAGATAGTGCATTCGCCAAAAATGCGATCAAAGAACTTTGTTGATTCAGTGATCCCATTAAAATCATAAGGGAAATCCTAGGAAAAACCTTATGAACTATCCCGATATTGGGTTATTCACAAGGACATGACCATTAGCAATTTCTTCCTTAATCATCGGCAACCAGGAACGACTGAATTCTACGGAGGTAGTAGCGATACAATAGTTTTCATTTAACAAAATTAAAGTAGACTCTTTTAGTTTTCTTTTGGTGTTGTGTTCTTCTTTGTGTAATATAACTGAATTTTGAAACTGTATTTTATGACCAAGGTCCCAAGCGTGTTCACAAATTTTGGATTTTTCAAATTGCCGTTTATGTAATTTTTGTGTTTGTTTATTCGAACATTCAGAGGTCTAGAGGTTTCTCCAATATAGAATTTATTACATTCACACGGGATTTTATAAATGCAATTTTTTGAGTTGTGTTATTTGGTTTGGTTTTTGATATAATTGATTTTAGTGTATTTCTTGTTTTAAATGATGTTTTGATATTATATCTGTTTCCCACTCTTTTTAGTCTTTCTGATAGACCCTTTATGTATGGTATCGTTATTGTATTAATGTGATTATCTTGGGAGTCAGTGTTGCTTGGTAAATTTGTTGTTGGTTGTTAGGCATTGTTTGGTATTCCATTTTGTTTAACTCGTTATTAATAAATTTATTTGGGTAATGATTGGCAGAAAGTACATTTTTTATAAACGTTTTTTCTTTATTGAATTTATTGATATTAGAACAGTTTACACTAGAGCTTGAAAGAATAACAAATTACCATTCTTAGACATTTTAATAACCAAAACACAATCGATATTTGAAACAGAACTTTACAGAAAACCAACTAATACTAACAGGTATCTCAACTTTAACTCTAATCATCCAAGTTCAGTAAAAAGAGGTATCATTAAATCTCTATATGACAGAGCAAAAACCAACTGTTCTAATATCAATAAATTCAATGAATAAAAACGTTTATAAAATTTATAAAAATGTACTTTCTGCCAATCATTACCCAAATAAATTTATTAATAACGAGTTAAACAAAATGGAATACCAAACAATCCCTAACAACCAACATCAAACTTCACCAAGCAACACTGACTCCCAAGATAATCACATTAATACAATAACGATACCATACATACAGGGTCTATCAGAAAGACTAAAAAGAGTGGGAAACAGATATAATATCAAAACATCATTTAAAACAAGAAATACGCTAAAATCAATTATATCAAAAACCAAACCAAATAACACAACTCAAAATACAAAAAATTGCATTTATAAAATCCCGTGTGAATGTAATAAATTCTATATTGGAGAAACCTCTAGACCTCTGAATGTTCGAATAAACGAACACAAAAATTACATAAAAAAACGACAATTTGAAAAATCCAAAATTTGTGAACATGCTTGGGACCTTGGTCATAAAATACAGTTTCAAAATTCAGTTATATTACACAAAGAAGAACACAACACCAAAAGAAAACTAAAAGAGCCTGCTTTAATTTTGTTAAATGAAAACGATTGTATCGCTACTATCTCTGGAGAATTCAGTCGTTCCTGGTTACCGATGATTAAGGAAGAAATTGCTAATAGTCATGTCCTTGTCAACAACCCAATATCGGGATAGTTCATAAGTTTTTTCCTAGGTTTTCCCATATGATTTTAATGGGATCACTGAATCAACAAAGTTCTTTGGTCGCATTTTTGGCGAATGCACTATCTTATAACAAAGTCGCACCTAGGAGCGCCACATAAAATTCTGAAGATCTCCCTTTCAAATTCTTCCAATTTGAAAGAAACTTTATGATTATATGATCTTTAGAAATTTCTGTGCTACCCTGTATATTACAAATAAAATTCTCTTAGTTACGTCAAAAATCAAATAATACACATTGTCAAATATTTTAATTTAAATCTTAGAATTGTGCCTTTTTAATTCGTAGTTTCTTAACCATTGACAACGGAGTCTGATCTAGACCCCGAAACGTTTGGAATATACAGCAATTTTCTTTAAACTGTGGTGTTATTTCCCAAGAAGCACTTAGACATTATAATTTGTTTATTGTTATCTTTATTTAATTTACATTGGTGTCGAAGTAACAAACGAAATATGAGATTATTTTTGTGTAGTTAATCCTGCAAAAAGACGTAAATCCATCAAATATCCTTATCTTGCTAAAATCTCACATAATCCACAACTTCCAGTACCTTATCTCTTACAAAATTGTCTCCATCAAGCTCATCTCATAGTTCAAAGAAAAATTTCTAAGATGAAGACTTTGTTCTCACAGGAACAACCAAATCCTAATTTTCTTACCTCAGAAGACATTAATACCTTAACAAGAGATTCAAATTTACCGAAGAGTTAAGTAGAGCTTTTGGGTTTCTGGATATGAAGTAATGGAATTTGCTTATTGATGTCTAAATACCAGATCAGCGAAGACGACACGAAACAGTTGCTTCATTCTTCACCAAAGAAGATGGACTTTGTTATTGTAACGACATAAGAGGTTTGTTTGAAGCAGTTGGGATGCCTACTAGGTGTTACCAGTGAGTGACATTTATTCATTGACAACTGCGCAAAAAGCTAGGAAATTACGAAAGTGTAAAAATTTTACTAGAAGCTCTGAAATGTAAAGAATATAAGTGGCAGTTTATTGGAGGTTTTAAGGTGGTAGGATTTTTAATGAGACCACAGGGTGAATATACAAAATATCCGTGTTATCTCTGTTTGTGGCCATTAAGAACTCAATTTTGTGTTGGGAAACAAAACGTTAAATGTGAAGCTTTTGTCGAACCTGAAAATGTATTAATGTCGCCTTTGCACATTAAGTTAGGCCTTATACAACAATTCGTAAAAAACTAGAACTGAACTCATTAAATTTTTCCATAAAAAGATTTGCTACAAGTGGGGACAAAGGGAACCCCATTGGCGCTCCTTCAATTTGCCTGAAACGTTGATACTTTTCTTCCACTACATTGAAGAAAAGTATCACTCTCTGGAACATATCATCAATCTAGCGAACCACTGCTTATCTAACCTACGCCGGTCAACGTTACCGGCAAATTGAAGGAGCGCCAATGGGGTCCGCTTTGTCCCCAGTCCTAGCAAATCTTTTTATGGAAAAGGTCAAAAGACAGGCTCTTCAGACCACGGAGTACCAACCTAAGCTATGGCTACGATACGTCGATGACACCTTTATAATATGGACACATTGTAGAGATGAACTTCACAAATTTGTGGATCACCTTAATGAAATACACCCGAAAACAGAACAAAACAACGAACTGCCATTTCTCGACTTATTAATAAAAAAGAAATCAGACGGAACCATAGGGCACATGGTATATAGGAAAACCACGTATACTAACAGATACCTCAACGCAAACTTTCACCATCAGTTATTTTCAGTAGTCAAAACCCTAACACACAGGTCTAAAACTCTTACAGACAACGAAAACAGCAAGCCGAGCTGAACATTTTTAAGAAGGCATTAACATCAAATGGCTATAACCACCACATAATACAGAAAGGACTTACACAGGAGCCCAAACCCAAGAAAAAAGATGAAAACGTTTCGACAGCTTTTCTTCCTTTTGTCGGGGGTACAACGGACAAAATTGGAAAAGTCCTGGCTAAACATAATATAAAAACAGGTTTTAAGCCACACAGAAAGATTGCAGAAATGCAGAGAAAAATCCCCTTGAAGATCAGGGCCTCTATGAGATACCGTGCAAAGACTACAACCTCGCATACGTCGACCAAATATAGTCAACTATCGCATAAATCTATCGAAATTATATATTCTATTATTATTATTATAAACTTATTGTTTATTATTCTCCACAATTTTTTATTGTTATCATGATACATTTCAACTTGCTCCTTATCATGTAATAACTTAGCCTCATATATCTCTTTATCAAGTATTTTAACAAACTGTTTGTATTCCCTTCTAACTTGTTCATTACTTGGCTCAGACTTCCATATCCTGTACAATAATTATTTTCTTTGACACGATGTTATAATTCCTTTGGTAGTCTAGTCAAATCAATGCAAGTTTTAATCAGTGATATTAGCAAGTTGCTAGCTTTATTTGGATCGTAGAATGAGCATATCAAGTCCCAATTTTGTACATTGCAATCTTCTTCAACTTATAATTAATAACTTTATAGCTATTCTTTACTTTTTTTTTGCATTTTATTAATTGCAACAAACAATGGATAATGATCAGTGACCGTAGTTGGAGTTAACTTAAAGTCCTAGTAATTATTGAACCACTTTTAATAAAGATATTGTCAATACATGTTCCACTATTATCATTGTCTGTATCCCATGGTCTAGTTATACCTTCAAAACCTGGAATGAAGCTAATTTCCAACGTAATTATAAGTTTTTTTCATTAAAGTCTTGCATGCTTTTAAAACTCATCCATGCTTTCAGTTAACAGTCTGCTATCAGCCAAGCGGGAATCCTCTTAATTAAGAATAATACTAGCTTTTAAGCATCGATTACTCTTGTACAGAATCTTTTGTCGCTAGCTATTACACTATTATGTATTCGAAATGGCTCCATATATCTTTTATTGTTCGACAATTCCAGTTTAATTATACTATTAAACCGTGTCTAGTAAACAATTCAGATTAATGATATTACAATTACGAATTCTTCTTGCGTCCTTTGTTGATCTAAGAAAGTCGAATTATAATTTAAAATATTATCAATAGAAAAATTATGAAAAAGTATGAGGAAGTTGTCAGCCACTTTGTTATGTACGCAGCAGTCAGAATGAATTGCATTTACATTTCAATTGCGTTCATAAAATTCGCTTTTATCGGTGTCGGTTTGTTTGTTTCTTCCGCTAATTCATTATACGTGAAACGACAATTCTTAAGAGCAAGATCAATAAACATGTATGTAAATAGTTGCAGTTTCAATGTAAGGTATAAAATTACTGCCGGGTGTACAAAATGTTTCTAATTTTCACGCTTTTAAACACTTTATTGTATGAGTTTCGTTTGCATCTAGCTTTTCCAAATGAAATAACAGAGACATAATATGTATTTGTTATATATCTTAATAAAAGTTTTTACAAAATGTAAAAATAATTAAAAAATTGGAAGTATTTGAAAAACAAACTGAAAAAATAAAGTCAAACGGTATCATCGCAAAAACAGTACCCATCCTCCGTAAAGGCCTGATCTAGGGCCTATCATCTATTCCTGCATTTAAACATACATCTTAGTTAGTACATCTATGATGATGATAAGCTCAAAATGGTCATGTCACACCATGTTACTAGTTGAACGAAAAACAGTTGAAATACTCATATAAGTCATCATTAGATACGTTCCTTTCTGGATACATTCACCTCTGAGAACTAGACATTTACGAATATTCTTTGAATCTCTTTTATACACTGATCTTCTGTATGAGTCCCACTGCTGTTTCTTAAGATGACAGTTCGCATTAATGTAAAAGTTAGAATTACTAGTTATGTTAATTCTACTGGGAATAGTTTCACCTATATTTTCATCCAAATCTTGCTCATGAATGTATTCTGAAGGTGAATTTTTCCTTGTCGATTCTGACTAGTCTTAGCTGGAATTTCCAGTTGAATTAATTGTACTCTGATCAGTTCCCCCTCTATTACCTTCCCAATCTTGATCATTATTGTAATTCAACTTTGCAAATTCTCACTAGGGTCACAGCTGCAGTTCC